>BMAV01002955.1:0-158094 GCA_019973955.1 Trichonephila inaurata madagascariensis
AGCTCGGGTTTCATTCGTCACTTACCATGGTAAAATTTATGAACTCTGTTCCAAGAGCCCCGGTGCTAAACAGTGGCCCTAATATTCCCCTCCCACTCACCATTGGCAAAAGGGGGTTCTAAAATTATAATAATATTTGGCTTTTTTAAATTTAATGAACAATTTGTAGTTCTGTCCTCCGAAAAGAAAAATTATTTCATTCTGAATTTTTTTCCCCTGATAATGTACTTGAGTTTCTTGATTTTTAGCACCTTCAAATTTTTCCCCAATTAATGGATCAAATTTAGCAGTAATTAAATTATTTGTAGAAAATTCCATTATTAACTATATTTACCCTTTTACCACTAAGGGCTAAGAAATTTTTGAGGAAGCATTTTAATGTTGCTAGAATGCATTGAAGCACCTCATACCAATAATTAGTCTCCACAAAATAATCTTGGGAAGTCACTGTCAATTTTTTTTACAAGTTTTTCATAAATTAAATCCAAGACTTTTAGCTTTAACTATGGTTTTTGGATGTTTCATGTTTTTTTAAAGTTTAAAGGAGGTGCTTAACCCTTTTAAAACCTTCTGTGGAAAGAAACTAACAACCCCGGGCCAAAGTTTGCAGCAAAACAATATACAGATTTTTTTGTAAGGGAAAAAACAACCCATTTATGCATAACCTCTTCACCGTTTTTAAAATTTGTGCTGGTGGGTTTTAAAAAGCGATTTCTTTAAAAACTGAATTTTTTTTTAGTTCATGAAGTGATTTTTACAGACAGGAACTGATTTCACCAAAAAGTTTCAAGGTTTTCCCTTTTTACCGTGACTATGAAAAATTCTGCCTTTTCATGGGTGTTATTTTTTTATTACAGTTTACACCACTGCTGGGGAATAAAAATTCCTCTATCGGGGAAGTTGGGAAAATACATCACAAATTCCCTATAGGATCAGCTAAAATTTATAGCCAGGTTGAAATCCCTTTTGTTCAGAAAAATGTATTGATGGATTATTTAAGTCACATGCCATTCGGGGAAAAAAAAAGTACGAAATCTGATGATTTCCCGGGGTCCCCTTTATATCAGTGCAGTGAAAATCTTGTTAAGATAAAAATATCTACTTGTATTGGGGTCGGACCCATAATTGCTAAGTCAAATCCCCAAATACAATTATTATTTTTTTAAAATTTTTCCAAAGTGTAAAAAAATACACTCACTTCCAAAAAGGTTAACGGAGAGGAAAAAAATGCTAATATCCGAAGCCAATCAGAATTGAAGAAGATGCAAATTCACTGCAGAGGTAGATGGAAGTATGCAAATATATAGGTAACAGCTAACGTGTTTTCATGTCAAGAAATATGCAAAAGGGCAGTCTTATAAGAAACCAGCTTTATAAAGGGTTACAGATGTTGATTGTAAGTGCTGATAGGTGTTTAAAAACTTTCTCAGACAATTTGTTTTCAAGACATACATGTTTCTATGACTTCCAGAAAACAAATGGAAGCTTCTGAATACCGGCATGTGGGGCGCTGAAGCAGGGACAGCCGATCCCAGATACAGCCTTTTCTTCGGCTGCTCGCCATTCTGTAATACTCTCACACGCTTATGGAAACAATTCCAAACCACACAGACAATTGTCCGGCGTCCGTAGGCTTGCCTTCAAGGGTTACAATCCCAACAGAAGATCTATATATTGCTATTGTAGCCAAGCTGAATTGCAGAGTTTAATTCCACACATCTATATGGTTACAGAGAGTCCATTGGTAAGGCTATATCTGTAGCTACTCGTGGCCTCCCCGAAGATTACAAGCATGAATGGATCTGTATACCCAGGTGCCTCAGCTTGTGTTCCCTATCTGTCCAATCAAGAGGGGCACGACATTAGTGGTGCCGGAACATGGCAGGTACTGGACTGTGTCTGACTGGGGCAATGTTGCTTTTAGTGATGAGTCAAGATTTGCTCTGAGCCAGATGATAAGCTTTATATGATAAGGGCGAAACAAGGAACACAATAATCAGCCCCAAAACATCACCAAACATCATGCATTCGGAGGTGGAAGCATTATGGTGTGCAGGATTTCATTAGTATACCACACTGACCTGTGCCACCTAAAGGGGTTCTGTGACGCGCTGTCTGCGCCCCAGATGAAGTCCTATAGAACTCATTGTGAGATTGTATGCTGCAACAGTTGGCCCTACTTTTGTTTTAATGGATGATAACGCATACCATAGAGCTTACACGCCAATAACTACCTGGAGAGTGAAGGATTGCTGCATGGCTGAGCCAAATTATATTCATCCCACCTTAATCCCATTGAAAATCTTTGGGATGCTCGTCGTGGTTATGGGAGCCTTCTCACGCTTTCCCACCTCCAGCAATCCCCTGCCATTGAGCTAGAAATTGCTCTACAAGAAGAATGGCGACGCTATTCTTGGGATGGTTGGACCACCTAATTGAAAGCATGGTCAGAAGGTGTAAACTTTGCATACAGGTGAGGGGAATCACATACACCCTATTAATGTCCTTTTTTTCATTTTATGCTGTTTATTTTCACTTTTGTACATAATTCTGCTTTAAGTCTCCAGTATGACATTATCTGGATAACTACAAAAATTTATTATTGTTTTCATTTCGGTATATAATTATTGATTTTGTTTTTATGTATAAATATATGTGCTATTTTACTGCCAAATTTTGTGTCAATCAAAGCATATTTGTTGATTTTTTGCATTTTACATCTTCGCTTAACTTTTGAAGTGAGTGTATTTTAGAAAATACTTCATCCAAATTTTTTGCAGAAAAAAAGTATTTTTAAAATTTTGGGTCCAAATGTGCCGCTTTGGGCCCGGGTTTGTTCGGCCCTAGAGTCGCCCTGAGCATACATGTAACGAAATCCCAAAGTCGTAAAAATTTTATGACTTTTGGCTTCTATGACTTCACCCTGTTGCATCCGAATGGTTCCGCTTGGCTTGTGTCAGTGCAGGTGCGATTTGGAGTTTGAAATAGTTTTTTAATTTAAATATTGCAGTGCTTGCCACTAACTTAATGAAATATCAAGAAATGTTTATACATTTTCCATGTGAAATGGCATTTAAAAGTATGAGTGCCAGAATTAAAAAAAAATAGAGTAGGGAATTTCTTAAGGCCAAAAGAAAAAAAAGTTTAAAAACCAAGGGATGCAATGAAAAATTATTAAAAAATTGGAGCAGAAAAAAGAATTATGTATAAAGGGTTAAAAAAGAAACAAGTTATTGTAGAATGTGAAAAATTATGAAATCATTAATTAAAGGTTAAAGTATTGAAATTTATTGCCATTAAAAAAAGAATTCTGCATGACAGATTTATTATTATGGGGGGTAATGTGAATTTTTGGCTTAGGATCTACAATAAAGAATTTGGCTTACCAATTTCTTACATTTTTCAGAAGCAATTTACCTGTTTGTATTACATTTCATTATGTTCCAAATCAAAGAAATCTTAACTGAGTTTGAAAAAAAAAAGTAATCTGAACCCAATGAAACTAAATTGACCAAAAGTGTGAATTTAAGTAACTTTTAGTTCACATACGCCATCTAGGAACTGAAGTATAACTACTCAGAAAAATAACCCCTAGGAAACATTTCAGTTCAGAGTTCATCAAGCTAAGATTTACACTCTTACCTGCAGGATATAAATTTGAGTATGTAACAATGAGTTCAATGACATCATCATTCAGAAAAAGTTCAAGAAGCTCTGTAGGCATTCTCCCTTTGGTAATTTGTAACTTTTCCTGGTATGGGTTGTGCTTTTAGATTCGCTTTTTTTCATTTGTGCACAACTTTGGTAGGCTTTCTTTTTTTCATTAGAGGTGATTGTGCTGCACATTAGTTGAAGTAAGATGCAACCCCATTTGCTGGAGAATCAAATTTAGGGAAATTTGGTGGATCATCTGAATCAGAATCATAGAAAAAATCATCCAGAACAAGATAAGCAAGAGCATGCAGCAAAGAACCAGGCAGATTTTCTATTTTCCTACCATCTTCTTCTCCAGAGTCCTCATCAGAAACAGGCACTGTAGCATTTTCAGGTGGTTGTATAATGATAGCACTTACTTCTATGTTGTCATCAGTTTCTAACAAGTTAGCTCATGTATAAGGTTTTAATGGACATTTTCTGACTTGAAAAATGGGTTCAACAAAAAAAAACTATGAAGGGAAATATATAAGTTCTTGTGGTAGTGGTTTTGCCTAGTGTTCCAAAAACAGAACACTAGAAATCGCAAGTTTATAACTAATACAAAAATAACTTCTGTATTTTCTTGTTGCAGCATGAAAGAGTAACTAGCAGAGTAAAAAAAAAAGTTACTGTGCCATAAAGTATGATGCAACAAAGTTATATTTACCTGTTTATAGATGATTTTTCGAAAACCTTCAGGAAAATATAAACCAACTTGCACAACCTCATTGCAGGCAAATATCTGCAGGAGTGACCAACTGAATGTTTTAAGCAAAACTGCTATGCTCCTACGAAGCAGGCTGACATCTCAAAGCCAACCACATGTGCAACCTTAAACTCCTTGGCTGTTCCAAAAATGGAACAGTAGAGATAAATGGGATAATGTTTTTAACCTAATGAGATCATACAAGTTTATCTAAAGTTGAATGAGACCACATACAAGAAATATTGATTAAATGTAGTTCTTTCATTCTTTAAAATTTATTGTACTTATTTTGTATGTTAATTTAAAAATTGATCTGTTTCTTATGAGTCTTAAAATGTGATGCTATTCACTCAAGGACAATGGTATGCTCTGTACAATTGTTAAACCAGGACTTATATATAAGTAATGCTATAAAATGTGAAATATGTATTTAATTTTTTTTCTAGATAGAGCTGTTGCAAAGTGCTGTGTGGATTTGGTTTCCCAAAGTGCATGTAGTCATCGATATGAAGAATCTGCAAAATTGCTTAGTACTCTTTGTCAAGATAATAATGTTTGTCATGCTTTCTTGTACAAGGTATTATTTATGTAATAGATTTTGGGGGTGGGGAAATGAAGTTTTTCTTTCAAAAGAAAAGTATAAATAATAAAATAAATGTAGTTTTATTTAATTATACTTCAACAACTTTAATAGTTTATATTGTTTATGTAGCTTGGGTATTAATTTTCTTTGATTGATGAGTGGGGGATGTTTTGATTGACTTTTGAGTTTATTTGAAATTTGCCTGTTCAACATTTGACTGCTAGAAAGTAGACTGTATTAAGAAATGATTTATTGAGTGAAGGTTGGTACATTGTGCTCTACAGCAAACATCTACAGTATATATGCATGCGGTTCATAAAATTATTGATAATGGAGTTTTTATAAGAATATTTGGACCTCTCTCTTTTTATATTTAACAAATATCAACTTTAGCAATTACTGTATTGACTATAAAAAGACTTAACTATTTTAATTTCATTAGTGGGATATATATTTTTACTGTTTTATCATAAAAATATAAATACTTTTTTCTAGCAGTCATAATTGCTAAAGTGATGTAATATATACTTTTATGTTAGCAATTTTTATTTATTTTTAGGCAACCATTTTGGTATTGGAGAATCTTCAATTTTGTGATAAAGATGGAATAATTCTCAAATTTTTCAAGTATGTTCTTAATGTATATATGTATATGATGTTTACTTCAAAATGCATTAAATTATTAAAATTTGCCTTAGAGATATTAATTTTCAGACATCTTGCTTACAATTATGGCTTTATTTACAATTCTTGATGTTACATTATACAAACATGCATTTCATAAAAACACAGTAACAAAATAATCAGGGAAAGCTTACAATGAACAAAAATGTTCTCCCCTTAATTTCAAAGTATCTCGGCCTATACGAGAGTTACTCTGAAATTTTTGAGATACATGCAGACGAGAAGTTATAAAAAAGGATTAATAGTTTCATTTGAAAATACAAAGTATTTTAACACAGCAGATGATTTTTGGCTGACTGACTTTAAGTAGTTTAGCATAGAATAAATTTTAGACAAGAGAAAATGGAGTTGACTCGAGAACATTATTGTGCTATTATTGTCTATGGTTTTAAAGCAGGATTAAATTAAGATGAATGTGTTCAACAGTTGCAGTTAGCATTTGGTGATTAATCTCCATGTCATGCTACTGTATTCAGGTGGTATAAAGGATTTTGCAGAGTTTGCAATTTTCTTCAGGATGAAGAACACACAGGAAGGCCACAGTTGGTAGTAATACTGGATAATGTGTCTGCAATATGAAAATGTTAATGGATGATAATCGCCATACCTACCAAATGATACAGAAGAAGCTTAGCATTGGATCTGTAGCCATACACAAAATTATTCATGAAGAATTACATATGAAAAAAGTAGTTTTCCGTTGGTTTCCCCATAATCTAACTGAGCACCAAAAATAAGAGCATGTCAGAATCAGCAAAGAAACCCTTAAATTTCTAAATGATGGTGGCCACCACATCATTTCTAAAATTGTAATGGGTAATGAAACGTACATACCATTTTTGGACATTCCAACATGTCAAGAAAGCAAAATATGGGTCTTTTGAAGATGATCCTACGCCGACAATTGTGGAAAGACAACGAGTTGTGAAAAAAGTAATGTATGCCATTTTCTTCAAAGAACAGGATTGGTCAAAGCCATCAAGCTGGAAGAACAGAAGACAGTAACAGCAAACTGGTATACCACTAAATGTCTTCCTGAAATTCACCAGGAAGTGAATGCTAGAGGACTAATGCTTCACAATGACAATTCATCTTCCCATACAGCCTGATTAACAGTTGAGTTTCTTAAACAAAAGCAAATTAAAGGGGTAGAATATCCACCTCATTCTCTGGATCTAGCTATGTGTGACTTTTAGTTAGTTTTTAGTATAAAAAAGAACTTATTTTGATGTCATTTTCAATCAGAAGAAAGAATTTATGTGGCTATAAATGCATTTTTCATCAATTCCTAGAAATGAATGGTTTGAGGCACTTAATATATGGAAAATTCATCTACGAAAGTGCATTGATGCTGGAGGATCCTGCTTTTAACACTTTTAAAATTTTATAAGTGTAACTTTAAAAATCTATGTGTACCTCAAAAATTTCTGAATGACGCTCGTATACTCCTATTTTTCTAGCAGTAATTTTTTTATTACATTTTTTAATCAAAACTTCTATATGTCCATTATTTGCTGCTTGTTTATTCCAGTTTTCAAGATGTGGAATTAAATTAAATTTTTTATATCTTCTACTCCTTGCCCATTTTTCTTTATTTTTACTTTTATGTTATCTTCTAAAATATGTGAGGAAACTTCTGCTGGAATCTAAGAGAAAATATTCAAAGGATCTGGAGAAAAATTCCGTAGTGTAACAGGGACCCAAATGAATCTTATAGATTGAACAATTTTGTGGATTTCTTGTAGAGTAGAACAAAAATTTAAAATTAGTATATTGAGTTTTTTATTAATATTTTGGACTTTTTAGAATTGATTCATTATAGGTAGAGAATAATGTCTTTTTTTGCTTCTGTAATCCAATTCTGTGAAGCAACCCATGTAGCGATAGCTTTGGCAGTAAAAGTTGAATTGAATTCTCTTGGTAATACCCTTGTTGGGATCAGAATTCCTGTTGATGCTTAGTTAATAGTTTCAGAACTGTCTAAATGTTATCAAAATTTATTTGAATGTAGTCAATAAAAATTTTGGAATCAAAATATTTGTAAGATCTTAATTTTGAAAGGACAGTTCATGTATTTAGATTTCTTTATTTTGGGGGATTTTAATAAACAGATAGAGGTGGGATCCATTGAAGAATATATTCTTTTAAAAATTCTTAAAAATTTTTTTTTTTTGAAAAATACTAATTAATTTTTTTTATTAATTATAGAAAATGTCATGAATATCCTTAACCCCTTCGGAACAAACGTCCCAAATGTGAGCCAGCGCGAAACACGCCAGAGGCTGAACGACTCACTGGTGCACCAGGCATTTGGAGCATTTTGTAAGCTCAGTTTTTTGGCAATCTATGTCCATAAGATTTGAGATACATGGAAATCTGACCTTCTACTCGAAATGAGAGAAATATTACTCACACATACACATGGTTTTTGTTTTATAAACATAAGGGGAAAGGAATGTTTCCGAATTGAGTGCTTTACGATTGCTTTTGAAATAAACGTGTGGTTTTTATTTATAGTGAAGATGAGAGATTTATTTTTGCTAAAGCATTTGATTTGGGTTTGCAGTCTAGTTTTTAATGGATAATTAGATCTGGTAGACAAAATTTGTCTTTTCTTTTTATTACTTACTTTTTACAAGGTTACTTACAAATGCTGACAATAAAATGTTAAAAAACTTGTACTTAAACAGAAAGTGGCTGAAGTAAATAAGTATATTAATATGAAATATTTAAAGCATATGCTGTTTGTATAATATACAAAAAAATATTGAACAACGCGTTTATGTTTCGGTATTTTTATGGATTTAGGCTTAACTACACAAAACCCTCTGGCCTGTGAGTCACACTCACGACGGAAGCCTCCGGCCCTGGCGGTACACACGCGTTTGCGTCCTTCATCCTGAAAATGTTGAACAATGTTGCATATAGAGAGCAGCTCTTTAAGACTAGCTGTTTAACTATAAATTTTAGTTGAAAGAAGTCATTTCAATTTTGGATGCTGCTACTTAGATTCAACTTGACATATTTCTATTGGAGAGTGTATCTTGGGAAACCTTGGGCTAAGTGTAAGGCAACAATACACTGTTTTCTAATTTCTCTCTATTAATAATGGTAGCAAAGGGAAAAAATTGGTAATCATAATAAAAAATAAAGTAAATTATGTTGCATATGATACTTACTTTGGGGAAAGATGTCTTTAATGGCATTTTAATTTTTGAATTCTTTCTGTTGATGATAATTTACATGATTTTTTCAAATAATAAGAGTCAAAGTTTACTCCCAGGACCTTGAGATTTATCACTGTTAGAAACTTTGACTTAACTTTGTTAACATTAATCCCAGAATAATTTATTCAATAAAAAGATTCCATGTAAATTTATTTATTATAAACTTTGTGTTGATGACCTGTATCTTCTGAAGCATATTAAAAGTTCCAGTGTTACAAAATATAATTGGACATACTGATATAATATATGCAACTGCAAAAAAGCAATTATTATTCATTAAATTGCATAACTAATGACTGACCTATGGTACTGATTGCCGAATCCTAATAGATGAAGAGCAAAACAACTCCCAACTGGTTACCGTTGGCTTATCTGCAGCTCATTTAGATAAAACAGTTAAGTATATATATTTATCACCAGTTATGGTTATTATATCAGCAGCTGTAAAATTTGAATATTAAGTGAACTATTTAAAAGCTTTAGCAAATGCATAAGATAACTCACTCATATATACATTTCCCTGTTGGATTAATATTTTCTATAAGGTGCTTTGGGAATTGGATTGCCATTTTTTTAAATTAAAGAGGTTTAGTGCTCCTTCTTTTGAAAAGTTAATTCACCTGCTTTTTCTGGGGAAGGTAGTCATTTTCCGTTTTTTCACAGCAGGTAAATATTCAATTCAAAAACTCTTTAAATTGAACTATTTCATTTCAATTGGCACCACTATTGCATATAAAAATACTGTTTTCACATGCTACTAAATGATTCTCATATTGAATTTTAAAAAAATATCAGACATATATAAATCATAATAAGAAAGGGATTTAAAATACAACCTTGAGAGTACACCATACTTATTTTTAAGGATTTTTGTGAGAAGTGGTTCCTCCATTTTACTTGTATAGTTCTCTGGTGTAGAAAATTCTGGATCCATCACAATTATCTATCAGAATATCCAATTTTGTCTAATTAAGAAATCTGACCACACTCAGCTATACTGAATCATATTCTAATTTAATATCTGTAGCTACCAAAAATATATTTGTTTTTCATTCTCTAGCAATAATGCCATGTTGTAATTAAAGTAGGGATGTTATATTGCTTCTATGATGGTAAAATCTGTGTGATGGTTTACATGAAAAATGTTATTATGAAAACCGTAGTCTACCAGTCTACAAGGAATCATTTTTTATAATAATTAGGTTGATATTGGATAATATGACAAAATTTCCTTAGAATTTTCCTGAGGTTTTAAAAAGGTAACAGTGAGTTCAATTTGTTGGAATAAACTGTTGCTTAAAGACTTGAGAAGTAAGTATTCCTTCTGAAGAAAAATGATTAATTGTTTGGAGATAAATTTTATGTCCTGGGCTACTGTTTTGTTGATGAGATATTGCTATTTCCAGTTTTTTTCAAAGAAAACAGCCTTTTGATTCTTAAATATTATCTTAAGTAGGGATATTTTGTGGATGTTATTTTGTTTTGTATAGTAAGATTAAAAACAGTTTGCTTGTGCCAGATTGTTTGTTAGTTAAAAGGATCCTTATATGTTCAGTACCAAAGAATAATTAGCATTTGTTCTATTTCTTGTTATTCTCAAAAGATCTTAAGGAATGGATGATTCTTCCACATTGTATTTAACTGTTAATATTTTTAGATCTTTGTGATTTAAAAAATAAAATCATGATGGTACTAAAATCCTTTAAAATTATCATTAATCTTCCTCTTCTGTTTTCTGTATCAACATGGTATATATTTTTTATTGGGGGTAGAGAACCATGATTCTTGAATTAAGATGCTTGCTTGTTGAAAAATTGATACAAAAAGAATATCTTACCTCTTGTTTTTTGATTCCATGTGTGTTGGATTGAATTAACTGCATGAACATAAATGAAAAGTTAAGTTAAGTTATAAGGAATAGTCACAAAGCATCTAATAGCATGCTAAAAAAATAAATATTTTTATCCTTTTAATCAAAAATCAGCAAAAAAGGACACAATTTTTCTTTTAAAATATATTATTTTCTGTTTGGGTAATTTTTGAATCCCTTTTCTTTTTCTATTTAATGGATTATCATTTGGCATTGTTAGTGATACTAGATGCTGTCTTTTTCAATGTAGGTTTCATAGATTGCATCAAAGAGGCAAATCTTGAATTTATCTGTGTGACCACTGAATTAATTTAGCAATAAATCAGTGTACTATTTGTTCCAATTTCGTTTTAATGAAATTATTTTCTTTAATTTTCTGTTCCAATTTCGTAATTTGCTTTTCAAGTTTTCTTATTTTTTCTATCATTAATTGTTATGCTTTAGCGAAATATAATGATTTAATGGCATTTTGATATTTTTCTATTGCTTTGTTTCTTGAAATTTGCTGCTCTACTTTTAGTGTTAAAACTTCAACTTCTTGCTATTTTTGTTGTTGTTGACAATTTTGAGTTAGCTTCATGCATTTCACCACAAGCACTACATTTCTTTTGGTTTCTTTAATTCACTTTCGATGTTAACAAATTCTCCAGCAGCAGCAGATTTTACTGAATCCTCTTCAGGAACAGATTTGACTACTGCAATATTTTTAAATATGCCCCAATTTCCCATAATTTTTGCACTGTCTTGTTTTTCACTATACATTTGAGTTTTGAACATTTTAAAAGCAATTGAAGCTTTTTCTGGTATGAAGCATCATATCTGAAATATCTTGACAAATTTATTTGATATAATACCAGAATCTGTTCTTTTAGTTAATTGCTGGATTTCTTAAATTGAGAATTATTTTCTAACTCTTGTCTTCAGGTTGTCACTAGTATATTTGGTGTCAACTCCTTGTATTATGTAATTATAAGTTAATCTAATCCATGATAGTAGTGTTTTGCTCAAACTTTGATACTTTTGGTCTCCTTAGAGATGCCAAAACTGGTACTAAAATGGCTCTTCAATAGAGAAAAAAATATATGTCATATCAATTTCAAAAGTTCAAAGGGTTATTTACAAAATGAGCTTGCTTTGAATCCACATTCAGAGATGGAGTTTCTACAAAATTTGATAATACTGCACTCTAAGAGTTAATAGCTGCAGTTAAAATTGTATTTTGTTTAGGCTGGTAAATAAAAGAATTAAGTGATGTCTTGACAGGTTTCAGGATTATAATAAATTAAAGAAGTTCCTCAAGAAAATCAAAATAGATAATTATTACATTTATATACACTGAGTGGTCAAATTATTATGACTCCCCTTTCAAAACAATATTGAACCGCCTTTTGCTGATGTGTGGATTCTTCCAGGCATGAACTCTGAGATGTTGGTAGGTACTATGAAGAATCTGAGGCCATATTCGATGAATTGCATTTTCCAATGCCTTCAGATTAGATGGTACTGAATTCAGCTGTCTGATGTTCTGTTCGCTTTCATCCCACAGATTCTCAATTAGATTGAGTTGTGGTGATTGGGCATCCCAATTAAGCAAGGCAAAGTCTGTCACGCTTTTGAATCATCGATGGACAATACCAGCTGCATGGCAGGGAAAGTACCTGCTGAAAGTACTGCATCTTGCTCAGAGTACACACCATTAACATAATAGGATGTACTTGATATGCAATAACTCTTAAATAACCTTGGACATTTAGACATTCTTTCACACAAATAAAAAAAATCCATGAAATGCCAAGAAAGTATATCTAAACTATAATATTGCCTCCACCAGCTTGAAGAGTTGTCTCTGTACAAATGGGGTCTTTCTGTTTTCACAGGTTTTCATTCTGTTTTCTCTATATTCACACTCTGCCATCTGCCTGGTGGAATTGAAAATGTCATTCGTCAGACCATGTGACCCTTTCCCAGTCATCTATTGTCCAATCCTTCTGCTTCTGTGCAAAATGGGGACACCTGCTGTTGTTAAAGGCTGATGTATAGGCTTTTGAATAGGTCATATGCTACCATAGCCTATGCGGTGTAAAATGTGGTGAATAGTTTGTTCAGAGATGTTCACTGATGCCCTTGATTAAGATTTGCTGCAATTTGATGAATGGTTACTCTTCTGTTGGGCTGGACAACTTTTGTTTTTCTCCTTTCTGAGCAAGCATTCAGTAGCCTTTGATGACCTCAAGCCTGACATTGAGACTTGGTTTTCTACTTGGTAATCCACTCTGTAAACATTAATAAATCATGCTTTCGAACACTTCACAACTTGAGCTTTTGGTGATATTGATCACTTTGAGAGACCATAATAATGCCCTGTTCAAACTCAGTTTAATCACTAAGTATCTTTGATCATATCTCAATATCAGTATTTTTATATTAATTCATTTTCATAATAAATAGAAGTAAAGGCTTGTAGCAAAGAATTTTAAAATGTTATTTCTATCATTTAGAATATATTGGGAAATCTTTAAATTATTAAATTTAGATTTTGAAAATTATTTCTCAATTTTATCATTGCATCATAAATGTTTTTCCTCAATTTTTTAAACTAATGAATTGCTAAGTATTAGCTGGTACCTTACCCACAATATTGTAATCAGATTCTTACTACTATCGCTATTATTTATTATCATCCACAAAAACTGTCATAAAAATTTTTTAATATATTCCTCAAATGCATGCTTGGTGTAGAATTTGTTTTTACAAGTGCAACATTTAAAAGCTTTCATTTCTTGGAACCTAACTTTTTAGCAGAATGCTTATACTGATAAATTTAAAGTGACATGGATCCATCAATTCCCCTGGTGGACTCAGAGGGACTCTCTCAGTTTTGATCTTAATCTGGGGCTAGCCACAGCTAGGCTGTTCAGAAATAGTCATTTAATGTGATACCAATTCTTTTTTGTATATTTTCTGTGCTGTGATGTCTGTTAAAAATTATTATATGTAGCTTGATCTTTTAAAAATATTTTGTCAACTTTTGGTGAAAATTTTGATTTATAGGAATTTACAATTTATAAAAGTTAAATTTATTGGGAATAATTTTTTTAATAAATTGTATAGAACAGCAAGTGATGCACTTATTTCTGAAATGTAATATGTAATTAGGAATTTAAAGAAACTGAAATTCTTACATTTATTGAAATGTTAAGTTCTCTTAAATTTTCAATATTAGACTTTTTAAAACTACAATTTAAATTACTCTCTTTAGTAACAATTAATATTTTGTAATGATTTTTTTTAAATGTGTGCTTTGTTACTGTTGTTCAAATATCTGTACTACATTTTCAAGTTGGGAATTAATAGGGAACATTATAATAATCAAAATTTTTGGAAAGTTTTCTTACACAAAAGTATAAAACAAGCTTTAAGGTGTTTCGGTGCTTGGAAATTAATATTAGCATCTTCTTATCTAAAAATTTAACATTTATATAGTAAAGTAAAACATGAATTCATAAGCATAACATTTTGAATCCTTTTTTTATTAAAAAAAACTTTAGATATTATAGGCATTAAAATTTTGTTGGAAAAAAGTTAAAAGAATTTTGCTTCTAATATTTTAATATACAATGCTTATGCAAGAAATAGTGTTCTTGCTTATTAAGCTCATAAAAATAATATAAAACTATAATTAATTTTAATTTGCTGTTTCTGTGAAATTAAATAATTTGTTCTTAAATTCATATTACTATTTTTTGTGTTTTTAATGAAAAGGGTAAACTAATAAGTACAGTTGAACCTCCATATTATGAATTTTTCTGTATAGCGAACTTTACCTGGAATCAAGAATATTTCACGATTTCCTTCATAAAATAACTTCCCAATAGTGAAGTGTATTTTCTATACAACGAACTTTTTCTCTTGTGATTCAATTTTTTTCCCTATTTTTGAAGTATTTTTGGACATTTCAAGTTATTCTCTCTTTTAACACATTTTATGGTGGTCATAAATCTTGAACTAGTTTAATTAGGTGCCTAACTCACTGAGAGCAATAAAATTCTGGGCATTTCGTCTAAGATGTGCAACCTTTAATCCTCAATATCCCTTTTCACCCTTAGTGAGTTTTGTCCTGTGTCCTTGAACTAGTCTCCATTCATTTGTAGTGTTGATCAGTCGTACTGGTAGCTTTTTGTAGCTCGAAAATGTGAAGACGTAAATGCTTCAGCATCAAAGAAAAAGGTTTAGTTCTTCAAAAAGAGGATGAAGACATCAAGAAAAAGGGTGTTTTAAATTTTGGTATTCCTCCAAACAGCTTATCAACTATTATAAAAATTTGAGATAAGCTACAAAGTTATGATTCATCATATTCTTGTTCAAAACGTTTAAGAACTGTGTCTATGAAGATGTCAATGAGTCAGTTTTGAAGTGGATACACACAATGCAAGATAAAAATGTTAAAATCTCTGGACCTTTTGTAATAGACAAAGCTCTTCAATTTGTGAAGGCTTTGGGATAGGATCAATTTTATGATAGCAATGGATTGCTAGAAAAACATGAGAAAAGACACAGAATTATAGCAAAAGTATTATCTGGGGAAAGTTAAGATTTTAATGATATTAAAAAAATTACATAGCAGAGACAGAGTAAAATTTTAAGACTATAAGCCAGAAAACATCTTTAATGCATATGAAACTGCTTTATTTTTTCAATGTTTGCCTCAAAAAACATTAACATTTAAAACAAAAAAATTTTTGGGAGAAACATAGCAAAACAAGAATAATTGTTATGTTAGGAGCAAAATATATGACTGGACATCAGAAATTAAAACCACTGGTTATAGGAAGAAGCAAAACTCTAAGATGTTTCAAAGGCACAAAACCTTTGGAAGTTGATTATGAATTTCACAATGGGAATTTCAGGATGACATCAGAAATTTATGAAAATTGAATTCAAAGATTGGACAAACATATGGTTAAGGAACATTGCAAAATTTCTCTCCTTTTAGATAACTCCTCTGCCCATCTGAAGAAAATCAACCAAAAATTGAAAAATCTTGGTTTTTTTTACTTGCCATCAAACACTTCATCAAAACTGCAGCCAGTGACTCAAGGGGTGATAAAAATTAAAGTACATTATATATATATATATAATCACAAGAGGATACTGCAATAGTTATCACTGCTCTTGAAAACAATCAATCTGTGCCAAATATCAATTTACGGGAAAGTATTTCAGCAATTTCGAAAGCGTGGAATTATGATGTCACCGATCATACCATTCATAACAGTTTTGCCAAAGCTGGATTCTGTGTCAGCAGTGAGAGTCCAGCAAGTACAGAGGACGAAAAGGATATTATTCCCTTGGAATAAATGAAAAAATATTCACACAGCTAAAGGAAAAACAAGAAACTACGGATTTTGTGCTGCTTGATGATTTTCTTTTGCTTGATTTTGGAGCTGAAACCTCAGGATCACTAACTGAATTGGATATTTTGAACAGTGTGAAAAATAAAAACTATACAGCAATGGAGAGGAAGATAAACACGATGATAATATAGAAATCAATTAGCCTTCGTATGATGAACTGATAAATTCATTTTAAACAATTTGATGTGGATTACAATGTGAAGAAAATATGCCTAAAGGGATTTTTGGTACATTGCAAAGATGTGAAGTGCATTATGAAACAAAGCATTTTTTTCAAACAAAAAATTCAAATAAAATTAACAGATTTTATGAGTAATTAAATTTAAGGACGCATTTGGTAATATAAGCTTTAGAATATCTAGTTATAAAGTAATGTATGTTTAAAAAAACTTGTATGCTTTAAATTAGAAAATCCTTAAATTTCATTTAATTTTAATATAAAATTTTTTTCTTAATGTCGAAATTACTGTGTGTTCCTTGACATTCATTTTTCTTGTTTTCCTTGCAGTTTTTCTTTCTTTTCATTGATGGGTAAGATATATAAAATAGATGTTAATTTACAAAAAGGTATTCATAATTACTTTTTCTAATGCATAGTGTTTATGAATTAAAAATTGGTTTTATGTGGTTTATACAGCATATTGAAAGATGAACCTCTATGTAATGAATTTTCCATATGACAAACTTTTTTCGAGATTTAGCAACTTTGTTAAATAGAGGTTCAACTACATATGTAAAAAAAGTAAATGTGTAAATCTGTATTTTCTTTTACCTGGTTTTAACTTTTTTTCAGCATGCAATAATAATCAAAACAAAGATTTAATTTTTCAGTTGAATTCTTCGACAATCATTCTTAAATTTGATCAGATTCAAATAGAAGATGTTAAATTTTGCATCAATATATTTTAAGCCATTGTAGCATAATATCTTCCTTCTTTTCAAGTGTGCACATGTTTAAAATTAATTGTGATTAACATTTGTTTTTCCAGAGTGCAAAAGTGTACATGAAAATTGTTCATTCCTGAATATATATATTACTATATTTGCATGAGAATGCTTTAAATCGTTTGTGCTTTTTTTAAAAAGGTAAATATAATAAATAAATACTCATGAATAAAGATAAAATATCGATTTCCCCCATTCTCTAATGTTCATTGATTAATTTTACTTTGCATTTTGTTATGGTCAAGCGATAGTGACAAAGTTTGAGCTAGCTCCTCATTCTTCTCATTGAAGTCATGCTAGTGAGACAAATGAATGTGTAATCAATTTTTCTACAAAATAGGTAATTAGTAGGATCATGACTCAAAACACTCAACTTGATTGAAACAATCCAAAGTTACAAGCTGGCAACTGTTACTACTCATTTACTGAAATTATTTGTCTTTTGAAGATGAATCCTTGGAAAAGAAATTTTTGAGTATTGTAAGATAATGGCTTGAAATTCTTTTCCATCCATTGTTGAATTATGAGCACATAACATTTAATATAAAACATTTTTATACTTTAAAAAAAAACAAAATAAAAATAAGTTACTGTGAGATAAATAATCAATTTGTTATATATCATGTTTTCTGGTTTTTCTACAGTATTTAAAATGTATATAAAATAATATTAAAATTTTCATATATTTTTTTCTATGTCCTTAAAAATATTTTTATATATATCTTTTCAGGGAAATGCAAACTTTTGAATTTTTAAATAACAAAGAAACAGTTCTGGATTATGTAATATGTGGCTTAAGGAATAATTTTTCTAATTTAGGCAGCAAACTTAAGGTTAGTATTTATGTAAACTACTTTTTTACTCTAAATGAAATATTAATTTTGAATTTTGAAGGAAAACTATGAACCCAACTATAATATTGAGGAATATTTTTGACAGTTTGTGAATCAATTTTTTTAAGTACTTTTTAGTTTTTTGGCTATTTTATATTTTTTATTCAATCTTATGTTTTACACTCTGTGGTTAGAAAATTAAGAACACTCCTCATTTAAATTTCAATTTGGTTGTGCAGCACATGTGACATAAAAAGAATTTACTGATTGTCTTTGAACTAGATAACTGGAATATTTTCTTCTAGTCAGAAACACCACTTAACATTGAGACTTGATTATGTGTGTGGGGGTGGAGATTGAAGTGAGTTTGAATGCAACATGCTTGTGGATTCCTTACCTCTAAAGCTACTAGCTTTGTTGACTTTTCAGGTACAACCATATCTCAAATCTTCAAAGAATAATAGCTAAACCAAACTGAGTGGAAAGCAGCGTAACAGAAAAAAATCACTTGTAAACAAAAGAAGTTCCTGGTGACTGTCACATATTGTGCACAGCAAAGGAAGGGCAATACAAAAATACAAATAAAAAAATGTTGCATAGTACATTTGGGATCATCACAAAGCATACTCATTTGTTCTACAAGACAGATTTTAAAATAAATTGGGTTTTAATTGTCAGTAAACAAGAGACTCCCTGATTTAATTTCAGAATAGAAGAAAACTACTTTTGTGGGCTTTAGAATGATGAAATTTGACACTTTTTATGGAAGAGTGATATCTGCTTAACAATGTTAACTGTTTATGACACAAGCACCAAAAAATCATGGCTTTTATGCCACATGACAACTATATTAGTGAATGTTGGCAGAATCATGGGGGAATTTTCCTAAGATATTCATGATTCCTTAGTTTCATTGGAAATATTCGTATACACCATTGCCTAATTCCACATCTATGCTGATCTCATACACCTGTTTATGGACGTAATGTTTCCTTTTATCATGGCGATTTCTATCAGAATTCCCTGCTACTGGACTAAAATAATCTGAGGTTGGTTTGAAAAACACATAATTCAGGGTTTCAATTGCATTAATGATCTCCTCAGTTTCCTGATTTCAACACAATCAAGCATTTGTGAGATGAAACTCCAAAATATAACTTTCTAATTTAAGAGAATTAAAGGCTCCCATTTCATTAGCTTGTGTTAATATACTTTCTCAAAAGTCACAGCAATTTGTAAAGCTTATACCTAAAACAATATATGCTGTCATCTAAGTCGAGAGAAGGTCCCACACATTTTTAATAATGAGCTGCAACGTGATCTTTTTCTTTTTGCCACTGAATGTTTAAGTGTGGCTTTAAGACAAAGAATACATATTGTCTATATTTATATGATAAATTATTTACATTTGGAAGAAAATAATAAGAATATAAAAAAAATAAATAAAAAGAAAATATTTTTCTTAATATATTTAAATCTCTATATCGTGTTTTTTTTAGTACTTGAGTTACAGATTGATAAATTTATACAGTATTACATCTTTTTCCTTTTATTTATATACAGTAGGTATTCGGAACTGGACACTGTAATGTAAACCCTTTCAAGGTGGTCTTATTACATTTAATATGCTTTGCTATTATTAAGGACAGATTTTTTTTTTCCTTCTGCGAATAAGAAAAATAAAGGCAAAATTGACTCAGATGGTTGAAGTATTGATTGCTTATTCTTTGTATATAACATATTAAATTTATTTTTTGTTATCTAAATAAATGTTATTCATTTGGAAAAGAGATTCACGAGTTCTTGTATATCATAGAAAAAATAAATTTAGAGTAAATTTGTATTTGTGACAATCATGGAGTTAAGTTTTGAAAAAAAAATTATTGTTCAATTTAATTTATTAGGTTATTGTGTTAAAATTTGGAAAAACAGGTACTTAATAATTCAGAATACTAAAAATATGATTCAAGATCTATGCCTTTAAAAAAACTCTTGGATTATATCTAGAGGGTATTATAAATATTTAATTATATATTTACAAACATCTTAATAATAATTAAAAAAAAGAAAACTGAAAGTATTTAGATAATTTAGAAGGAAAAAGGATTTAGTAAAATATCATTTAAAAATACTGAAATAAAATTGAAAAATTTAATACTAAAAAGTTCTGTACTCTAAATTCTGCTAGAATAGTTTTACCCACCAAAAGGTTATATACTTTAGTGCAGGGTTGGGCAATTGTTTTGGCTCAAGAGCCACATTGTGAAATTGGAGGAGGGCTGCACCACTTTGAAATTATCATATTCATTAGTTAACTTTGGAAAGGTATAAATTCTACCATAAAAATCCGTATATATAGGTTAAATAAAATAATGGCAGTTTTATTGAATTTATGTATAAATTTATATATTGTTCTAATTTCATATCTATAGCTGCAAGCACATTTAGTTTTAGAACCCAGTGTATTAAAACAAATGTACCCTATCATACTTTTTTTTACAATATTTTTGAAATCAGGAGTGAGATTGCTTGTTGAAATTCTCATCACAGCCTGCAAGTTAATGTCAACCAACTTACATCTGTAATCACTTTTGTGCATTTTCATGCAAGAAAAACTTTGCTCTCAAATATATGTTGAACCAAATGTAGAGAACAGTTTCTATTTGGTGTTTTTCTGATCATCTTGGCTGGCTGCTATTTGTCCACCCCTGCACTAGTGTGCAAAACTTAAGCAAGTTTTTGGATTTTTACATAACTCTGAAAAAAGTCAACATGGTGACATGAAATTCATACTTAAGAGGCACAATGTAGCACTTAAAAGTTGATGAAAGCATAGTAGCCAAAAAATTAATTGTATGTGCTCATTATAGAACAAAGCAGAAAAAGGCTTTGTTTACAGAATGGTATTAGTAAAAAACATTGTTTGGCCATGAAGAACAATAGACCAAAGTCTTAGTAAGAGTTATAAGCTTCCCTACTGCAATAGTTATGTAACATTGTCTTTTCATATGAAATTATCCAATAGTTTTTGTGGTAAGATTCGCCTTTCTTCTGAGAGCATCATTTTTGGCTGTTTGGTTTTCTCCTGAGGTTGCGATCCTCTGTGGCCAGATGTCTCTCCAAAATATCTTACTCATATTCACTCTGGGTAATCCATTCTGCAGATATCCTCACATTCTAGGAGCTCAACAACAGCTGAGTCCTGTTTAGATGTGCAAAGTTGTCCACAAAAATAAAATGTGGATAGGGATTGCAAAACTGGTATACCAGGATACCGAATACCAGTATTTTGAGCCATTTGTACAACTTTGTAATGCTGGTATTCACAAGTTTAAATACCGGTTTTTCGGTATTTACTAGAAATTTTTTGAATTGTCTCCCATTTTTATGTTCAGGGATCGTTAACATAACAAAATAGTATACATTTTGTCTCCCTAACAGGCGAATTTAATTAGACTGTAAATACAAAGTTGTATCGTAGTGAGATTACGTGAATCATCCAAGGAGGTGGGCCAAAACTATCCTATTATAGCTCAGAGCGATACTGCACATGGCAAGATTCGTTGTCTGATATTTGTATTTGTAAAAACAAGGTTGTGAACAAAGTGTGTAATATTTCGATATTTTTTAAATTATTTTAATTATTGCATATCATACTTTAGGGTTCAAAATACTTTTCAGACTCAATATATATATACTTATAAATAATAACCCATTATAATGAATAAGAATAACTTTAAAGAACATAAAAAGTCAGTTGATAATACTTTGGTTTGGTTTCATTATTTACATTTGAAAAGAATATGGTGG
Organism: Trichonephila inaurata madagascariensis; assembly: GCA_019973955.1. Lineage (NCBI taxonomy): Eukaryota > Metazoa > Arthropoda > Arachnida > Araneae > Nephilidae > Trichonephila > Trichonephila inaurata. The sequence goes on from BMAV01002955.1 coordinate 21,769, forward strand.
CACAGTGTAAATAAAATTTTCCTTTTCTTTTAGTGATTCTTTATTTACTGTTATAATTTATAAGTTACAAATTATTTTTGTGATATTTACAGTCTCTAACAAAACTAGCAAATGAAACAAAGAAATACCTGTGTTTTCTTTCTTTTTCTAAAATTTCTAATACCGGTATTGGGCTTTTGGTACGATATTGCAATCCCTAGTGTGGAACAATGGCACCTTGAAATATATGCACATCTGGTGGATAGTTTCATTGATGTAATGATTTATGGTAAGTGAACGGCTGTCTAACATATGAAGCCCTGTTCGTCCATTCTACATAATGCAAGCACTCCAGGACAATTCCAACAGTATCTTTTCTTGTGACATGAAACCATATTCCTACCTCCTTCCAATCAACTAGCACTGAAAATCATTGCTCAGATTGAAATGACTCTCATCAGTAAACAGAATGTGACTGCATTAAATAGATGTCCAGTTTTTGTATTCTTGACCCAACTATAAATGGTGCTACTGATAGGCTGCTGTTAATTGTGTGCATAGGTAAATAGATCACCTTTATGGTGCTGTCTGCCCTCAGTAAACTGCGATATCTGTCGTCCAGTTGCTGTACACAGCTGCTGAGCAATGTTGCCTAATGTCTGATTTTAGTCTCTTTTGCCTGCAGAATGATATATTGGTCATCACTTGCAATTATTTTCCTCAGCCAACCTCTTTTACAGCTGTACCTATCATTTGAAGTCTTGCAAAGCTCTTGAAACTCATTTTTGTCAACCAAACTATGCCCCTCTTCAAGCTTCCTCATCATTCTATCATACATAGAGACATCCAGAGGATTTCTTGTGGCCATTATGAATGTGGGATTTCACTTTGATTTGCAGGGAATGTCTGGAAATGTGTCCTTCCTCCTTTTTTAAGTTGCCTTTCCATGTTGCGGTATCCTCTTTGATGTCATAGTGTTGATATTTATACATGCATCACCTTGCTATTGAGTTGCAGTATTGTTTGCAAAACACCCTTTACAATTATTTCATGGTTTTTAGGTGCGACTGTGCTAGGTTGATTGGAAATGCTGAATTTCTATTATGTGTGTTCAGAATATTTGCTTATGGTTTAACTTTTTTACACAAATAAAAGAACAAATTAACTTTTAATACTGCTTGTTAACAAGAGTAAGGATATGAGATACATTGCTACACAAATTCTACAGAAATCTAAACAGTATGGAATAACAATATAGTGTTGCCATACAGACAACAAAGAAATTAACAGTTTAATCAGTGTGCTTCACTTCATGTAGCCACAGCTTTATGTTGAAAAATGCATTTGTTGTGCATGTTAATGTATAATTTAAGACTTTGCAGAATCAAATTTACTTTTCTTTTCTGATTACACATGGCAAATTATTGTGATTGTGTATTTCCATTCTAAGGTTGTTATATTAGCAATCTCAGCAAATAATTTCATCAAATTTTCTGTTATATGCAAAAATTTTAAACGGAAGAATTATTTGGCCCAAAAATATGTGAAGAAAGTCTTATTATAAAGAAACAACTCTCAAGATAAATAGGGCAGCCTCACAACTGTCTTAAAATTCTTAGTTTTTTATTGTATTTCAGTTCTTTCTTGAATTCCTAATAATGTATAAATTATTTTATAATACATCTGTGGACTTGATAAAATATTACTTAATTTTTGTATGAGTTCTTTGACTTTTTACAAGTTATAAAGAAACCCTATCTCATAGTATATTATTGAAAAATAAGCTCATTACTGTTGAAAACAGGCATTTGAAGAGTGGTCGAGTATAATTAATTGGTGGGATATTAAAATGCAAAAGCAGTGTATCAATTTCAAATTGATCGCATTTTTTTCTTTGGTTCTGATAATATGTGGAAATTTATTTCATTTGTACTTGTGATGCATAATTACCAGATAAGTTACTTCAACACTGGATATTCACTAGTGATTCTATAATGCATAATAATATGTACAAAAAGCTAAATTTTATTTCTAGCCTAATGCTTTACAATTTAGTAGCCATATAAGAATGTTTCTGTGATGCTTACGTCTGATTTTAAGGTAAAACTTATAGTGTTTTGACTTTTATAAAAAAAAAATTGAAAACACATGCATATAAACTTTTTTCTTTCTTTCAGGAGTTTAGTAATAGGAAAATATTTCATTCTGAAAAATGGGATACTATTGATCTATTGTTAAAAGCCTATTGTGCATATATAGATTATGCTTGTGGTTGTGATACTGGTTTTTTTGTCAGTAAGTAAATTGTTCCTTGCTCATTTATTGCTGAATTAATTTTCTAAAAAAAAATTGATTATTTATTGAATTTTATTTCATTTTAGGTGATTCACAATATTCTCAAGCTTCTCAAATATCAGTAGAAAACACTATTGTGAAGTTCCAATCATTAATTCAGAATCCTGGGAACTGGGATATTTTTGTTTTAAAGTTGATTGAAGTAAGCAAGCATACTTTTTTTTTAATGAAAGTGTATTTTTAATACAGAATGCAATTTTAAGCAATTATCTCTTTAAAAAAATTACTTCTTTACATCAATTTTGTGAGAAAAGGAATGGAGAAGCTGTAAAAATAAAAGATAAAAAAAAAATGAATGAAGAATAATTTACAAAATATAGCAGTTGTGAATACTAAATTATAAAGGATTCAGTTTAAAATAAAAATTAAAATATTTGTAGAATTTATGAATTTGATTTAACTTATTTTACCTACATTATTTTCTGCTATTCAAATTTGTATTTAATATTTTGGCATTTTATTATATCCTAGGGACCTTTTATTTTCTAATTATAATTTGAGCATCTACACAAAACTTTTTAAATTTTATTCATTTTTTCTTATTCTGGAGATTGTGTTTTTATACATATCTATTTTAGATTATCTATTTAGAATTTCTTATTCTATTATTTATTGTTCTAATGTGAATATTACCTATATAGAGAGAAATTTTACCTTTTTTTGTGTGTGCATCAATAAAGAAGATTAAAGAACTCATGTATTTAACTTAAGATAGTGCATATTCACCATTGTTTTCTATGCCACCAGTAGTCCTTCTGGCTGAAGAATCTGGCTATTTGTTAAAATGAAATTCAAGTGCTTTTTGTTAAAAACGGAGTTTATTCATCCAGCGATTAACACATTTTTTCTCAGAAAGAAATGGATGTCAAGTGACCTGAAAATATTGATTGGATTGGATACTTATTTCCACAGAACTGCTAAATAACACTTTGTAGTTTATGTTTTCGATTGGAAAGTAAAGGGCATAAACGTACATATGAATACTACAAAATTTAATGAGCTGGGATTAAAAAGTGTTATGTTTGGAATACCTTTTTTGAGAAATAATTAGCTGTTTAATTTAAGACTTAAATATGTTATGGAAATTATAAAAGTTAAATGGTGAACAGGAGACTTTGTTTTAGATATAATTTAATTATATCCTTACATATATATATAAATCATTTAAGATTTTGAAACTAAGTTAGAAAAGAAATAATTGTAAACTTAATTTAAATATAACAATTAGGACTTTCAAGATGATATAAATAAGCACTTTATTCATTAATTTTGCTTTTATTCTTATGGAGGATCATTCTGGGTCTTTTATATTTTCTTATTTTAGCAATATAGAAATCCGTGATTCGTAAATTTATTTAAATTTCAGAAAAATAGATACAAAACTAAGGAAAAGGATGTAAAAAAAAATTTCATTAATTATATTGTTCTTATTCACCCTCATTAATATAAGGTTGCTTCTTTATATAAATGTTGTAAAATTCTTTTTAAATGACCATATAGCTACATAACAATCAAAGGAACTCTTTATTTGAAAATTTTTAGTATCATATAAGATAAGTACTCTCTTTTAAAAAACCTTTATATATATATATAATGACATTGTTCTGTCAGCCTGATATTCATAAATTGCTTGATATTAGATATGAATGGAGATAAAAAAAATTTAAAAAAATGGAAATGAAAAAAAGAGAGCAAGAGATGAAACAATTAACCATGGAACTATTTAAAGGGATTTATTAAAACAGGAAAGAACTTTACACACACTCCACTCTTCTATCTATATATTGTAATAGTATGGCATGGAGTAGAATAGACAATGACTTTACACATAGCATCCTTCTAGCAAAATCAGAATAGCAGCCTTGTATAAAAACTTCATTCTGGTGTGAGCTCTAAGTAACCGAGGTGACAACAAATGTGATGAGTGATTTTGCTGAAGACTCATTTCAGATGTCATTCAGTACTTGTCGAAAAAACCTGTAGATTTCTATCTGTAAATTATTTGTACATATTAGCTGCAGTTATGTTTATGAGTATTTATTATTAAATTATTTCCCATGGAATTTTAACAAATCATCTACTGTTCTCCTTCTACATTGTATATTATGAAGAATTAAAAACTACTTTGATTTTTAAAATAAATGCATTTTTAATTTTAGTTGTTATATGTATCTGGTAAGGAGGAAGAAGTAAAAGTAGTACTTTTAAACTATGCTGAAAGGAATCCTAATCACCTGAATGCTCACATATATATTTGCGAATTTCTTAAAAACTATATCCAGATTCAGAAATTCTTATTCAGCATTTAGAAGTATGTATTTATTATTATTATTATTATTATTAATAATTTTAATGTTATTCATTGTGAAGTATTAGTTTTCAGTTTGGTTGAATTAATTTTTTTTAAATTATTCAAAATTATGTATAAAACATGTTTATTCTTGAAACATCTATACATTTTTAATGTACTATATTGAACGTTTTAAATTTCAGGGTGAGAGATAAATATAATCAGTAAGAATTTTATTTTTCATGTTCCAGATACCTTTATTGTTACAGATTTATCCAAAATGATAAATCTGTAACAATAAAGGCAAATTTAGCTATATGTTTAAAAATTGCTATTGCCTTGCATTTTAGCCATAAAAATAAATTATCTTTTCTATTGAATGAATACACACGTGTAGGTAATGTGTAACTGTTGTAAATTAGGTATTAAGTTATTCTGGATCACACACACACACATATTTTGCGGGAAATTTACCTTTGATTATAAAAAGCAATATTTCTATTTGGCTGTAGTAGTTGAATGGTCATGGTTGCAATAATGTGGTGGCATTGTTTCTGTCAAGTCATGAACTCAAGTCCTGGTGCTACTATACTGTTGGAATTAATTGGGACAAATAGGAAAAAAGTGATTTTTTCTAAAAACCATAGCTTTTTATCATTACATACCTTAAATAGACTGAAAAATCTGTATATTTGTGTGAAGTAGGTCTTCCTTTAGTAGAAATGACCTTTTCAACCCATCTTGGCATTGATTCCACTAGAGTAGCACACATGTTCTTGATTTCATCTTGGAAACTCAGTAGTATAGCCCTTTTTATCATTTGCTCTGTTGTCATGCGATTCTTCTTAGCAAAACGATTCTTGAGAATATGCCACCAGTTTTGAATAGGACTTAAGTCTGAGGAATTTTCAACCCTATCAAGCACTTTTATTTTATTTTCTGCATAAAAGTATAGACCAATTGCAAATTGTGACAATAGGCAGTCATGTTGAAATGTCCATCAAATATTTCCAAGAATGGAACAATCCTACTGCATAAAATTTCTATATAAACTTAACTCAGTGACGCGACAGCCCATGAGGGCCAAGGCCTACTGTGCTCAACTCGGTATATGTAACCTTGGGCCCTGAGGTGCATGAGCAGATGTTCCGGTCTGATAGTCAGTCTGATGCAAACCCCCAGTGTTCAATTCCCAAACAAGCTTGGTGCTCATTTATTGACCCACTGAAGGGCTGAGTCAACCTTGCCCAGCCCAGGGTTTGAACCTCGACCTGTGTAGTGGAAGTGCGATGCACTAACCACTTAACCAGTGGTCTTCAAAATTTCTATATATTTGACAATTCATCATGTATTTAAGAGGAACTAAGCTCCCAAGGCCATTTGTTGTCGGAAAAAAAACCAAACATCTGTTTAGAAGGGTGTTTTACAATCTGTTGGATATGATCTTGTAACAAAGTTTCAACACTTGTCTTACTACATTTGATTTGTATCCCTGCACAAATAAATGTTTCATCACTCAAAATCACCTTCTTCCAGTCGTTAACAGTCCATGATCAGTACTTTTTAGTCCATGCTAAAGGTTTTTTCATCATTTTCTGAGTTAGAAATAGTTTTTTTCCTCAGTCTTGTTGCCTTAAGTCCACCTTCAGAAGCCTTTTCTGTGCAGTTGAGGTACTCACTTCAACCCCATTATCCAGTAAATCCCTTCAAAGGTCTATGCTTGTCTTTCTTGGTTTATTTTGCTACTTCTTATTAAAATTTTATCAATTCTTGGAGTGGTTGTCCTCTTTGGCCCACATTTTTCTTTTCTTTTTCGAGACGATCCAAAATTTTGAAATGTTCTTAAAACTTAATTCAATCACATCAACTGCCATAGTTATATCTCTCACAGCCATAGAAGTGTGTTCATTGAGAGTGATTTATTTTAGAACGGTTCCTCAGAGTAATATCCATCTTTGAACAAGTAAGAGTAACACATCTTATACAGAATACAAAATTGAAATTACCAGCTGCCCCTCTGAAAGGCTCACAACTGAGCATCTGATACATTAAAATGAATAAATTATAGTCAAGTCAATCTGTCACGCTACTTTAAGGTAGATATAACGGGTTTGAGGTGGGTCAGGACATCACTAGTAATCACATACCAACTTAAACAAGAAAAACATGTTTGTCCCAATTAATTTGAACAGAATAGTATCTAACACTAGAATGTCCAGGATTTCGATTACCCTTAAACGCCTGTTGGTGTCGTTTCGACACTGATATAAAATAAATGTAATACCTAAACAATTGCAGGATTTCTGTTCAGTAGGGTTTAATTTAAGCCTTTTAATATTATTTCATGTAATTAACCTATTTCATGTATTAACATATGACCTTTTATATCATAAAAATAATGACGTTGACATTACGTTTTGCGAAGCTTGTTGGACCACTGCTTTGTAGCAAATCTACCAGGAACATTACTGTTATGCGGTATCCATTCTGTGCCATCCCTAACAATATATATATATATTAGAATTTCCTGGAATATTAATTATATCATCACTTTCTTCAGATTCCTTGCTGTCACTTTCATTCAATCTTATGTCTTCATTTGAATCTAAATTAGAACAAGACAGCTCACACACACACACCACCATCCAATTCATTTTCAGAAATCTCTCGCAATAAATTAGCAATTTCATCTGGGCTTAGACCTTTTCTACAAGCCATCGTTTCAGGGTGTCTGCTCTGTTCAAAGTTCGAAAATCGAATGAAATTTTTTTTATGAGCAGATAACCAAATGCTACATAACGAAACTCTTAGACACAACAATTTTAGAAAAATAGATTTGTTTCCTGTTAACCCAATAACACTGCATTTAAGGTGACATAAATGTGCAATAGTACTTTGAGAAGTTTGTTTTAATAATGGTAATGATGAACGACAGCTATTCATGATAAATTGCCTTGGTGTTGAAATGACACCAGCAGACGTTCTAGGTATATTTAGTTGTAAAATTTCTCCTAATTAATGTAGAACTGGAAGTTGTTGTTACTAATGCCACCTGATGGCAAAGGCTAGATCAAAGTCCACAAAATTCATCATGGCAAAGGGCTAAGTGATGCCTGTTATTAGCCATAGCTTTGAGCACCATGCAGGTGACAGAATGATTTTGTTCAGTTCCACCCCAATTTTGAGGGAGAAACCCCTGGGGTAGTCAGGGGCTTTCCATCAACCTCACAAGAGGACTTGCGGCTCGTTGGCTGTTTATAGTACCCCCATGCCACAAAGGCACTATACATTTACAAACATCCGTGTCTTCAAGATTTGGACCCAGGCTCAATGGCACAGAAGTCAACATCGCTAACCACTATACGGATGGGCAACATCAAAAGCACAGAAAAAAACTTTTATTGTGTAATTACTAAGGAAAACAATTAAAAGTCATGAAAAGTAGTGGTAGAAAACTGGCTGATGAACAATAAATCTATTTTGTCTTAAAGTCCTCATATTGGTATGGTATGGAAGTTTGGAGAGTGGAGTACCAGCTCAGAGGTTTTATCCTTGTTGTTTGATCAAGGCTCAAAATTATGAGGTTCTTTGCCAATAACTATTGCATTGCTTTAGAGTGTGAACATGAATAAAAATTCAAATCAGATCAATCAAGGACCCTTAATCATTTTATACTCATTGAATTAGTAACCCAAATCTATCCAAAAGTGAGCTGGAGCAATATATAGCTAATGCAAGTCCAGTATAGTGGAAGTGATACACTAATTTAACAAGAGGTAATCTCTAATTAAAATTTGGAAATTTTTTTAAATGGGGTTAAAAAAAAAAAAGGTAGGTGGGGGGTTAAGTCAGAGCTTCTAGATAACCATTAGATCAGGAGCATGCTTCATTTAGACTGGTGATACTCAACCTGCGGCCCAACCCAAGCCTTTTTAAGTGGCCCCCGTCATGGCCCATTGCCCCTAAGAAATTTACTTATTTAAAAAATATTGTATTAAAAAATTTTTGGGGGAAATTTTTTTCAAAAAATCAAAAAATATCCATTTTGTTTTCGGTATGGACTTTTGGGACAAATTGATGTATTTTTTTTTATTTTTTAACGGGGGACCGGGGTTAATGGGGGTAAAAGGCAACAGTGGAGTAGTGAAAATTTTATGGGTGGAACTAATTATTAACTGTTTTTCATATCTTGCAAGCGAAAAATATTTTTAAAAAAAATATTTATCATTTCAAGATGATTGGGAGGTTGACTATTTTGTAGAGAAAAACAAACATGGATCAGTAATTGTTTGATTTCCCACCAAAGTGCTGTATTTAAAAAATACCAATAAACAGGAATCATTCAATGACCCTTCTCAAAGATCTTTTTCAAGGGGTGATAAGTAGGCTTTCTGTGTTTGCAACAGCGACAAAGTGTTTTGTCAGTGGTAATATTACAGCGGTAAAAAAAATCCTATGAAGTTTGTTATATTATTGGTAATTTATGAAACCATTTACTGGTGCAGGGGGAAAATTGAAGGGGGTGTTTTTAAATGCTTCTAATTTAGTGTTTGTGACAAAAAAAAAAAAATATAAAAATAAAAATTTAAAAACAAAACAGGGTTATAATATTTTGATCTACTTTCCACTTTTTAAATTTTCCCAATTTTTGTTGGTCTTAAAACACCCCCCATTCATCCTATTTGGATTGTGAAATAATCTATGTATGCCCCTGTGAAATAGGACTATATATGTGACCCAGCAGGAAAAAAGGTTGAGTACCCCTTATTTAGACATCATTGAGTAAGATGTTGATTGAAATCATTTTGCATGTCACCAGTCCAAAATGGTATTGTTCCATCCAACTGAAATTATTATACATCTGTGGCATCAGCTAAAAACAAAATATATCCAAAAAAGAGCTTCCCATTGCTTTTTTTTTTTTCCCCACAAGTGTTGAAATTTTCATTTTGTACTTAGCACAAAACACGCATACCATTGGTAAATTTTGCTAGTGAACAAAATAAACATTTTGCTCATTTACTTTACTACTCACATGAAATGTGGCTTTATGGGTAAAAAGTAATTGATCAATCACTTTGTCATTTTCAAAAAAAGCACTGCATTTTGATACAAAATTCAGAATGCCTTATCAGAGTCCATGAAATCTTTCAGTATCTGACTCTTATATATGAAATTAGTAGGCTTGGGATCAGCATTTTTTAACTTACCCTCCCTGTTGATTTTTCCAGGCTTTCTTAATAGCTTTACAAACTTATCAGCAACATCTGTCAATACACTTGGGTCATCCTGACTTCTCAATTTTACACAAACTGCCTATCACTAAAACTTTTTTAAACCATCCATAAATAGATTTTCTGGTTGAGTTATTTTCCATTTTGCTTAATTCAAGAACACAATGTCTTTTCCAATGCATACACAAGGGTTTCTCCTGGCATTTTTTTGGGCACGTCACCCCCCAGAAAAAGGAAAAAAAGTATATTCATCATACAGTTTGCATTTTAGGAATGTGTCTTAAACTGTTCTTATTTCACACTACCTGGAAACTTATATTTATTATTATACCTTTTATCTATTTTTCAAAACGTTAAAAAAATTATTAAATAACTTTAAAATTCTGTTTTATTTTTATTCATTATTTTTTTTATGTGAAATTTGTTTTATTTCATGAAAATGTTCAAGAAGCATATTATAAAAGCAGTTTTTATGTATATAACAAATTTTGTTTTTTGTGGTATGGGGTAAAAAATGTCAGGAAATTGATGACTGGGAATGTATTTTGAAATTGAGTAGAAAGTCTAGTATAGGATAGATTATAAATTTTGTAAATTATATACAGTTTTAGACTTATCCTATATTTTTATAATTAACGTTTTTTCTCGTTTCAAATCCCTTTCCCAGATTTTGCATCTTTTTATATTTTTTGTTTTAAACCCCTTTTGGGGGGGCTAAACCGCATCCCCCAGGATGGAACTTTTAATATGCTTCAGAAGATACAGGTCATCAACACAAAGTTTATAATAAATAAATTTACATGGAATCTTTTTATTGAAAAAATTATCCTGGGATTAATGTTAAAAATTTAAATAAAGTTTCTAACAGTGATAAATCTAAGGTCCTGGGGGGTAAACTTTGCTCTTTTTATTTTAAAAATCATGTAAATTATCATCAACAAAAAATTCAAAAAATTAAAATGCCATTAAAACATCTTTTTTCCCCAAGTAAGTATCATATGCAAATAATTTGCTCTATTTTTTATTAATTTTATTACCAATTTTTCCCTTGCCACATTATTTAAAAGAGAGAAATTAGAAAAAAAGTGTATTGTTGCCTACATTTGCCCCAAAGGGTTTTCCCGATACACTCCAATGAAATATGTCAAGTAGAACAAGTAGCAGCATCCAAAATTGAAAAGACTTCTTTCAACTAAAATTTATAGTTAAACAGTAGTCTTAAAAGCCTCTTATGCAACATTGTTTAAATTTTTTTCAGGAAAGAAAGCCAAAACTGCCGCCAGGGCGGGTTCCCCGGGGGTGATCGCAGGCCGGGGGGGTTTTTTGTAGTTAAACCAAACCTAAAAATACAAAAAATAAACCGTTCCAAATTTTTGTAATTTTTACAACGGATATGCTTTTTTTATTTCTTTTAATAAATTTTTTTACCAGCCACTTTCTGTTTAAGGCCGTTTTAAACATTTTATTGTCAGATTTGTAAAAAGTCGACCTTGTAAAAAAAATAAGATTAAAAAAGAAAAGACAAATTTTGTCTACCAGATCTAATTATCCATTAAAACTAGAGTGCAAACCCAAATCAAGTGCTTTAGCAAAAATAAATATCTCATTTTCACTATAAACAAAAACCACATGTTCATTTCAAGAGCAATCGTAAAGCGAAAACATTCCCTTCCCCTTATGTTTATAAAACAAAAACCACGTGTATGTGAGTAGTATTTCTCTCATTTCGAGTAGAAGGTTAGATCTCCATGTATCTGAAATCTTATGGACATAGAATGCCATCTATTGCCAAAAAACTGAGCTTACAAAACGTTCCATGTGCCTGGCTCATGGGTGAGTCATTTGGCTTGTGGAGGGAGAAACGCGTTGGCTCACCTGTGAGTCATTTGATCTGGCGTTGTTTCATGCTGACTCATATTTGGGACATTAGTCCCGAAGGTGTTAAAGATGTTATCATAAATATTCAAATCTGTACCAAAGGGAATTATATTTTGGAGTTCAAATTCATTTGTTCATATTCCATTCTTTTTTAAAAGGATTTATTCCATTTTCTTTGAAATGTGTAAATTTATCATGCCTATTATTTTTTTTTATGAAATTTTGAGAATGAAAAAAATTCTGAGTTCTTTCTGTTTATTTGTATTAGTTTTGTTCCATTATAAAAATGCAATTTTTTCTGTTATCTTTTTATACTATATGTTCAGATTTCTTGGACTGTTTAAACTTTTTTGTAGTGTAATTTCTTCCCAAAAGAAAGAGGCTGATAATAGTACAGTGAAAATCATTTAACATGAAACTGAGGGGACTGAAATAGTTTTTTGTGTTAAAAAAAATTTCATGTGAAAGAATAAAAAAAAAAATGTATATTCAAAAAAATTGATGTAAAATCTGGTGTAAAGCAGCACTTTTCACACAAAATATAAGATCAAGATTTAGGGGTGTGCGTTATACGCCGGGTGTAAAAATGAAAATTTTAAAAATAAAAATAAATGAGCATAGAAAAAAATTAGTCTCCTGCATATATTAAAATACTGTTTATTTAAAAGAAAGAAAATACTTAAAGAACTTAAAAAGGTATTGTAGCTTTAAAAATATTCTATTTTTCTCTAAAGCTTGGAATAATACTTCAAATAAATGACCAAAACATAAAAGCATTGTGCATGTACATTTCAGGTTTTTTCATAAAAATGGGTGCGTTAACAGCTTTCCGGTAAAAATTTTGCTTGAAAGTATAGATGGGTTATAAAAGGATTTTTTTTTAAAATTATTTGATACATTTTTATAGATTTTAAAAAAAATTTGAAATAAAACATTTACTAGAGTATAATGAAATTTAATACAAAATTTTCAAGTTCTTTGACAAACAAAACATTCTTTGATGTTTTTGGAAAATAACCTGATATTTTTAGCATCAAATAATCAACAAATTGTTTGATGTTGCTCATATTTTTATTCATTTCATCATTGGAATGTGCATCTAAATAGCTCTGTACTTTTCATGATCTTCATTTTGGATGATGTGGGAACAGGAGCCGCATTTTCATTTCATTTTTGTCACTGGAATTTGCATCAATAATATTTTTTAAGCTTTTTACAAACCCTAAAATATCTTTATCTGCCATAATTGGGGCTGTACACACATTATCATCCTCTATTGCAATGAATTCTTCCGATGATACAGTAGTACAATTCAATGATATAGAAATTTTCTCAAACATTGCATTAAATGTCTAGTGTTTTCCGTATTTTGTTCATTCCCAGAAGAAAAATCTTTTTGTGTTAAGCAATTTTCGCGTTTCTTGTTAAGAAAAAAAAATGCATGAAAATACAAAATAGTTTTGAGACCATTGTATTATTTTGTGTTAACCTATATTTATCTTCAGTGTTTTCGCATTAAGTTTAATTCACTGTATTTAATTGCAAAAGGCATATGCTTGTTTTTAAATTTTAAATTATGAATATTAAAATCTCTGTTATAAAGCAGGGACATTTAATAGAGTAAAATATACATTATTGACCTTTTTAAACTAGTAAATTATATTTTTTATTCGCAGGCAATTGCTGAGATGTGTCCTTCTGATGAAAGAGTTTTGCTTCTTATAGAAAAATGGAGTGATTGTGGTAAAATTTATTATTTTTCTTTCAAATTCTTTTGTGTTGAGTTTTATTGTTGCTCATAAAGGGGCTTTACTGGTTTTCATTCAATTTTATAAAGACTAATTTTTTTTATTTGTTACAATAGAAAATAAATATCTTTTCAAAAGTAAATGATTTTATTGATCTTTTAAGGACAAATAGTGTATAAACCTTAATTATTGACTTTTTTAAAAAACCAGAACACATTACCATATTTCTTGCTATCAATCATTCAACACGTGCCTCACTCTTTAGTTACCAGACAAACATCTGAGAAAGTTGAGAACATATGACTCATCATCCCTGGGTACTACGAAAACTGATTGTAATGAGTCCATCCTAGATTAACTGAAATGGCAAAGAATAGGAACAATACTTCAGTGATGAATAATATTTTGAACTATGTTCTGGAATGAGGGACCAGTTTCCTGTTAATCATGTGACCTCTGTATACAATGAAGTATTGTTGTCTGATTATTCAAGATGGTCCCAACATGTTACTATTGACCATCCAACCTATGATTGACATACAAATTACCAACTAGATTATTTTCAAATATCTAAGAGAATGTAATATACTATTGTTTTTGGATCATTTATGCTGCTTGTCTCTCATGCTTGCACACCATCAAGTTTGATAAAAATGGTGCCTGGATTTGATCACCTGGGAATTGTGTTGATTGAGGATAATTAATCTTTATTTACAGATCCTGCTTTTAGTTCTTGACAACACAAACATTTTTGGGGATGTCCAAGTTAGTGTGTGACGGGGCTTTATCGAATTTTCTTACTAATCCTCTTGGGGAATCTTTGGGGCCAGAATGGCATTATTTCAATTCAATCCTCTCAAGAAGGAACCACGATATGCAGATTATATATATAATTAGATATATATTGAAGCTTTAGTATTCGAGTGTTAGTAGAATGAAAATATAATAGCAGTAGAATGAAAGAATAATAGTAGAATAGAAGACAGAAAGCTGAGATATTGGTAAGATATTAATTATATAAGTGTTTTTTTGAATGGACTTTTTTGTGTTAAAACAAGGCAGATAAAAATTCTTAGGATAGCTTTTTATAAAAATAGTGATTAGATTCCCGGCTATTTTACTTAGAATTTGATTCTTTTTATCCTCCCCATTATATCCCTATGTAAGGGTTTGGTTTATCAATATAGGGAATAGTTATTATAAATTAGTTTATTATGATGAATTTGGGGGATCAATCGTTTTCCCTTTTCAAATTTAGGTCAAGATGAGATGATACCCCGGGGGCCGGGGTATCACAAGTGTAGGGATCCTATTCTTATTATTGTACATCAAAACACATTTTCCTTGTATAAACTTCTGTTGTTGTTGTTATTAAATGTTGGTTTTACTAGTTCTTGTAAAATACAGTACACTAATTCATGTTGAGAAATGAATTCTCAGTTGTCACTCTGTATTCTCATCATTTTTACAATATCAACTTATTTAGATTAGGGGGATTGTACAATTAGTTTAATTGGTTGTATGTCTTTGTTTGCTCTTTGATCTTCATTTTCTATAATCTATCAGTTTGTTTTGAATAGAAAAAATTTTCAATTTATTTATTCAAATATTCTATTTAGATATTTTTGATAAATGAGTTATACCTTGGTATATTGAAAGTTATTTGTAGATATTTCATTCTGATTGCTGTTAATTCTAATTCCACCTATTTTTAGTATATTGTTCTTAAGAATATATTGAAAATGAAATATATCATTTTAAGTCTTTACATTTAAAACATGTATGTATGAGAAGTGTTTTGAATTTTGATGAATTCTTTTAGCTTGTTGATAACATAGTATCTATTATTTCATCAAACATTTTTTTTTCTGTTTTGAAACACAGTTAGCACTACTAAAACCATTTTATAAAAGAATTTAACCAAATTTTAAGCTATCTAAACTACGAAAAGCAGGCTTTCTTGTGCAGAATAGCAGTGCCAGTTTATCCACTGGGTGCTTGGGGCGGGAGTCCGGATAAGCTGGGCTTAACCAGATTTTCTGGTTTTTATTTCGATCCTCCAGTGCCAAGGGGGCCTGAAAGTTTTCTGCACCCAGGACCTGAAATGAACTTAAATCGGCACTGCAGATTAGTGTTAGTAAATATTGAGTGTTCTAGCGATGGGGGGAGATAACATAAGATTGTGTGATAATGAATTATTGCTAAGTACCCATTTTCATTTTCAGATTGATTTCATTTGAACATTTAATCTTTTAAAAATATCTTCATTGTCTACTTCAACATCTTCATCATTTTTATATGTATTATCAAACAGTCTTGAGTTTCAATGGTATTATATTTAGTGGTGTGTATATTTTAACTATTTTATATTTTGGAAGGAAATATTTTAATGTATATATTAATTATAGAGGATAGTTGTATTTTTTCGGTGTATAAAGATTTTCTTTAATTTGGTTTTCAGAGGAGAAATTTCAAGAGTGTTTGAAGCTTGCTTTTATGTTTTTGGATTATCCTTCCAATGGAAATAATAGTAGTAAAGCTTGGAAAATATTGTCAGATTTGCTTTGCCGGATCAAATCGAGGTATTTTATCTATAAAAGTTATTATATAAAAGAAAATTTTAATATGAAATTATAAAGATTAAATAATATTCCTTAAATACTGCATAATTATTTTGCTTCAGAGTCTCATCATCTTTTTGCTATCTTTGCATATCAAGTTTATTAGTTCTTTTTTAGAAGTTATGAATTATTATGCTTTCTCTCTGTGCATATAACATGGCAACATGCTTAACAATTTATTTCATATAAATATTTTTAGATGTATAATTCGTTTTTAAAATGTTGTATAAAAATATTTCTCTTTCGTAGTTAAAATTCTTAATTTAAAATAAACTTTTAGTATACCTTAACCCTTATAAGAATTTGTGGGATTTTTTAAACCAAAATCTTTTTTTAGTATTATGTAGAATTAAACTATATGTACAATGTACTATGCATTTAGCTTTGTTATGTATACAACAGGGGTGGCCAACCTGCGGCACGTATGCCACATTGTGGCATGGCAGAGTTAACACTTAAGTGGCACTTAAGACTTGTTGAGAAATTAAAACATTTGAAAAAATAATAATGAATAACATTTTTTTTTTTTTAACAATTCTATTGAAATGTGGTTTAAAAAGAACTAAAAATTTATTTTAAATACACTTAATTGAATTACAATGGAAAATTATCTTGTGGAGAATACTCTTCATTGTTGTGTGCACTGTCTTTTCAAAGGAAGTGCAGTTGCAAGGTTTTGGAATTTGAAGAAGCATGTTTTAAAAATATATATCTGGAAGAAAACGATTAACTGCCCAGTGAGTGCTTGCTACTCAAGGATAAAGATTGGCTTAGGGATTTTGTGGTTTTCTTACCGATACTATGAGACATTTAAATAATTTAAATTTAAGATTATAGGGAAATTATTACATTTTTCCTAGCCTAGTTAGTCACATATCTTTTTTGTAAACAATAATTATCTACCAAAAATATTAATGCTCTGAGCTGTAATAAATTTAAAAATTTAGTATCCATTTTGCAGGATTCATTCAGTTCTAGGTTGGATGATTTTCAAGATGATAAAAGAACTTTTTACAAATCATTTTTTAACTTTTCTGCAAGACGTTAATTGTTAACCACATAAAACCCAAATCTGAATTATTGACCTACTACGCCATACTACACTGAAATGAAAATATAAGAAACTTAAATCAACTCCAAGTAAACCAAATGGTATTGGATTTTTGATGTTCATACCAACAAGCAATTTCCAAACTTACACTATTTGGTTGCCAGGTATTGTTAAGTTTGGATAAGTATCTTAGTGAACAAATGTTTTCTATTATGAACATAATAAAATCAAAATATCGCTCAAAATTAATTGATATGCACCTAAAACACCCCAGTTTAATAGTACCAACAGTAATAGTACCCCAGCAGTAATTTTGTTATCTTCAAGAACTAATCCTGATAGATATCTTGGTAAAAAAGAAAAACTACTTCAAAAGCCACATTGAGAAAGACTGTTTAATAATTATTTAGAATTAAGTGTTTCAAGTTACTCATTTTTCTTTTATACCTAACTTAGCTTATTGTTGAATCTGTAAAATGGGTTGATTTGATTTTAAGGCATGTTAAAAAGTTAATTAATAATAAAACCTAAGAGTTTGTACTTTTGTCTTATAGGTTTAATTATTTTTTGAATTTCATTACATAGACTTGTACAGAAAAACATGTTATTTGCATAAAAATCCCACAATAAGCCTATAAGTAAATTTTTCAACTTTTCATTGTTGGAATTGGCACACATATATAATTTTTTATCAAATAGTGGCACTCTCCCAAAACGTAGGCCATCTCTGGTATACAAAGTTGAATTAAAGAGAATTGTTTGTTAACTTTGAGTGAAAACTGTTTCTTAAAATCTAATTTCTTTTTACAAAGAAAAAAAAACATGATAGTTGTTTTTTAATTAAAATTTTTTTCATTAAAAGGAAATATGGTGATTACTATGAAGTATTTTTTGTTTCGCACACAGATATAAAGTTTTTTTAAAGTTTTGATTTTGTGGATATGTTGGTTATTTTTATAGCAAAAACATTTGTTAAAATATTGAGATGCAATGAAAAGATTTTTTTTTTAACTGATCATAATCTGGATTTAAATGAAAGAAAAATACAGTTTAATATGTTAAACTTTTTGAATTCAGTTATCTACTGTTACTTATTTCAAAGTTGTTTTCGATGAAAAAAATGATACTGAATGTAAATTTTAATAGAAAGGAAATTAAACCACTTACAATCAGAAGAATCAGATAATATTTAAAAAAGGGAGTTTGTGAATAAAGATTGGTAAAATAATCCTATTTTATTTGGTTCTGTCAGTATTTTATAAAATTAAAGTATTACATCAAAATTTATCTAAAATATTTCTGTAAATACCAAATTTTGACTCTTTAATTTTTGATGATGATTCAAAGGAACCGAATTTGAGAAGATAACTGAGCTAAATTTAAATATTTTTTAATAAAGCTTGTGTTTACATAATGTATTATCCATAATAGCAAATATATATATATATATATACTATACATACATATATATATATATATATATAACAAATTTAGTTTTATTGAAACTAGAAAAAAATGTACCATAAAATCTGGCATATAGCGTGCACCGGCGTATAACGCGCACCCCCTCTTTTACGAAGAAACCTAGCAATACTCTTACATTTTGAAGTAATTTATTCGAGGTATTATCCCAAGATTTTGAAGAAATAGTATACTTCTAGAACTACAACCCTTTAATTTCATTAGGAATGTCATTTCTTTTAAATAAAGATATAAGTAGAGGCCTAATTTTTTTTATGCTCATCTCTTTTTTAATTTTTAAAACTATCGTTTTTATATCCGGCGTATAACGCGCACCCTTAAATTTCAATCTTATTTTTTGTGTTAAAAGTGCGTGTACGCCGGATTTTACGGTATTTATCTTTTTCACATGGCTCTATATGTTTTTTATTTAAAGGAAGGAGATCAAACATATAAAAAGAGCTTTTTGGAATTCAAGGTGTCACTCTTGGAATTGGGTGTATTTTAATCCATCGCAAATTGGTCAATTAGATAAGACTGATTTACCTCTTGTTGCTCTTAAAATATCAGTTCTTTCTTATTTTGATCGAGGTAAAGGTGATTTCTGATTTTTGTAAATTTTATCAGTAAGCTTTATTTTTTTTTTTAAAAAATATTTTATCTTGTCTATATTGTATATGTTTATTAGTTGTGTTATTACATTTTTTAATTTTTCAAAATATTCATATGCATACAAAATTTGTAGTTTTACTTTTTACTTTCTTTAACATATATTATATATTTTTTGATTTCTTAAAATTCTATTATATATATAACAAAATACAACTAAATTTATAATTGGGTATAAAAATATTAATTAAAATGTAGTGAATTTAAGTAAAGAATTGTGTTTTGCACACATATGTATATTCAAAACTTTTTTAAAAATTTTGAATTGACTTTTGAAGACATGTTTGATCTAATATGGATAATCTATTTGCATATGAAGTGATATTCGAAATAGGGTAAGAAGTTTTCAAAGTTATTTCTATTAATTAAATGTTGAAAACTTTTTTCCCCCTTTTTTTTTGAGAGGGGACAACATTACTTTCTTTTTAATATAAAGCATAATCAGTGTTTAATTTAAAACCTAAAAATATTAGTAATATTACATAAATTTCTAAAATAATCCAAGATGTATACTTTTTTTAAATAAGGCATTTTTATTATTCTGTAAATGGAAGGAGACAACTGTATGCAAAAGTTTGAATGTCACTAACATGATAAATTCATTCAATAGGGTTCAATTGTGGTTTCAGTTGTGAAATGTCTTACAATAGTTATGTTACAAGAATTATAAAGAGTATGTGCACTTATGATAGCTAATGTTAGACTCATAGAAAATTGCATTCCTGGGATGGTTCAAACATTTGGCATTCTTCAGTACATAATGTCAAGAGTCTATCATTACAGACATTTCCTCATATTTTGGCCAGAGCAGGATTCAACTAAACCTACTAACAAACTCTAGACAAATTCTAGAATGCTAGAGGGCAACCAGATTGACCCGAGGTACTGCGCCTGCGGGAGTGCCACACCAGAGTATTCTGAGATTGTACCTCAATGTGAGAGGTTGGTAAGTTCCGCCAGCGAGCTAGGTGTGGAGATTTTGTATCTGCCGAAGGCAGATGTGATGGAAGCCATCCTGGCCCATTTTTGCTTTCTCTAAACAAGTAAAAAAAACCCTCAGATTTATTATTTTTACCTAAAATTTGTACAAAGGGTAATTTAATTTTATGTTGTGTGTGATCGTGATTCAATAAACCACTAAAGCGTTATTGAAGCTTCATTGTTGTAAAACCCACGGCACTACAATACTTAATGAGTGTGACTCATAACTTGGACTGATATTATCAAATTAAAAGACATGCAGTTATGTATGAAATAGGATTCATCATTAAACCAAGAATGTGTTAGAGCAGACCTTGCCAACACACAGGCAACATGCGGACTACTGTGTTAAATTGTGCTACCTCCCTGGCAAATTTAAGTTGTAGTTGGAACTTGTGTTTCTTGTTTCATGTGTGTGTTTATGTATAGGGTACTCTAAATTGGACTGACAAATTCAGAATAGTGTTAGAAGGCATTAATGGTGTGAAAACTTACCATAGAACATGGGCTAGCAAAACTACATTGAGAGAGTTAGAATCACAAAAAATGTATGCAGTCTCTGCACCTACGGAAGATGAAGGGTGTTTATCGTTTGATCCACATACTGTTGACTGTTAGATTGTCTGTCCATTAATTTTGTTTTCCACTTTTAGATGAGATATGCAAATATGTACCCCATAACTTATAAATTAATTGATAAGAGAAGTAACTGTGCCAACACTGACAATGTAAATTAGCAATATTAAGGTAATAAGTATATATAGGTAAGTTTTATAAGTAAGTTAAGTATAATAAGTTATTATAGGTAATAAGTACATGCAGCATATGTAGTTTTCTGTTTCATAACTATCGTAATGGCTGACCACAGGTACTAGGGTTACACTGATATACATTTCGTTGGAAATGCAGATTTCAATTTGTCAGAAATAAATATAAAACCTTTTCCTTTTAATGTGATTTATTAATTTTCTCTTTATTAAATTTTAAATACTTTATGTTGTTCTCATGCTTGATATCGGGGGAATATAAGCCACTCATTTGTATACATCTATGGATCATGTTCATTTCTACCACCAGGGGACCAAGTTGTGGATTATTTCTGCCACCAGGTGGCCATATGTATTCAAACATTGTATGCTTGTGATCTAGATCAATGACAGACGATTTTTCGCCTGCCTACAAGATTTAGGATTTATGATTTTTCTTCAAGACCGCTGAAACCTGTCAGTTTGATCCCACCCACTTTTCACGTCCACTCACCAATCAGGACTCACGAAGGCGATAAAGGCAAGTCAACGTCAAGAGCCCAATACGTTCAGTATGGGACGGAGGAACGCTTCGCGTTCCAGTTCCCAAAGATGACTAGCGATGATCTAAATCAGTCTGAGGTCTAATACAGCCCAAGTATGTTAATGTTTAATTTCTAAAGGATAGATTCCCATTTTAAACTTAATTTTATTTTACTAAACAATAAGGATTATTGTTTAAATTTGAGTAGTCATTTTTTGTCCCATCCTGACCTATGCTTCTGAGACTTGGATCCCCTCAAAAGAAAAGGCCAATATTGCCATCTGTGAGAAAGATCCTGATAACCATTTTTGGTGGAATTAAAGAGGTGGTTTTTATAGAACAAGTGCCAAAATTTATAAGGATATTAATGTGATAAAATTCATTGAATTAAGTAAAATCAGATTTGCAGGGCATATTTGCTGCTTGAATACTACAAGTCCAACATATAAAATCTTCAATAAAAAACTATCGATAGTAGACCTAGAGCAGGGGTGGATAGACTTTTCCTGGGTACGAGTGACTTCTAAAATATTTTGTGTTGCGGTAGGTGTAGCCGTTCTGTATTAAAATTTGTTTTCTTTCTATAAGACTTGTTTTCAACATTGTACCCCTCTTTTAAAATATGACAGATTAGTATTTTTACTTTAAAAGCACAAGTAAAACACAAAATTGTCTAGTTGAATACCTGAAAAACTATGAGTGATTGCTAGATTGTTCTATGAAAGCGCAGGGGAATGTACATGAACTGATGAATTTTAAAACCGAGGTATATTTTTTAATTTTTTGTTCCCGATTTCCCTTATTTTGGGGTTTTTGGGACACCCCAAAAAGGGAAACCCCAAAAACCGGGAAAGTGCGGGTGTGGGAGGCCGCCTATTGCCAACCCAGATATCAGGATGGAACTTAATGGGTAATGTGCCACAGGATAAAACCCCCGGGAAAAAAAGTTTGATTTGGGACAGTGTTATCACTTTTTGTAAAATTTGGCATCTTTTTAATCTTTGGAAACTGGATTTGATGAATCAATGATCCTTTTGGGAAAAAAAATTTCAAGTATAAATCCCAGACCAAGAAGCTTTTTTTGGGAAACAGTGACAATTAATAAAGAGGGTAAATTATAAAGTTTGTTTGGTGGTTGGACAATAAGTCTTTTTTTGTCTGAAAAAACTTAAGTTTGGCAAAAAAAAGGGGGCTCAACTACAAACTTCAAAATTTTTTAGCTAAAATATATATGAAAAATATGAAAATGTTATTAAAAAGGGGTTAGTTGAAGGCATAATAGAAGTTCCAAAAGTTAAGGGCTGTTATGGTAATTATTTACCTCACCATGCAGTGATAAAATTAAGTAGCAACACTCTCATTCACCCAGTGTTTGATGTTTCCCGGGCTGGGATTGAAATTATCCATCTTTTAAATCAGTGCTTGGCATGGGGCCTAATCTTACTGAGTTTATACCAGATATTCTTGATTCAGAAAATTTTTAGCTGCCCTTTAAAAGGCTTTCCTGCAAATAAATATTTGTATGGAGGAAGATTTTTTTTGGGTTTCCCTTGGGGGGGAAAAGATGGATAAAAAAAATAAGATTTTTTTGACACAAAGAGTTATTTTTGGAGTGAAATGCAGTCCTTTTTTTCTTCTTCAGTTATTGAGTACCATATTCAAAATGTGAAAAAAATTTTTTCAAGGAAAGATTTTGAAAAGTTTCATGTTGACAATTTTTTAAAAATGGGCAGACTCTAAAAGCAATTAAATGAATTCATCCCAATTCTAAAACCTTGGGGAAAAAAGGCAGTTTTGATTTTTAGAGAAGGGAAGGGTTCTGGTGACTGTAAAAAAGGGATTAAAAGAATGAAACTCAGGTATTGGGTCTTGAGATGCATTCACTTTGGGAAAATTTAACATGAAATGGTTGGATGACATTAATATGGATAAAGTAACAAAAAAAGGTATGTTTTTTTTACAGTTCAAAAAAGGTATTTTTGACCCTTTTGGATTCTTTTCCCCACCAGTGAAGTTTTTTGCCCAAAAAAATAAAAAACCTACAAAAGGCATGGAAATTAGGCAAAAAGTTGGGATGAAGAATTAACTGGTGAAATTTGTAAAGTGTTCAGTGGCCAGAACTGAAATTTTTTGTTTTGATATAAAGATTCCTAGGTATATTCAAATGTCTCATGAAGGGTTCAAGTAGCTGTGCTATTCATACATTTGTTAGTGGGGGTAAAAAATGCATATGCTGCGTTTCATTCATCAGACAAGAAAAGAATGATTTTAATTTAGGTTTTTTTTCTAGCAGCAAAATCTCGGTGACTCCTTTTTAAAAGGGGAACCCATTTCCAAAAATGGAACTTTTTTGCAGCTGGATTGGGGCAAGATTAACTAATTTGGTTGTTGAACTCTAGGCTGGAGAAATGTTTCCAAAAATTACTGGGTGATTCCCGGGGGCTTTTTTAGGGAATAATAGAAGAAAAAATTTGGGCTGTCTTTGTTAGGGTTAAAAGTTCAAAAAAGATCAAGAATTTCAATCCTACATCATGAAGACATATACCTAGTGACAAGGGAAATTAAAACAGACTTGACTTCCAGAGGCTGCAAAAGTGAAATGCCTAGTTTACTCAAAAGATGGTGGGAGGGTCCACAGTGGATGAAAAGTGATTTTGAATTTCAAAAAATTTTCGCCCCCACAGCATGATTGGAATAAAAGAGGAGGTTTGGGAAAAGGGAAAGGTCTAAAAGGGGGAAATTTTTTATTAAAAAATAATGAAGCAGGTGGTGTTGAAAACTGGTACTATAGATATTTTTCCAACTATGATAGAATTTTTTTGTCTTGTTACATGGATTCTTCGTTTCAACTGCAAAAATGTAAGGGAAAAAGGGGGGGAATTCCGTTGCAGAATTATAAAGGGAAAAAACAAAAACTAAAAATTTTTTATAAAAACAGGTTTAAGATTTTTTTTTCACCCTTTTTGTTCTTCCAACGGCTAATGGTAAAAAATTAAAAATTTTACAATACTCACGTTTAAAAACTGTCATGCTGGGTCCCGATATTATTGAATGTCCTTAGAGAAAAGTATTGGATTCTAAGTGGAAGAAAAGCAGTGAAACATATGATAGTCAACTGTGTTATGTGTAAAAGATATGTTTCAAAGAACTTAGAAGTAATAAGTCCTCTGCCAGCAAATAGAGTAAGAGATGCTGCGGTGTTTCAGATAACTGGAGTTGATATGGCTGAACTATTTCTAAAGGAAAACAACAGAAGTTTGGGTTTTAATTTTTTCTTGGGGCGGGGGCAGAGCAGTCCCTTTCAAGCTTTTACCGCTGCATCAATGGATGTTTTTTTAAAGGGATTTAGAAAATTTGTTGTTTTTCCAAAGGGAAAATTTCCATTGTATACTGTGATAATGGTACCAATTTTGTTGGGAAAAGCCAATTATTTTAAACAACAAAACTAGTGATACAAAAGTATGGAGCTATCAACTCTATTGAATGGAAGTTTACTAACTGCTGCTTGGGGGGGAGATGGTGGGAAAAATTTAAATTTAAATTTTAAAAGATTTATGAAAAGGTGTTAAAACATGCATGTCTCAGTTATAGGAAATGAAAACAGTTTTGGCAGTTTGGTGGGTAATCAAAAAGACCCTGACTTACATTTGTAAAAGGGGCTGAAAAACTAATTTCTCCTCGATTTTTTCCCAAAGATGTCCATGAATCTTCTCAGTTTAGATTGTCAAGGAAAATTTTTTTAAAAGAGACAAGTACAGACAAGCGTATTTAAAAGATTTAAGAAAATGTTTGAAATCTGAGTCCCCTCATTCAAAGAAATAAAAAATCAAGGGAAACGGTTTCTGTGGTAAAATTGTTAGGTTGGAGCAGATAATAAAAGAAATTATATGGCCTTTAGGCCCCATCACTGAAATCATACTTGGGAAGGGACAATACATTGTTAGAGTGCAAACTTCACAGCGGGAATTCCTGGCCTGATTAAAAGGATATATCCATTAGAGATATCATCCCTGATAACTTGTCGTCGTTTGAAAAGTAAAAAGACATCCCCAAAACTTTGGATTGTATTTGGCAGCAGGTGAAATTTAGTAGATCCAGAAATTGTCCAGAAAGATTGAGTTTGTAAACGTGGATTAATGAACATTTTACATTCATGTATATTCTTATTTTCATATTTGAGTCTCTAAAAAATTCTACAGTGTTCCATTTTGAACCCCCTTTAAATTTAGTTTAACAGTAGTTTCATGTTTTGATTATTTTTTATAAAAACAAAAGGTGGGGAAAAAATGTTGAAAATGTATTTTTTATTTTAATTACAAAAAAACTTTAAATTTCAGATGGTAAATATTATTCTTTTCATTTCTTTTGTATTTTTGCAAAAAGCAACACTGTTTTGTTGGTTTAGTTGTGCTCAGTTTTAATTAAAACTACCGTTTAGAAGTGTGGAAAAAAGGGGTTTGGGGTCTTTATAATATTTTTTTTAAAGCAAAAAAATTAGTTTAGATTTTCTTTTGGAAGCTTTAACAATGATGAGGAGGAAGAGTCATTTTTCAACTAATTTCCACATTCAACTGTCTAATACATTTGTTTAGAGGTCAAGCAGTTGGCAATAGGTGCTTTTAGCACAGTGGATGCATCAACAACAGCATTTGAGGAGGCATTGTCCGCACCAATAGTACCTTCGACATGATTGATCCAATACTGCAACAGACAAGGAACTTTCACTCAGCATGGCCTGATGCAGGGAGATTGTGCAATGTATGCTCTCCTCTAATAGAAGGAACTGTGCTGCAGCACTCTGCCAATATCCTGTCAACTAGTACACTAGCAGTTCTAGCTGCACTCTATAATCTGCATACTGCAAAGATGTACCCCATCCATGTCCAGAAGGTACAATTTCTAACTGAAAAAGATTATTCCCATCGAAGAACAATTTGTGTGCTGGATGCAATTTCCTAGCACTTTTTTATTTACTTTATAAAACATAGCATGTATAATGCACACATGTGGTCGATGGCTAACCCCCATAACAGTGTACTGTGAAAGCCTCAACAAATATTTAGTGTCAATTTGTTGGTAGGAATCCTCAATGATTACCTCTTATGGACCATACATGAATCTATGAATGAAGCAATGCATCTTGTTTTTCTGCAACAGATCTTCCATGAACTGTTGTAAAGTATACCAGCTGCTAAATAGAGTGCGTGTGGTTCATGCATGATGATGTCCCTGCACATTTTACCCTTTTGGTGCATAATCACCTTGATGTAAAATACCAAGGTGAATTGGACATGCAGGATCTTGATGGAGAGGTCTGTTGCATGACCTGCATGTTTGCA
The DNA here is from genome assembly GCA_019973955.1 of Trichonephila inaurata madagascariensis. NCBI lineage: Eukaryota > Metazoa > Arthropoda > Arachnida > Araneae > Nephilidae > Trichonephila > Trichonephila inaurata. Next base: position 48,665 of record BMAV01002955.1, read on the forward strand.
GGATCTCAATCCATAATGATTGCTTCCTAAGGGGTCAACTTACATCATTTATGTAATGCATTTTTATTAGGTTTTTGCAATATTACTTTTTGCTAGACTTAAATTTTAAGTTTAAACTGCATCCGGTTGAAAAACCTCAGCAATAAATAAAAATTTCTAAAACTAAAATATTAGAAGAATGAAACATTTTAGCTTGGCAATGAATAAAGATATAACTGTATGTCATACATCAGGAATTACATAAAGAACAAACCTGTACAGTATATGTATCAAAACAGCAAATTGCATTTGAAATAAAATCTTAATCTGATCAAACACTTTGATTAGGATTCTTAATGCTTCATAATGCATATCATGTATATGTAAAAAACAAAAGTTGAATTATAGTAGAAGCATTATGTAAACAAATGACAATTATGTGAATCAAATGTTGCAACACAAAAATAAACATCCCCAGAAATTAAACACAGTTAGTAAAGGATCTGAAACAATCCAGATTAGGACTATATCTGACACTGGACGCACCAAAGGATCTTATGGTGCTGATTGTCGTTGCTACAGCAGACATCAAAAGCATATTTGGCATTTTCAAATGCATCCAGGAATCACTTTTATTGTTATGATATCAGTGGGCACCACTTCCAACAACTCTTGTAATAATTAATCAAATGAATCATTTTATAATTTTATTGTACTTCTATTGTTCCAGTGGGACGTCAAATCTTACCTGCATTTTTCGTGATTTTCACCTTCTCAATGTAGTTTGTGATCTCGTATTCTGTGCTAAATTTTCATCCTCTTGATGCTTTCTCCACCCTCTGATCACACTGTGGGTACATATAACAGAAAAACTTCATAAGAACTTGTAGGATAATTCAATAGTCAATGCTTGTAATTTCATCAGAACTTTAACCCTCCAAGCGGTCTGCACGTAAAATTCCGCCATTCCAGAGATGCTTTTTCTGCCTTCAAGCAAGATTCCCCAAAGCGGCCAGGCCGCATTCTTAAAAATACGGCTCAACCGCTTTTGAGAACCCCACCTGAAAGCAAAAAAATATGTGCGGTGCATTTTTAAAGCATCTCCAGAATGGCAAAACTTTTAAGTGCAGACCGCTTAGAGGGTTAATAAGAAATTGTTATTTGAATGCCAACTTAAAAATAATAATGCTTAACATTTTTCTCTGTTAAATAACTTCTCAAAAAATCAAACTAAAAATTGTTTGAAGTATGCTAAATGAAATAAAGAAACTTGTAACGACATTTGATAGTCGTTTCTTGAAATTAGCAAAATATGTTTGAAATTTTCTTGCCATTTCAAATTGATTTGAACAACATTCCTGAAAATCTACTTGTAGAGTTAATTGAGGTGAAATATGGAACAGATTTATTTATCCTCATCAAAAATAAATCTTTACACTATTCATATTACATCCAAGAGAAATTCCAAGATATTTTGCATAATAACTTAAAAAAGCTTTTGGATCCACATAAGTTAGTGAAACATTTTTTTTCTCAGAAATAAAATTTACAGAGTTTATCATATGCTTTATTAACTAATTTCCTATTAAGAAAATCAGCTAAGATGTGCAAAGTCAAATACAAATCTAGATTTTAAAAAATTAAGTAAAAGGAAGAATAAACAAATATCTAATTAGACTCCAGTGTTAATTATATTTAATCATAGTGTAATAATAAAGTTTAATTCAATTTGTATTTGCATTACATTACTTTATAGGCATTTTTATTTAAATATAAGGCCCACTGTAATGTTACAGATCATCAATATGGCCCGTGAAACCATTTGGGTTGTACATGCCTGTATTAGAGGTGTGACAGTGATACAAATACATCAAAATTTTGCATTTATGGAATACCTGAAGAATGATTAGAACACTTTCTCCTAATAGCATATAGATACAGTATATTGTTTTTGGACATGTGAATATGTTAATAGATTTTAAATGACTTAAATCACACAACCTGGTTGAGGAATCATTTCTTTGATGTTAATATTCAGATGTTATGCATTCTCCATGTAATCCTGAACTTAAGTTGTTAGTAAGACAGTTGTTCATTTTAATTATGTCCCATAATTGTTTGAGTTGAATAATAAAAAAAAATACAATGGTGCAAGTTCTTTCATGTAATTCAGCCAATCATTGACTGGGAATCATTATGTTCAGGTTTGTGCTTGTTGTAAATAGTTCAAATGTGTATATGCATGCTATTCTTCTCAAAGATATAACACTGTATAAATAAGTACACATCACAGTATATTTCTTTTAAAATAATTTTAGCCAATGTTTTATTTTTATAGTCTAATGGAAATGTGAATTTTCAGGTCATAAATACATTGAAGAGGTCCAGAAAAAGTTTCCGAATATCTAGTCCATTTGTTCCTGATTTGGAAAATGAGCTTATTTGTATATTTATCAACTGGATTATTTTTGTACTTGTATTTTATAAATGATATATTCTGTTTTTTGTCAAACTCTCTTTCAGATAATCTATATATTTGTTCATTGAGTAAAATTATAATTTATGTTCATAATTAATGTAATAGGTTGAAAAACAATTATTTTAAAATATACAAGACAATCATTTTATATTAATCTAATCAAATTTCTTTTCATCATTATTTTTAATACCATGCCAGCCAACCTGTATGCTTTGTGCATAAAATTAGTGTAATTACTCTCGTTATGCTTTTACACTGAAGTAATTTATTTTTATGTATTTTTGCAAATTTTCCTTTATTTGCAATCCATTTTCTCCTTTACAGCTCTTATTTATTGTTTTATATTCATAATGACTAGAAAATAAGTTGGTCAATAACCATAAAACTCAGTGCCATTAAGTTCATGAAGTTTGTCCTTCATTAGCTATGAATTCCTAACTGGATCATGATGTTATTTCATTGAGCAAAACATTTTTACTTTTTCATCCTCTAACAATTTTCCAGAACTCAACTCATTTTGTGTTTGCACACATATGTATTCCTTGCACTTCATACGGTTGAACGATTCTTCTTCAAATGTTCTGTTTACCATGATGTCTAACTAAGGTAAAATACACTTTCAAATATATAAAGAATGTTATAAAAAAGAATTAAGTTGTATTACTGTATCCTTAAAGGGAAAATATGCATTGTGTGACTTTATATTGTACTGACATGCATTACTCATGATGTTCGTTATATTGTCCATTGTGTGAAAATTCCAAAACACTCCACAAACAAATCAAGTAGCAGTTAATAAAAATTGGTTTGTTCAGTCAAATTATATATATATATATAATAAGGGCTGAAGTACTGCTTATCTTTTCTTGAAAAACATAATGTATCTTTAACTGCAGCTGATCATATTGGTCATCTTTTCATAAAATATTTCCTAGGTCTGATATTGTAAGCCCTGTGGCTGAGTGGTTAGTGCATCACGCTTCCACACCACAGGTCCACGGTTCAAACCCCGGGCTGGGCAAGGTTGACTCAGCCTTTGCATATCTTCAATGGGTTGATAAAATGAGTACCAAGCTTGCTTGGGAATTTAACACTGGGTGGTTTCGCGTCAGACTGACCACCTGATCAGAACATCAGCTCATGCACCTCAGGGGCCCATGGTCTGAGTTGGACACAGTAGGCCTTTGCCATCATGAGCTGTCACGCCACTGAGTTAAGGTCTGATATTGCTGAGCAAATGTGAAAGGACCAAAACTAGCTTCTAATTGGAAATAGTTTGATTCAATGCATGAAACAAGATTCTTTTTTGCAGCATCTTATGGCACAGTAATCATATAAACTACAATTATACCTCATTGTGTACTTTGATCCTGCATATTGTCCATTTCAAAGTGGCCTTTTTTTCGAAATTCCGAATTTGATTAAGAATTCCACTGGAGAAAATATTAGCCAACTCATGGATGAATTTAAGGGGTAGTATGAAAGAGCTTTTAAAACTGTAGATGACTCTGGGATGGTGTTGGTTATTGCAAGGATTTTGGTAAAAATATTTGCATAAAGATTTCCAAGGTATGGAATAATTATTTCTTGTTAGCACTTCTCTCAACTGAATCATCCATTCCAGTGAAAGGCAAAATAAAATAAGAAAAGGAGGCTGGAGAGGGTCTCAATCGTAAAGCTTGAAAAAGAAATGTCTTTTTTTTTGACGGTGGAATCAAAATACCTTCGGATCATGACCATGGAAGCGATCTACTAATTTCTATATATGGTTGCTAAAAAAAAACTAAACAATTTATTTATTTGTAAAAAAAAACAACCAAATTTTTAAAGAAAGACAGTTTAAGGTGCTGAAAAAAAATAAAGCAGTAAATTATGTTCCAATTTAGTTTTCTGAAAATGAACTAATTGTATAATACAATTTAACTTTTATTGAATAGATATATTATAAAACAGTACATATTCTTTTTATTGAAATTAACCTTATAAAATTTTTATCACATTACTGTAAAAATTCCATGTAAAAATAAATTCCAAATAATTTGGAAAGAATTGTAAATCTTTTGGAGAAAATTTTATTTATATTTATCAATTTCCACAAAAAAATAAAATAATATTATTCTAAACACATTTTAGAATTTTGAAACCTTATTAGTTTATTTTGGGAAAATATGTTACTGTTGAAACAGTACATTAAGAAAAAGTATCAAAATAGTTAAAAATGGGTTTTTTTCTTTAAAGTTTAAAGTATTTCTTGTTGAATGCTATGAATGCCCTTTCTTATTTATTCTCTGGTCCTTCTAAATAGAACCATGATCTCATTTGAATTTTAAATATGCATTTTATTTATGCATGTTTTGAAATGAAAATGTAAAGTACTATTGTAAGTTTTTGCTTTCAAAAGGATAGAGAATTTTATCTACATTGTATAATTATATATATGTTTCGACTTATATGCCCTAATAAGATACTTATATATAACATATATATAGCTATAATAATATTCATGTTATTAAACCAAATTGTTATTGTAACTAATCCTCCAAGGTCTGACGAAGTCAGACAGATCAAATAAATCGTTGACTCTCAAAAAGTCGAACACAAGAAGGGGATCAGTGTAGATATCTTTGCTTGTGAAATCCATGCAACTCATTGTGTTCAGGAGAAGCCTGGTGATCTTGATACCTTGCACGGATGGATAAGAACTTTTTGTTCGCTGAGAAGGAGAGGCACTTGATGTGACCTCTGGTAAGACGAGAGAGAGTAGTCTGGGAGCATCTGTCGCACTCAAGGCCAGACCGGGTGTATTATCCCCATACCAATAATGAATAAGTCGCCCATCCGGTATAGTGGTTAGCGACGCTGACTGCTGTGCCGTAGGGACTGGGGTTTGATCCCGAGAAGACATGGATGTTTGTAAAATGTATGGGCTCGCGGGGGTTACTCTAAATAGCCGTAGCGCAAGTCCTCTTTGTGGGTGGTGGGAGGCCTCTGACCACCCCAGAGTGTTCTCAATGGGAAGATCGTTGTCACCTGTATGGTGCTCAAAGCTACGATAGCGACGGCGTTATTAGCCCTTGCCGCGAAGAATTTAGTGGGCCTCGATCTGGTTTGCGATCAGGTGGCATTAGTAACAACAACCAATGTGAATGGGAGCCACCTCCACTCCTCCAAATTTTGATTTTTTTTTAAACGGTTTTCCGAAAATAAGGCAGTTTTAGGGGAGTTGGAAAATACTCTTTTTCACCAGTTTCTATGATTCATTTGTAAAGTTGACCTGGTATGGGATTCACTGAAAATGGGTATCTGGTTTCGCGATACATTTTTCAGTGTGTTGAGATGGGACACTGGAATTTTTCCACAATAAACCATTTGAAAAGTGTTGAAAGAGAATTACGGTTCAGAAAAATCAAAGTTATAATTCTTTGATGGAAGCCTGCGGTTAAGTCCCCAAATGGCTATATTCCTTCTAAAACTGAAGGCAAAATTTCTGGATTTGTTTTTAGAGAATAAATTTTTTCCTGGGTGTACCAATATGTGCGACTCCGGTGAAGGAGGTTTTATACCTGATAATCTTGATTATTATTAAAAAATGAATCGTGAAACTAATAGTAAATCATGGGAAAAAATATGCATTTTGAAATATGTCTAGAAAGTTTATATCCCAATTTAAAAAAGGGTTTGATAATGGAATGGGAATGAATGGCTGATCGTTTAAGAACGAAGGTTTTAAAAGCTGATTTCGATATTTTATTTTTTCCAAAATATTTGAAAATAAATTTGGGAGAAAATGTGTCCTTACCATTTTGGATAGGGAGAACAGTATGAAATGATGAGTACCTGATTTTTATTTTTAAAGAAGGAATTGAAGGGCGAATTGAAAAAAAAGGTTTAAGAGTGAGAAAACGTAATAAATGCATTTTTGGAACTTGATGAATGGTAAAAAAGAAAGTGTTAATAATGCAAAAAATAAATAAATAAATAAGAGTTGAGTAATAAGTGGGAGAAAGTGCAATGGTGGAGGTTGTAAATGTTACGAAAGGTTATGGATTCGATTCCTCGACTCCCCCTTCCGTAACGATTCTCCATTTAGCCCAATTAATATTTCGAACAAGGTCAAGAAATTTTATGAATGGGTCCTCTTTGAGAGCGCGAAACAAATTTTCCTGAACATGTACCAGGCGATATATCCTTCAAATCTTCCTCGTCGATTGTATTCAGGCAAGGAAGCTTTGAAGTGACGCCATGTAACTTCGATAATATTAATATGAGCACCGGTCTCAACGAGTTCGAGCGATTAACTGTAAGGTGATGATAGCCTTTTTCGCTAAACCTTTCGTAAGATTTCCAGCAGTCAGATATAACAGTTGTTCCTGGTTCGATCCATGATTCGATAAGGCCGAGAAGTGTTTCTGCCGTCCTGTCGTGAACTGCAACCAGGAAGCAGCGTTCCACGCCGCCAAAAATCCACTGTCCCTTACGAAATGACCCTTATTATATTTTCTTTTCCCAATTTTACTCTCGTCAATTTCAACCGTTTTACCCCTCCCCCAAGCTTTTCTGTGTTAACAACACAATGTGATCTATCAATACATCGGATGCATTGTTACGCTAATCGGCAACAGCCTGTGAATAAATTCCGATCTCCTTATGAATCTGAGCAAACGAGGAACGTCTGAAGAATTCATACATCAGAAGTAGAATGGTTGAAATCGGCAATATTTACTGCCTGAAAAAAATGAATAGAAGCGGATAGATGTTTTATTTCGGCAGCGCGAATTTTTTTTTTGCAACTAAAGATCCGCAGTAAAAGATTCGACCGTCAAAGGTACGGGATGTATCGGGAACAACCTTCATGACACGGCCACATTTTTCGCATTGGATAGCGGTCGAAATGAGTGAAATTTTGCAAAGGAACGGAAAAAGATCATTTTTTAAAAATAAAATGGACCAAAAGTGTGAATCAGGAACATCTTTTGATCCAAAGAAATTGAAAGAACAGCCCTTATATTCCTTAGAGAAAAAAAATCCTGATACTCACCGATAACATGGTAAATTTCCATTTTCCTCAGAAGCACAAAAGCAGAGCAGCAGGTTAAGAAATGGATTGAAAATGATTGCATTTTTAAAGAATTCGAATTAAAATCGTCTGAAATGCAGAGTGTCACCGCGCAATTAAAAGAGACCAATAAGAATGAAGTATTTAGAATTAAAATCGTCTGAAATTAACAGGATTAGCTGCAAAAAAACCCGAATGAACAATAAGAAACCTCCATGGCAACCACATCACCAAATGAAATTTCAAGGTAGCCATATTGTGTAATTTTATCGCCCATCTTGGCGCTATGCCCCCGGATATCAAAATAGCACCATAATTAAATTAAATATTGATACAAGATTGGCTGCTGATCCCATCAAGCAGTCCAATATCTGCTATGTTTATAGTTATTGTAGCATTCGCGCGCGCGTCTTTACTTTACAATTTTATATCACTTTCATTTAAAATGTTATACGAGTACACATATACAGGGATGATGAAAAAATTTATTTGATGAAAGAAAAACTAATTATAAATGTTATAATGAATAAAATTGACAAAGTTACAGTAAGTGTATCAAACTGTGTATATATATAATCCACCTCTCCAAACATTTGAGTACAATGCCACATATTGTGACATCTTTCACAGTAGTTACAGGAATTGCACAGTTCCTCTAGTGCAGCGTACTCAACCTTTTTTTCAGCTGGGCCACATACATGGCAACTATTACACGCTGGCAGCATACAGATGGCATTTACTTCACACGGGCCGCATATATATATGTATAAAACCGGGAGGAGGGGCGAACGCTATAAGATCAAAGACATTTAAAATGCAGAAATTGATCGAAATATTAATAATTTTGGATTTATTTTAAAACTATGTTAAACTTCAACACACGGCCGCCCAGCCAGTATGGTGGATATGACTCTGCTTGTAACCGAGTGGGCTCAGGTTCGAATCCCGAATAAGACGGGTATATTTTCGGGAAAAGAAATCGGACTTTCGCCTGAAATGGATTCCCATCTCGCGAATGGAAAGCAACGCACCCTTTTCTGTTCTATGCTGGGATCAGGGCCGATCCTAGCAGGTGTGCACCGCACGCGGGCCGTATATTGTTCTATTAATCGAACAGAATTTCTTACGAATTTCACAAAATAAAACTTGTAATAAATCGAATAAATATGCTGAATTTTGAATAGTTATTGAAAAATCAAGTCCCGATTTTCTGATAACACTGCATAGTTTAAGAAAAATAGAATGTTTGTGCACAGTGTGTTGGCCGATTGTTCATAAATGTCTATTCTTCACAAACATCCTTCATCTGAGAGTAAAATTTGTGGTGAAGCTGACCATACAGCATTACAAAAGTTTTTTTCTTTGTTGCTGTTTAATAGCAGACCTGGCTGCGCACTATGGATCGATGCTTTATAAAGACGTCTCAAAAAGGATTTTGGGAAAGTTGCTTTACGAAAATGTCTAATACGGTTTATTTAAAAATGTTTGAATTCAATATGAATTTGGGGAAATTAAAAGTTTTTAATTTAATAATAACCTTATAATTTAGAAAAGCAAAATAAGGGGAAAATAACTTGACAATGGTTTTACAACGCTTATAAACAATGTTCGTTTTTAGTGAGTTATAGCTCTGTCAAAAGGTAGTTTCTTGTAGTTTTATTTGGTATTAAGTTATAAAAAAAGAAAATATATCTTGCAGCTTCTTTTGAATAAATGATTTTCATTACAAAGCCTGTTTAAAAAACACTTCAATATTCGCATAGTAATATTAATGTTAGCGAAGTTCTAAATTTAATTTTATGTTATAGGGAACTTAATGGTATTTTAATATTATGTTAAAAAATGTGTTGATAGTTATGTGCGTTTTTTTTAAAAGCATAATTGTAACCAGATGTCATATAATCAAACAGGTTAATCAAGCGATTCACAGCATAGCACTAAAAAATAGAAATAAAAGAAAACATATATTAAAAGTTAATCCTGATCTATATATATTTGCCTGCTTACATGTATAATCCTAGTTGGAGAGTAATTTTATATGATCTAATCCAGAGGTCTCCAAAGTGGTAGTCCGCGAGAAAATTTCGCCGGTCCCCAGAAAAATGTGTGGAATATACTTACTCATCATGTTAAATCATGTTTTAAGATGCATTATATATATATAACATTAAATTCATAATAATACGTAAAAAGTTATAAAAACGCTACTTCATAGAATAACGCCACGGTAAATGAGTCGTACTGACACATGGTAATATGCAGATAATGTATCCGTTTGCAGTGAAAATTCATGATAATTTAAGCATTCACCTAAAAGAAAGCCTCGTCAACCTATCGTTCGACGAAACTCACAAATTTAAATTTCATTTATCCTTATTAAAATCTCATTTTTGGCTTTCCATAAAAAATGAATACCCTTTTTAACACGCTTTTATAAATTTCACTTGTGTGTGTGTATGTAATGGAATCTTTGGACTCAATTTTTACTTATTTTAAAAGGTCAGATTAATTCAAAATTTTGTACACTTGTCAAGGACCGATGGCAATACAATAATTTCAAAATGTTCCATTGTCCTGATTAGGATGGGCAAAAATAAGGATTTTTACATTTGGCGACTAATTCATTATATCGTTTCCCGAATTGGCGACTAATTGCATATACCATTTCCAAATTTGGCGACTAAAAGACCCTACCCCTTAAAAAGGTGCAACCCTAAAAATGAAAACGCTTGTTATTATATATATAATAGAAATGAGAAACAAACAATAAAAAGTGTTCTTTATGTGAGAAAGGGGGAAAAAGACTCGTGCATGTGAATAAAAATAATTTATATGTTCTAACTGCTAAATATTTTTATAAAGCAATATATACGTTTAGAAGTGATGATACGAATTAACATTATAGCAATACGTTTAAAAGGTGATAATACGATTGACATTTAATATTTCTTCTGAACACGCTTTTATTAGTTAGACCTGTATCTGACAGAATTTTTAAAATATAACGATATGGGACACATCCGAGGCCCCATAAACGGAGAGAATAAATACCCTTTAGACCCATTAATTAATATCCATTGAAGAGCAAGACTAATTCCAGCAGCCACATAATTCTTGCTCCAAATATCAAACTCAAGGATAAATTCAACAAAGAATAAATGATAGTTTTGAAAACCAAAAAAAAAGTCTTTTATTGTGGATCGAACTAAAAAATAAATTATAGTTTTTAAAAAAAATACTAAACACGTTTTTATAGTGAATCGAACTAAAAAGCAAAAAAATAATTTTTAATATATGAATAAAATGATTAACGAGAAAATTAATGTCATTGTAGTAAAAGCGTGGGGTGTGCTTTGTTCTACATTTTTACACTAACTCATTTCGGAATAGAACTAGTAAGAAATTATAAAAATATAGAGCACCCCACGCTCTTTTATCCCAATGACATTAATTTTTCGTTAATCATTTAATTCATATATTAAAAATTATTTTTTTTACTTTTTAGTTCAATTCACATATAAAAGTGTGATTTTTAGGGTTTTTAACTATAATTTATATTAGTGAACAGGCGATGAAAATTCTGATTCAATTCTCCCCGACTTATTTATGTGAAAGGTCTTTTCATATGTCACAGCCATCAAAATACGGTATCGATCTGAGCTTGAAATATAAATGTAGTAACAGACATTGGATTCAAATATCCATAATTTCATTTCAAGTAAGCAGGAACATCCATCATACTGGGAATGTATAATGTTAAAAGTCTGATATACTTAAACCACACATTTTTTAATTTTGTTTTTACAGTATTTGTTTATTTTATTATACGGTTTATTAAAGGTTTCGTAATTTGGTCACAATTAGTAGTTTCATTTTATTAACTAGGTACATTTTATGTGTTCTTAGATCACATTTTTTTATAAATATCTATATTTAACTCTTGTAAAATCCTATTAGTGGTCCGCGGGATTTAAATTATGAATTTACTGGCCCGTGAGGTCAAAGTTATGCGACCGATGATCTAATCTACTAAGCCGTTTACTGTCGTACAGTAAACCCCAACAGTGTTTACTGTTGTCTCTATATTAGCAGCAGGGGCGGCTCAAGGGCTGGGGAAATTATAGGGGCGGCATTTGATCCGAATTTGAAAAATATATTTTTTTGTTAATAAGAAATTGGTATGAAAATATATTTCTATTATTTATGCTTTTGAAACCTTGTACCTTATTTAAATACCTGGGATTTTATTTTAGACTGAATAGAAATGCCGACTACTGCTATTAAAATTTGTATATATATATGCGGGAATCCAACCGAAATCTTCCAAAAAGATTGGATTCTTCAGATGGCGGTGTTTTTATGGCGTGGTGTCTAGGGGGTTTTTAGGGTGTATTAGTTATTTTCGCGCGCGCGAAATAAAATAGACAACATAGTTCAAGAAAGAAACTAGTTGAAAACTAAATAATTTATTAAGAATTATAGGGGAGTATTTACATGGGGAATATTTCAAAAGAATAGGAAAGTTATATATATAGATCACACATTACTTTAAGGGAGGCAATTGAGATTAAATATAACTCATTATGGTGCTATTAAGATTTATCGCCTGGCGCGGACGAATGTGCGCTGACGCGCGAAATACGACTTCTCTCGACGGGTGTTAGTGGGCCTCTGGTGAAAAAGGTTCATGGCGCTTTTAAAAGGGACGCTAGATGGCGTTGATGTGGAATACTGTTTTGATTAGAATTACCGACCTCGGTAAAGGATATGATCTATCTTTTTTACAAATGGGATATCCTACATATATATAATAACTCTATATTTTATTTAAAAAATAAAAATTACACTGCGTTGCGATTTATTATAGCAAGCATATAGGCCTCAGGGTACAGGTACAAACGATTATCTTTTGTATATGGTATTACCACGTTAAGGGTGACACAAGTGCACAAAACAATATTTTTGCTTAGAGCAGCTTTCGACAAACTGCAGTTCTTCAAAATTCTGTTTTTATGTAGAATTAAAATTTATGTTTGTTAAAAAGCTATTGTTCACTTTTCTGATTTATAAATATCTCTATAAAAAAAATTACTTGCATTTACATGCCCTTTTAAATATTTGATTGGCCTTCTGACAAAAATTATTTTTGAATATATATTTGATTTAACTTTTTTGCTGCAATTTCCAGTTATATATTTGTATCCAGCAATGGGAATCTGGTATTTCATTTCATGTACCTTATTTTCTTATTCTCTACTGTGTAGGTTTAAAGTCAATTTTTTTATGTGTTGAACCTTGAAGGGTTCGAAGCTGTTGTGAACGTTAAATCGTCAAATTTGATGTGTTTTCCCTTATTTTCTTCTGTAACTTTTCTCCCCATCCGGAGTGGGTCACAAAGAACATTATTTCCACCCACAGAATGTCCGGTGTCAGCTAACTTAAAGGGATAGAAGCAATAAGAATTTTTGGAAGATAGTGAGCCATGGAAGATGTTTCATATTAGTTTTGAATGTTGCAATAAATGCTTAACAATGAATGCTTTTAATCTCTACCATCAACTGACTCATTTTTGAAGAAAAAAAATAGCCTGTTGAAATTGGCACAATTAATCTCTTACATTTAGCTCGTTTGAAATAGCAACGGGTAATTATGTTTTTAATTTCGAAATAATTTGTATTTTTTAAGACTTAAAATAATATACATATTCCTCCTGTAAGGTACACCTCCGAATAAGGCACAATTAATGTTGTAACTGGTCTTTTTAGATATGAAGCATGTATTTACCTCTTATTAAGGGACATTCTATATAAGTGACACTCAAAAAGTTTCTTTTTTGTAAAATTTTAAGATTTCAAAGACAAAACAAAAATAATCTTCAAATAAATTAAATATAGTGCTGCCCTATTAAATTAATCTAATTTGACAGAGGAATAAAAAATTACAACATTGTCTGCTCCGCGGTTCAACTTAGAGACAAAACAGAATATGTACGAGTAATAAAGCCATTGCAACTCGTGGGGGCGCGTTTTCTTTGGGTTTACATAAGAAATAAAAATGCTAGATTAGCTGGACACAATGCATAGGCTTTCAAAAAGGTCCGTTCGACGAAATATTTTCAATAAATTTCAGTGAAGTAAAAGATTTTATTGCTCATTTCAAATATTTTTACTGTAATTAAACTTTTTCTATTAAGAATTTTCCTTTTTCATTAACTTCAAATTTAAAAAAGCCTTGTCACTAAGGTATTTATTTATGTATAATTTATTTAAAGATTAATGCGACTTAAATTTCTAATTAAAATAATTTGTTTGACATTAAATGACAAAATACTCAATGTCTGGTCTGGTGGGTTTAAATTTCTGGCTCTAGGACATATTGTGTCAAACACAAGGTTCCTTATTGGAAGGTACTTCTATATTTTTACCCTATTAAGATAAAGTACTAAGGAATATTTTCTTATATTTGCCTTCATGAAAAAGCGGACTAGAAAAATAGTATATTTAGTTTTTAAAAAAAAATCTCTTTTGGTAGTATATGCGTATACATTTATTTAATAAATAAATTCACATAAGTGCATACGATTTTAACTTAAAGGATTACCGAGTTAAAAGAAAATTAGCTAATTTTAATGTCAATGAAATTATTTTGTATATACATATCCATAGTTATAGTTAAGACTACATGGTTTATAAAATTTCATTTTTGGATTAAATCGAAATAATATTAATTGATGCCAAAAATTTTTCATAAGACAGCTTTCATAACTGTTGATTCTTCATGCAGTTCATTTTACTTGTTTATCGTAATTTATTTTTTCTGAATCATCATGTTAAGTCAATATAACAAATGCATTTTTATGGGATTTTTTTCTCTCTCTCTTTTTATATACACCAAGAGAAATTTAGTAATGTTGCAATTATAAATATATTCTTATAAGTAATTGTGTTATTGCCCGATCGAAGTATCGAAAAAACATTTCTTAAAAATTCTTTCAGAATATTTAAAGTTTGTAAATTAGGTCAATAATAGAGGTTAGTTATTTCAATGTTGACTTTCTTTTTTAATTTAAAGAGAGATAAATTTAGCAGAATTATTATACATTTATTTTCAAATAAGAGATTGCATGTGTTAATACTTAAATGTGTTATAGAAAAAATCTCGATATGACATTTTTTAATTAAGCTAAACGATAGAATTTTATTGGAATGAGAAATATAAAATGTATTTTTTAATTATTATAATAACCATAAAAATACTCTAAAACATATAAACTGTATAAGATCGTGAGGTGAACAAAAGGCAAAGCTGGAAAAAAAATTGTACTGTTGACCTTGAACAACAAAATGTATACAATCGAGGGAAAAAAATCGATGACGCGCCATTATTGAAAGAATGATTGCTGAAGTACAATTTTTAGCTAGTCAAAATTTGGTATTTAGAGGAACCCGTTCGAAGTTGAGGTAATGGTAATTTTTTAAAGGCAGTTTAGATATTGGCCAAATTTTATCCAGCTATTTCAGAGCACCTTAATAATGTCTCTCAGTAAATGCAAAAATAACAAACCACGTATTTCACGGTACTTAGGGCAGCATTTTCAAATGAAATACTTACTATTTTAGCCGAATCTTTTCGTAATGAGATAACACACGCATCGTCAAAAAAAAGCAACAATTACACTATAATTCCGGATTCCACACCAGATATTAGTCACAAAAACAAATAAAGTTTGTTATTAGATTTGTGAGCACTACTGATGGTAAGGTATATATTTTAGAAGTTTTTCACAGGAGTACTATATATACTCAAGAAAGGCTTTCAGATATGGACACATTCTCTATTGAATCCGAAATCTTTGAAAAAATTGATTTCCCCAAAATTACTGACAAATTTGCTTTTCAGAAAGGCAGAAAAGTTATTTTATAATTAATTATTAAGTAGTCTTTGTAGAAGGACTAATTTATATACTTTTCGTTTCACGAGATTTATGCTTTAGTACTTTTTTAATAGATTATATTTTCTGAGTAAATACTGTTGTTTTGATTTTCTAATTATAAAATGTATATTTTTTTTTCAAAGTTAATATTTTTCCTTGTTTATTATTTTGTTAAAGTATTTCGTCGCGATCATATAACCCGTTGGCTGGCCAAAGATTAAAGTTTTGCACTTCAAATTTTATTTACATTTTTACTAATGTTTTACTTTTTGCTCTTATATATACATGAGTTTTTAACCTCAACATATAAGTTTTAAATAAGTAATTAAATATATAAGTACTAGCGGTTCCGACAGACTTTGTCCTGTACACACGTCTTAAATCCGAAAATAACAAACTTTTTTGAATAAGTTGTAACAATCTGGACTGTTCTGATGAAATTTTTCATAAAGAAAGTTATTACAATACTTGACATCATCACATGTACAGTTTCCACAATTCGACCTATCGATTGTGTGTGAATATGTATTTACTATGAACTAAGTTAAATATAGAACCTATTCTGAATAGAAACTTAAACTTGTTTTGATTAAAGAGTAAAAAAAAATATAACTCGAGCTATTTTCATAACAGGTATATTTTTTAATGCACGAAAAATGAATTTATCGCAATGCCATTGAATGTACAATGTTTTTGGTTAATCCTTGAGGGGTATAAACAAACAAATGCGATAGACTGCCAAACCTCGGACATGCATCATATTATTGGTCATGTGAAAAAAGCGAGGGTTTTCTAAATCTAAGCAACAAATTGTCATTGCTTGACCTTGTGACTTATTAATGGTCATAGAAAATACCAAGCGAAATGGAAATTGCAGGGTAGGTGAGTCTGAAAGAATCATTGGGATCTGTGGTAGTACAACTTCACCTTGAGTGAGTGAGTGAGTGAGTGAATATTAACGTCGCACTGTTTAGCTACACGAGGGCTTTTGGCGACGGACCACGTAATTTTGAACCATGGTCAAGTGACGTGGACGACACCTGAGCTGGCACCCCCCTCTCCTAACTACCACACCACACCAACGGGAGGACGTTTCAGCTCTCGACAGATTTAACGTGCATCGCTGCCCTACACGGCGGGTCTTTAGTGGTGCTGGGCTCGAACTCATGACATGCCTGCCATGGTCCGATACCTTAACCACTGGGCTACCGCAGCCCCAACTTCACCTTGAAGTTTGCAGCTCAAAATAGTGGGTGGCCTCAAGAATATTGCCCACGATTTTTTTTATGAACAATCGCGCGCCCTTAAATAATTTTGGCGCATTTTTAACTAATTGCGATATTGGACCGAATTGTGAATCTAAATCATTCTCGAATCCACTTGAATTCACACAAAAAATATCATCCAAATCGGTTCAGCCGTTTAGAGGAGTTCAGTCACATACACACGTACAAAAGAATTATATATATAAAGATATGCCGTATCGTGGCAAAATGAATAATCTTTCCGATACTGTTATTATTTTTTGTCTGATTTTGATAGAACAATTAGATTGCAATCTTAAAAACGGCGAAAATATCGGAAATTTCTCCCCTCTTCTTTTTTTTCTTTTGCCGCGCATTAGCAGAATAAATAGCACACAGGAGTAAAACAATTATGCGTTTTAAGGTTTTTAATTAATATCTTTTTAACTAATTGCGATATTGAACCGAATGTGAATCTAAATCATCCTCGAATCCATTTGAACCCCCACAAAAAATGTCATCAAAATCGGTCCTGCCGTTTAGGAGTCAGTTACATACACACGCACAGAAGAATTACACATATAAAGATTATTTAAAAAGATAGTAATTAAAAACGCTAAAAAGTATGATTCGTCTGCATTTTTGTAACAATAAAGACCCGGTACGGCCAGTTTGGCTGAAAATCGATTTTCGACGCCAACTCATCATCAAAATCGGTCCAGCCGTTTAGGAGGAGTTTAGTCACATACACACGCACAGATTTTTATATATAAAGATTATAATAAGTAAGTAAATATGTAAACACATCATAATAGGTAAGTAAATATATAAGTATTAGTCAAAATATCTAAAATTCTCTAGAGGGGCGGCAATTAGGTCTCCGCAAGAGGGCGTCCGACACCCTAGGATCGGTCCTGGCTGGGATCATCATTTGCAATAAAAAGTCTATATTCTTCTGTGTTTGTATATTGTATGTTTCTGTTTTCCATCTCTCGTCTTTCATATGTATCCCAGAATAAAACACACGAACAACAACTCTACTCACAGAAGAAAAACAAGCTTTAATGCCTTTTCCCCCTTGTTATGGAGTAATTTTGATTTCCTTTCATCAGTGATTACACCCCCAAATATTTTAGCATTTTCATGACAAATTAAACAAGTTGTTGATCCATGTTTGTTTTTTTCTATGAAACAGTCAAGATTCCAATTGTCTTGAAATAACAAGTATTCTTTAGATATTTTCCGCTTGGAAGGCATGAGGGTTAATTGAAAATTAGTTTCGCCCATAGAATAGACACTATTCTACTGTTGTTTGTTAACATTAAACGTTACAATTGCACACACACAAAAAAGTTATCCCGCAATTCCTGCCAGCACTACTACCATCGATAGCAAAATCGATATAGGGGATTGCTTGATTGTGATAGAACTTCTCGTTACATTTTTAATACATTGTTCTTAAATACACTGCTGGCCACCGTAAATGCAACACCAAGAAAGACAGATAGCACAACAAAATTTATTTTGTAGATAACATGTTGACCAAGTATCAAATGATAAATTTATAGACTTCTGTAAAGTGTGTTTCTGCCAGAATCAGTAGCCAGATTAGCCGCCATTGTTGGAGATCACCGCTGCCACACGCCTCGGCATTGATTCAAAGAGACTTTGGATGTGTTCTTGGGGTACAGTAGACCAAGCAGCTTCCACACGTTGCCAAAGTTGATCTGGTGTGGCAGCTGGGGGTGTAATCTGGGTCAATCGTTGAGCAACCATGGACCACATGTTTTCTGTCGGCGAAAGATCCGGAGAGCGAGCCGGCCAGGAAGCAATTCAATCTGGTGATTGACGAAGAACCTTTGGACAATGCTGCCACGTGTGGTCGCACATTATCCTGTTGAAATATGGCTGTGGCCAAGCCCTGAAGGTAAGGAAAGACAACTGGCTCCAACACCTCGGAAATGTAGCGCTGGCTGCTTAAAGTACCGGCAATGCGTACTAGAGGAGTGCGAGAGTGATAGCCAATACCGCCTCATACCATAATACCCGGTGCACGACCAGTGTGGTGGTGAATAACGCAGCTGTTCAGCATCCTCTCTCCACGGTGTCTCCAAACTCGAATCCGACCATCGTGGTGTCGCAGACAGATGCGTGACTCGTCAGTAAAGACAACTTCATTTCATTTCATTTCATTCTGCCACCCACATCCTTCTTTCATCGCACCATTGGCGGTGGAGACGTCTGTGGTTCAGTGTCAAGGTTAGACCAAGCAATGGACGTCTTGCGGACTGACCACTCTGCTGTAAATGGCGTCGAATGGTACGCGCAGACACTGAATGATGTGTTACAGACTCAATGTGCTGTGCTATAGTTCGTGATGTGACTGAGCGATCCGTGACTGACATGCGCACAATTTGCCTGTCTTCACGTGAAGTGGTGCACTGAGGTGGATGCGATCGACCACATCGGTCCATCGTACCCTCCTGCATCCAGCGGTCACATATCCGCATTACAGTAATTTGGTTTCGTCCAACACGAATACCGATTTCCCTGAAAGATAATTCTCAATTTCGGTAGGCCACTATCCTTCTGTCAAACTCGGATATTGATCAAAGTTGATCGCTGTTTTCTACGAGATATACATCGTTTTGAAAACCACAAGAAAAAACACAATTGCCGAACTTGAAATCGTCGGAAATCTCCAAGCCTTAAATAGCGCTTTGGGGAAAGGCCACAGGCGCGCGTGATGTGTGTCTGCGCTGAAATTCTAATCATTTGCATATCTCACCTCTGCTAATGCATGTTGTAAATTTCATGTTATTTACATGCTTCCTTCAGGTCATGCATTTACGGTGGCCAGCAATGTAATTGAATTTTTTTAGTACAATGGGGCATTACCGGGCCACCCAGAAAGGTCCGTTGGGCCACAGATTGAATATCGCTGCTCTAGTAAGTGCAGTTTCTTTCTGTTTACCACTTTCTTGAGGTAAACGCGTATTTAAAAGTCTAGTGAGGTTAAATCAAGTATATTCCTAAAATGTTGTGTAGTAAAATTACTAAGCTACAGGGCTCCGAGAATTCGACTGCCTAGAGGCCACCATGTCGTTTAATCCGACACTGAGCACAGATCCGTTTTTTAACAAAACATTCTAAACTTTTCAGTTATAATACTTGGCCAAAAGCCTGTATCATTTATATTCACTTGATCATGCTTGTTACTTTTCCATCGTTATTTTTTCATTAGATCATATTTGTATAAACATAAAATACTTCGATGAATTTCCCAGTTTCTATGTTGCGACGCCATTGATGCATTCGCGAATAGGTAAGGATTTAAAGTAATATGCGCGTCGGTCACGAATTGGTTCGTGACTACATCACTAAATGATGTCAAATGCAGGGGCGTAGCTACCACCGTATCAATGATACGGGGGCCCCAACACATGTAAGAAAAAATTCGTAAACCATTCATAGGCCTAAAAGAGGACCCCTAGGAATCCTCGATACAGCCCCCACCCTCCTGGACTTGCTACGCCAGTGGTCAAATGGTAGAATTTGATTTAAAAATCGCTGTCGCGTATCTCTGAATTAAAATTAGAGTTCCTATGTCTTTCAATGTGCATGCCTCTGTGCTCTGCTTTTATAATTGTTTGTAATAAAGTTATTGTCCAATAAACGTTGTATAAATATTTGCCGAACCTATCTAATAGAGTTGTAACAGTTTCTAGATTTTCATTGCAAGACTGTGTAGTTTGTGTGGAATTTTCTCCTTTTAAGACTTGAATTATAACCTCTAAAGTCAAAACAATTTCACAGCTAGAATTACATCATGGCCAAGAAAACAGATTTAGTTATCACTTCTTGAAATTTGGTTTTTCTTTCATTTTTTTCCACTAATTTTTTTCTTTTTGACACCCGGAGGAATATTTCCTTAGTATGCACTTGATTAGATTTAACAATGTTAAACATTTTACGGAATGAATTATCAAAATGCTATACGCAATTTCACCAAATAGGTGAGGTAAATGACCATAAATTTACTTCCTTACGATTATAATTTTTTTACATTATTGCATTAGACTACAAATATATACTGTGAACGTATTTTTCCAAACACGTCCATTGCTCCAGTTAAATTTGTCTCTTTCTTCCTTATGTCCCGGTCTTGGCCGGTGAAGAAGCAGTGTAGTATGTGTTGTTGGGAGCTACTCGTATAAGTTATCTTCATTTTACTTTTTGTTTGAACAATTTAATATAAGCAAACATCACCGAAGGACAAATAAAAATATTACATTAGCCGTAGAAAAGAAAAGAGGCTGATGATTCGAAGTCGGTTTGGACACAAACCCATCCATGACTTCTGTCACTCTTTGGATCCTCGCGAGCAATGATATCCAACCCTAAACAATGCAAAACCAGCTGAACTAAAAATACCCTCTTCTGCGAGTTCCACATTGTGTCTTCTACTGACCTACTTTTTCTCCCCCTTTCTACACAGATGAAGGGTTTTCACTAAATATGCATTCCTTTCTAAGGTCCTTTTTCATATGATTCAACTTGTGGTACACAGTCGGGAGCTAGTTTTTAATGGAAATCGTCTGGTTCCCTTCACTCGTGGTCAATTGGCATCCCTTGCTATACCACTCTCTTAAGTTTTTGGAAACAGCTTCCCACTTGTTTACGCAGCTAACAGGATATAATGGAATCTTGCTCTTAATACGTGACTCCTTGTATATTGAAACTAGAGAAAGCTTTTTGGCTCTTCACTGGAATCAATCATTGTACCAAAGAGTCCGGCACTCCCTTTTCAGTCAACCTTGTGTTCGCAAGTGAAATAAGTTACATAGAGAGATGGGGACCCCTGACTCCCCCCTTCTCCTTCAAAATTGGGGTGGAACCAAGCCAAATTGTACTGTCACCTTGTGGTGTTTAAAGCTACGAATAATGACAGGCGTAAATCTCAAGCCTTTTGCCACGATAAACTCTTCGTGAACCTTGATCTGACACCGTCAGACAGGTGGCATTAGAAACAACAACATAAGATATATTCCCTCTTCACATTAGAGGAGTGGTGACAGAAAACGAGTAGAATGGTATAAAGTTGCCTCCTGTGTAACTGGCTTAATGTTCCTTTCTAAACCAAAGACCTTTTCAGTCGATTTAATCCTTCATATCCTCCCAGCGTTGGTAGCTTCAGTCCAGCCCTTAATTTCTCTGCTGGGCCAGCTAGTTTCTAATTCCCTCGTGACCCCTAAAAGTAGACTTGGCAGTTGGCAATTAAAAGTTTCCATAAAAAGGAAATCCATTTGGCTCAAATATTTAAAAAAATTTGGAGTGGTTACGAACTTGGCAATTACTAGCATTAGCCCACAAAATCTAGAGAAAAACACAAGGAGTAAGTATTATTTTCATTTTTTTAACAAAGACTATATGATACAGTCGAACCTCTGTATAATGAACCTCTATATTGGGAATTTTTCTATCTATCGAACTTTTTCTTTGAACATTTCACGATTTTCTTCGTAAGATAACCTCTCTATAGCAAAGCGCATTTTCTATATAACGAACTTTTTCTTTTGTGATCCAATTCTTTTTCTCCCTATTTTTAAAGTATTTCTGAACATTTCAAGTTATTCTCTCTTTAACACATTTTATGGTGGTCATAAATCTTGAACTGGTTTTATTAGATCCTAACTCACAGAGAGTAATACAATTCTGGACGTTTCATCTACCTTTAACCCCCAATGTCCAGTTCACTAGAAACATGTTCGATACCCCCTTCACCCCTCAGTGGAGTTGCCCCGTGTTCTAGTTAAAAAAATAATGTATTTTTTAATATTACTTGCTTTTTTTTAAAATTTAAAAAAAATGTCCTTCAAATTTATTAATTTTAATATAAAATTATTTTTTTTAACATTGAAAATAATTTCTAAATATTCTTCAACATTCTTTTTTTAATGTTTTCCTGCAGTTTTTTTTTTTTTCTTTTTTTTTTTTATGGGTAAGATACATAAAATAAACATATATTCATTTTAAAAAAAATTTTGACTAATTACTTTTTTTTAAAATATAGGGGCTTATGAATTTAAAATTTGTTTTTTTGGTTTAAAAAAAGTATTTAAAAAAAAGTCTCATTTAACAAAAAATTTTCCATATTTTAAAAAATTTTTTGAATTTGGGCTTCTTTCTTTTAAAAAGGAAAGGCCGGGGCGGAAGTTTTTATTAAAACTTTTCCAGTTTATAGGTCCTTAAACCCCTTTTTGTTTAAAAACTTTAACCCTTTCTCCCCCTTTTTTTTTTAAAATTTACCCTTTAAAAAGGGATCTTTTTTTCCCAAAATTTAGGGAAATTTTTACCCTTTTTTCCCATTTTCCAACAAAAATTTCAAAATTTTCCAAAGGGTAATAAATTATTTTAAATTTCCCCCCCCCTTGATTTCCTTTTTTAAAAGGGCCTTTCCCCTTTCCTTAAACAATTTTTTGGGAAAAAAACTTGGGTGCATAAAATCTTTTTTTTTCCAAGGAAAAAGGTTTTGGCCCTTTCTTTTTTGAATTTTTTTTTCTTTTTAAATCCCTTTTTTTTTTCCCTTTTTTGGGGGCCCCTTTTCCTTTCCCCGGGAAAATTTAAATTCCCCGGATTTCTAAAAATTTTTTTAAAAAAATTTTTCCTTTCAAAAAATTTTTAAATTTTTAGGGTCAAATTTTTTATTTTTCGGAATTTTTAAAAATTTTTTTAAGCCCATTTAAGGAAAATTAAATTTTTAAATCCATAACCCGGGTTTTTTTGTTTTTTTTCACTCCTAAAATTTTTTTTTTTGGCCCCCCATTCAGAAAAAAATTAGTTCCCCATTTTAAATTTTTTGCTCCTCTGAAACATTGTTAAATATTAAAGTTCAGCACCTCTCTATCACATACACTCACAAATAGTTCTCAAAGAAGTTGGTACTTTGATTTTCAATAAAGTCAATAACCTTAATTTTTCCTTGAAAAAGTCAACAGTTTTAAAAACAGCAATATAACTCGTTTTTTATCTCCTCTATAATTTTATATATGCTTAGGTCAGCGTTTCTCAAACTGTGGGGCGCTCCCCCCAGGGGGTGCGAGCCTATTGAAAAGTCGAAAACAAAGGATTTTTTAAAAAACTATTAATTTACTGAAAATAAACAAACAATATACATTCTGACATAATAAAAAAAAAAAAAATACATATATACACTGATATAAAACTTTTATAAATGTATTCAGTACTGCACAATATATATTTTAATTAATTTAACAATACTAAATAAGAACAGCATTAATAATTACCAATGACCCTATGAGCTTGACATATAAAATTATAAACAACACTTATCTTGACAATTTGTACGGTTTATAATTAGTCCCTTTACTGCAACTTAAAAGTTACACGATTCGCTCCCCAATGCCACCATTTTCCACGTAGGCGAGCGAATATGATTAATTAGGGAAGAAAAAAGGGAAAAATAAGCAAACCTTTTGAAAAATTAAAAACCGCCAAGGTCCTTGTATTGATTCCAAAAACCTTCGGAATAATTTTATAGAAAAGTGCACAAAAACGATCGTACTTTTGGGAAAAATTTGTATATCCCGGGGGAAATTTAAAGCCTCCCCTTTAAGAGTCTAAGGACACACTGAAGCACTAGAGGGCGCTTTACATTCTTATACATAGAGGGGATTGTTTCTTTTGGGTGTTCCCGGGCCCCGCTTAAGGAATTCCAGTTATAAATTCAACGGGTAAAAAAAAGATCTTGAACCACTGGCGTAGTTTGCTTCCGGGGGGGCCCCCTATCAAAAATTTCCCTTTGGGCCCTTTTTTTAGATATGGGAGCCCCGTTGGGGGGACTCGGACGGGTATCCCGGGGGCCCTTTTGAAACTTGGGGGGCCCCCTAAATTTAAAATTTAAAACGGCGGTAGCTACGCCCCTGTCTTGAACCAATATTGCAACTCCGATGATTTTCAAGAATTTGAGTCGTGTAGCAGCCCTAGCCATCTTTCTTTCGTATATCTTCGTAGTTGCAATTTGTACAAAATTTTCGTATGTGTTTCCTTGCACTTTTTATTTCGAATAAACTAATACTATTCAAGTCGATCAAGTTCGTTTTTAGTTCAAAGCCGTGCTTAGTTACTCTCAGATACATCTTACTCATGGGAAAAAATCCCAACATCAAGAAAAAATTATTGTAGATTAATTAGAGACTTCGGCAATACATTTGTCCGGGTTACATGCTTAATTGATTAAAGTTTCAAGATCATAGGCAAATATAAACGTGAGAAGAGTCATTTTAAATGTGAAATGATGGTACATTAAAAACTGGTGTAACTACCTGTGAATTTTAAATGCAAGGATGCGACGTAAAAGTACCGGAGTCATTCAGTTTGTGGGATGGAATTTCATGCCTGCTACTCTCTTGGTCGGTCAATATAGGGTTGTTTAATTCCGGTTGAGGATGATGCTGTCCCAATCGTGCTTGATTGGAGAAAGATCTGATCTAGCAGGTCAGGGTAACACGTTGGCACTCTGTAGAGCATGTTGGGTTACAACAGGGTATGAAGGCGTTCGTTACCCCGCTGGAAAACACACCTTGAATGATGTTTATAAATGGCTGTGCAACAGTTTGAATCACTAGACTGACGTTCAAGTTTGCAGTCAGGGGTGGGAATTTACCTCGAGAGTGATCCAGCAATCGAGGAGAATTACTCGCTCCTGACCATAACTCTAGGTAAAGGTCCAGTGTGTCTAGGCCGCAGAAAGATTGTTTTCAGGCACTGACCCGACAGGATAGATACAACAAGACAGAAACAGCTTTGATCGGAGAATGCAACACATCGCCACTCCCCTCTCCAATTATCTCCAGCGTAACATTACTGAAGTCACTGGATTTGGAGATAAAGGGCGTCTGGCTGGGAGCTATTTCTCAAACGATTTGATTTGTTACATTTCACTGTGTCACCCTGATGCCTAAACAAAACTGTAATTTCTGCTGTAGATGCACTATGATGTTCCCCAGCCATATGGTGAAAACGGTGATCTTTTCTGTCAGTGACGACGTGAGGGGGTTAGTTTTCATGAGGAAGGCTTTTCATGGCTTCCCGAAACCACTGCTGCCAAAAAACATGCGCATTGGATGCGTTCCTACCAAGTCTTTCTGCAATATCTTGGAAAGAATATCCGCCCTTTTTAGCTCTATTACACTACCTTATTCAAACTCAGTGAGCTGTTGATAATGGCTTCTTCGTCTTCTTGAAGTCCCGAGCTAACATCAACTTTACTAAGTCAAATCTCAACGATACTCACGAACTTAATAGAGCGTATTTAAAGTACATTTGATTCGCATCCTTGAAGAGGCGCAACTACTCTGCTGGCCACCGGAAATGCAACACCAAGAAAGACAAGAGATGGCACAACAAAATTTATTTTGTAGATAACATGTTGACCAAGTATCAAATGATTAAATTTATAGATTTCTGTGAAGTGTGGTTCCTGCCAGTAGCCAGAGTAGCCACCATTGTTGGAGTTTATCGCTGCCACACGCCTGGGCATTGGTTCAAAGAGACTTTGGATATGTTCTTGGGGTACAGCAGACCAAGCAGCTTCCACACGTTGCCAAAGTTGATCTGGTGTGGCAACTGCGGATGTAATCTGGGTCAATCGTTGAGCAACCATAGACCACATGTTTTCTATCGGCGAAAGATCCGAAAAGCGAGCCGGCCGGGGAAGCAATTCAATCTGGTGATTGACGAAGAACTTTCGGACAATGCATGGCACGCGTGGTCGAGCATTATCCTGTTGAAATATGGCTGTGGCCAAGCCCTGAAGGTAAGGAAGGACAACTGGCTCCAACACCTCAGAGATGTAGCGCTGACTGCTTAAAGTACTGGACGTGCGTACTAGAGGAGTGCGAGAGTGATATCCAATACCGCCCCGTACCATATTACCCGATGCAGGACCAGTTTGGTTGGTGCATAACGCAGCTGTTTAGCAACCTCTCTCCGCGGTGTCTCCAGACTCGAATCCGACCATCGTGGGGTGTTGCAGATAGATGCGTAACTCGTCAGTAAAGACAACTTCATTCCATTCTGCAGCCCACATCCTTCTTTCATCGCACCATTGGCGGGGAACGTCTGTGGTTCTGCAGCCCACTGAATGACGCGTTACAGACTCAATGTGCTGTGTTTTATGGTTCGTGATGTGACTGAGCAATCCGTCCTGCCATGCGCACAATTTGCCTGTCCTCAGTAAAGTGGTGCACTGGGGTGGTGCGATCGACCATTCGGTCGTCTCGTACCCCTCCTGCACCTAACGGTACATATCCGCATTAAGTTTGGTTTCGTCCAACACGCCCTACCTTTTTCCCCTGATTGATAATCCACAATCTCGGTAGCCCTATCCTTCCTCAGTCAATTCGATACTTGATCAAAAGCTGATCGCTGTTTTCTACGAGATATAACTGATCGTTTTTTGAAACAACCACAAGAAAAACAGAATTGCCCCGAACTTGAAATCGTCGAAATCTCCAAGTCTTAAATAGCGCTTTGAGGTTGCGCCACAGGCACGCGTGATGTGTGTCTGTGCTGAAATTCTAAGCATTTGCATATCTCCTCTGCTAATGCATATTGTAAATTTAATGTTATTTGCATGCTTCCTTCAGGGTGTTACATTTACGGTGGCCAGCAGTGTAGCATCACACTTATGCGCCAAAAAAACGCGGAATTCGAATCAAAATAATCTTTCAAATGTATAAACACCCGAACCAAAAAAAAAATTTCGTTGTTAAAACATAACTCTTTCTTGGTAATGAGACTTTTATTTCTATCAGTGTATTTTACTAGTGAAGATAAATGAAGTTATGTGACAAAAGATATGTCTAGTTCAAAGCGTATTACAAGCTAGTTGAATTAGGCCTTAATAACAAGATAAAGATTAATAAGAGCGGTCCTGGCTGTGAAATCTGTGATACGAATGAGGGGGAAAAAGATTACAATATATATACTTGAGGCAATTTTCCTTTTGAAGCACATGGCTAAATATGAAACTTCTCTAATGACCGTGGTTTGGAATACCATATTCCAGAGAATAAATGCTACTAGAAAATCATTCTTAAGTTGAGTGTGAATTATTAAAAAAAATTAGTACAGTGCTTCTCAAACTTTCTTTGTCTGCGAGCCAATTTTCAATCATAATTTTCATCGCGCCCCCCTCCATACAATAACAATGTATTGAATTCAGTAACAATGTAATTTGGTGCTAAGGCTAATTATTTAGACTATAATTATAAATCGTACAAATTATCAAGATAAGTATTAAATTTTGTTTATAATTTTATATATGACAAGACCATGGGTAAATTAACTTAGCCCATTAATGAGTATTGATGAATTAATAATGAAATACACTATGCAGTACTGATATATTTATAAGTATATTATATTCGTGTAAATATGTACTTTATTTATTGTCAGTGTATTTTCTTTTGCTTCCTTTCATTAAATTAATATTTCAAATAATCTTATTTTCGACATGCTCGCGCCCCCCTGGTAGGATTATCACGCCCCCAGGGGGCACGCCCCACAGTTTGAGAAACGCTGATTTAGTGTACTAAAACCTCTAGAAAATTATATCCAAAATTTCAGAAATGAATTGGAAAAATGGAACAAGGAGCATCTGATTTATCAGGGTCTCGTTTGAAGAAGCTGGACAAGCTCGCAGTAAGTTACTTTTGGTGAAAGTAAATAAATTGGTTATGAATTTATGAAAGCAGGGAACATTTCATATAATGAATTTAATTTTTGTCGTATGCCATAAAGCAAGAGCAGAACTATCCCGAAAAGCTGAGATTTATGAAACTTTTATAGAACACTACTGAATTTTTTAACGAGACATTATAACATGAAACAAGAAGAAAGTTGCACAAAAACTTTCTTTAAAAGAAACTCACAAAAACGATATTGATTCTTTTAATTTTGATATGAATTGGACCAGTTTTACCATTTTTAAAAGAAAACGATGGCCCCACTAGAAATTTATCGCGAGTTGCAAGAAAAATCCTAATGTAGATACTTTCTAAAATATTTTTAACCATACTGATATCGAATGCATCAGGTGAGAGATCTTTCAGTTTTAAAGCGTGTTAAAAATTATTTAAGAATTATGGGAGAAACGGCAAATTTAGCAAACACACACACACATGGCCATATTATATAGAACATGCACACACAAGATGTTTTGGACAAAATAGATGCGGCAAAAATAATTGATGAATTTGCCAAAGAGAAATTAAGTATAATTGCATAGCAAAATTGTAAGCTCTTTAGTAAGGGTTTTTAATTTTTTTTAAATGCAGTTAAAATTTTTCTTTAGCTGTGAGTTTTCTTTTTAGCAATACATTTTATTTTGAGAATGTAAGGTTAGCGAATCTTTTCACTACTTTAGGTTTTCGACTCTTGAGCCTATGGGTCTCCGACTAACTTAATCTGCCTCTGTTCGTACATGTACACTTAACACACCAGAAAGTCAAATTTGTTATGACCAGTTTGTTATGCCATTTAGTTACACAGAATGAAAAATACAATACTTATTAGAAAAAATAATTCTGTTAAGTACCTGTCACTTCATTCACTTCTCTACTTAATTACCTCTATCACTTAAACATTTGTCATTCTTGAATCTCTTCCCGAGCTTCAGAATTCTTGTTATATTCTTCTGTTGACAATGCATTAAGCCAGGTAGTCCTTACATTCTTCATCAGTTTCAAAACGTTTACTGGCCAGAAATTTTTTCAACTTAGAGAAAAGATGGTAATCGCTAGGAAATTTCCCACCAAAACTGATCGAGCGATTATTGAGTTACAGCAGTACTGCAAGAGTAGTAAGTTATACAGAAGTAAAATTCCTCCCCAAAGCACCATTCTTTGTCTTCTTTTTTGATGGCTCACCACACTTAAAAGTTTCACAATAACGACTTGCACTGAACACTGGCAGCAGAAGACTATAATATTGGAATTCTTAAGCTCATGAATAGATACAAATATTCAAATGAAGGTAATGATTATGTAAAGAAGTTAAGGAAGCTTCAGGTATATAACACAGAATGGTTTTTCCAATACGTATTGTGTCTTGTAGACCTAGGGATGTACACATTTCCCCAGCTAAAATGTTTAACAGTTGAATTAATGTTTGAAACTGGTCATGGAAAAAAAACACATTTGTTATGTTTTTTGGTAGAGGGGAAAAATGATCTAAATAAGTGCATTAGAATGCTACGATTTATTCTGATTTGTATGCATTAATATTTTAGAGCAAAATTTTAACTATGATATAGCTAGCTAGTGCATTTTATTGCTGATTAAATTATTTTAACTTTTCGGCAAAACCTGCATCTTTTGGTTCACTAAACATTTTACAAATACATTATGTACTGGGTATCCTTTGATAACTTAGAACATTTTTAGGGGAGGGAGGTGTGTGTGCTTTTATTAACTAAAAGTAACAGACTTTACTGACTAAAAACTGATGTCTATAATTAGAACTGAACATTCTGAAAATTTATACCTTTCTGTTCTATATGGATTAAAAGAAATGTATATATTCACACATGCAATCCAAACATTTTTTTTATCCACCATACGCAGTGACTCGTCAAAATTGAAAAAGTTATAGTAGTATTAATTCAAAACCAAAATATGATCATGAGTTTTTGAAACCCTTTTGGAATTAATGACATTACAAACTCTTTTTAAAATTTTATTTTTATCTCTTTAATTAAAATATTTTACAATATAAAACCTAAAACCATTCTTGAAAACCTAACATATGTAAAAAACAAATTTTTTATAAATAAAAAAACATTTCATAAAAAATCAGATCAATTACTATAATCCTTTCATGTCCATTATGCCATATAAGGAACAGGAAAAAGTGTCACCTATCTTTTTTCACACCATATAACGAAACTATAAGTCTAGCAGTATTTTTATAAATTTGGAACTTTTCAGTGTTTTAATCTAAACAAAAACATGCCCATAACTCTTAACCTAAATAGATAAATGTTTTTAAATAAATTCTAGGCTTTTCATGTTAAACCTTATTTTTAGTTACTATTAATTCTGTTTCCCCTTATTTGTTAATAAGCATCAATTACAAAGCCCTACATCTTCTAAAATATTTCACGACTGCTGTGAACTCAAACAGGAAGCAATGCATATGCATGCCATCTTTATTCATATGCTATCAAGATTTTTCCCTTAACATTTTATCTAATTTTACGAAGTACTCATTTCATAAAAACTTGTGTAAATGCAGAAATGTCTCGACACAAAAGGATTAAATACAATAGCTTGGACGGCATTAAAGACAGAAATGAAAATATTTCTGTTTCTGAACTAGCAGATGCTTTAAGACAGTACAAAGCAAAAATATACAATATAAAATGGAAAACTTGCTAGTTCATTTACAGTTTCAGAAAACTAGTTGTCTGATATAAACATCAAGTATTACAATAATTAAATTGTATAGCATGAAGATAATTTTGTAAATACATACAAAACTACATTTAAATGCACTTAAAAATAATATTTGATTGTTAAAAAATACATCCACACACAATTCCTAATGCATAAAAGATGATTAGATAATTACTTAAAAAGTATGTGCAACCACTAATTTTCCCAGACACAAACAAAACAATTTAAATGTCATACAATTGAAACATGGAATGAATTGCAGCTGATTAACATGCAGCAATGTCGTAGTACATGATGTACATTCAAAATTAGAATCTTGGTTGCATATTATATACCAAATTGCTAGCACGTCGTCTGAAGTCTTGAGCTCGTTTAGTATCAGCATATAAATAAGCTGCAGCAAACATGTGGAAAAACATGGATACTACAGCAAGTCCATAAGCCCATGAGAGATGATTGAAGGATGGATATTGTAGCCATGACCTGTTGTAACACATACCTCCAAACACACTGACTCCCAAAAACATAATTACACCTATATAATAATAAAAAATTATGTTAAGACTCATAAACACTATAGTTGTGTTACTTAATAACAGTACATTTTTTTATAGAGGGAATGGATTTGCATAAGTGCTTACTAATGATTGCTTCACAAACAAAAGCAGCTCCAATGAAAAACACTTCAAACTTGATCAGAAAACGCATGAGAATAACACTGATGAAGGATAGAGATAACAAAGCAAATATGACAGACAATGACATGACTGCTTGAACAAATATAAGCCAAGCTGAAAAAAAGTAGCAGATAATTTAGTACATACAATTAATAACAATTAGAAAACAGACTTCAATAGTTTCTCCATGCACACATTTTGATATTTTGATGCAATAATGTGGCATAGAAATAGCTGTCAATAACGTAGTAACAACCAATACTTAATAATGACAAAATGTTAAATTATTTGAATTTTATATAATCATATATATTAACACACACACATATTATAATATATATACGTTCATTGATAAGAGTAGACTTTTGTTTGTTCATTTATTTCAGTACTTATATTTTTTTATATGATGCAATAACAAGGCATAGAAATAGCTGTCAATAACATACTAAGTAACAAATAATTAATGTCTAAATGTTAAATTACATTGTTAGAATTCTATATAATCACATCTATTCACACATATATATGTTCATTTGAAATATACATTGATAAGAGTAGGCTTTTTGTCTGTTCATTTATTTCACACACAATACTTATATTTTACTAATAAATCAGTGTAGTTTTATCAGACAAACTATAACAGGATTTAACTATAAGCAAATCAGTAAAGTATAAGTAAATAAGTATATAAGTCATAAGTAAATAAGTCAAAGTATTGCCAATATTTTCATTATTGGCAATAAGTATTGCATTTATATGGCTGCTAAAGATGTTAAAATTCCTAATATAATAAATAGAGAATATTGATAATTTTTTGTACTAGCTAACATTGTTCAATTTAAACAGATATGTTTAAAATGTTAAATAAAACAAGACTTTTAAATAGTTATTTAATATATTTTTAAAGTCCTCCAGGCTGAAAGTAGCATATTAATCTTAAGTATTTTAACAGAAAATAATACAATATTTTTAAATACACTATTAAATGTTAAGATATAATGGGTGATAAAATAGTTTTTCACAGAAACATTAATTTCAAATGATATTAACTACAATGCAGCACAAGAATATATAGATACAAGTTAATATTGAGAAAAATTCCATTAAATATTTTTAACAATAAATAGGAAGTAAATAAGT
The DNA here is from genome assembly GCA_019973955.1 of Trichonephila inaurata madagascariensis. Lineage (NCBI taxonomy): Eukaryota > Metazoa > Arthropoda > Arachnida > Araneae > Nephilidae > Trichonephila > Trichonephila inaurata. Next base: position 81,653 of record BMAV01002955.1, read on the forward strand.
TTGTTTTTAAAACCCATAATGCACAATTTTTTCTCATTTGATTTTCTTTCCAATAATATATACTGTATATTTCCGCGCATCAACTGGGCCTTTTTGAATCTGGGATTTTTTTGGATCCTGCTAATCTTGGAAAAAAAGCAGTTCTGGGAAAATTACTTTTTTCCCTTGCCAGTAAAAATTTAATGTTTTTTTTTATTTCAAATGCAACACCCAGAAAGGGGGGTGGGAACAAACCCCCAAAGCACTATTTTAAAAATTTCATAAAACATTTTCCACGAAAAGTCAAAAGGGAGTTTTTCCTTCAGGGGGAATGGTGTACCTGTCTCCTTTTTTGATTTTGAAGCCCAAACAAAGATCATTGAAAATTTTAGAAAACCAAAATTTTCTTTTATTTGAAATTGGGAAAAATTTTGTTAACCTTTTGCTGATTTCCACCCACTAGGGTATTTCCAGGAAACCGGGGGTTTTAGGGGGTTAATTTTAAAAAAAATAATATTTCCAAGGCCAGGGTTAAAAAGCTCCCCCAAGGGGTGGGAAAAACCAAATTAAAAAAGTAGGAAAAAACGGGAAGAAATTTGCCCTAAGCCCCCAAATAAAAAGGGCGCTTTTCCAAACAAATTTAAGTTTTTTAAATTTTTTAAATGGCCAGGGTTAAACAGACCACTCCCCCTCGCGGGTGGAACCAAAAAAAAAGGAAAAAAAAAAAGGGAAAAAGTTGGAAAAGAAAATTCTTAAAACCAAAAGTGTCTAGTTGAACGTTCCCACAAAAGGGCCCCCTTATTAGCAGGTAATGGGTAGCCCCTTTAAGCTACCTGGTTAAGCTCAGAGCAAATTTGGAAACCTTTATCAATAGTAGGGTCCAGAGATGACCCAGAGGCTCGGGGATGAAATCTAAATCAAGCTGTTCCATTATTTTTTTTTTAAAAAAAGAAAAGTACAGACAATGTACAAGATTAAAAAAACAAATGAGGAAAAGAATGTCCAGGCTTCAGTAGGATTATCTGAATTAAAACTACAATCATTGACATTTTACTTTGATGCAATTTTGGAAAATATTCTACCCATTTTACCTGCTTTGCAAAACTTTCATACTCATGGTGTCTTTTTTGAAAATTAGAAAGGTTGCTCCAATTCAATTCATATAGGAATTTCAAATCTTGAGATTTGCAAATGCACTCTTGTGAAAGACACTTTTTATCAGGCACAGAAATTTCTATAATTTTTTTTTTAAAGAAACTAACAGTTTGGAATATTATACACAAATATATTAATTTTTTTGAAAATATTAATAAAAGAACAAGGTTGGAGATAGTAAAAATGTAAAATTATGGAACTTTATTTTATATGTTTTTATTTTTCTACTTTCAAAATACATCAAGAAAAATTAGAGCTCTTTACAATTTTTTTTTTTATACAAAAACATTACTAACCTTGTTAACTTGTAAGTTTGAGCCACCAAACATTTTAATGCTGAGCATGCTTAATCAGTTTACTTGAGGTCTTGTTAAGCTTAAACTATTTTCATTTGCTAGTATCTATATTAAACGTAAAAAATGTTTTCCTTCTATTTCAACATATTAAAGAACAGAAACCTGATTGATCCAGAAGGAAAGTCTTGCTTAATTTTTTGCCCTTTTGAAAAACCCAAAAACTCTTTTTTGTTGTTTGCCCCATATTAGAAAATTATATGATGCATTTAATTTTCATATTAATATCTACAAAATCAAAAAATAATTCAATTTTTGAGGGAATACATTTTACATATAAATATTTATTTTTGAAACATATTTTATACAATATAATATTAACAAAATGGAAAATAAAAAAATCTAAGAAACACTTTCTTTCCTAATGAGAGAAAAAAATGCAGTGATTTTATATAAAGTATCTAATCACTAAAAATTTTAAATATGTAACATGAAGTTAAGTCAAAGTTTTAAATAATACTTATATAAGAATTGGTAGAACAATTCAATAAAAAAATTATGGCTAATTTCTTATAATTCAGATTTAGTTAAGCATTCAAACAAATTTTTAAAAATTGTTTCATACCTGGTTGCATCCAATCTCTGATATTCTGATATTTGTAACTGAAGACCCAATGGCAGCCATCAAAAAGCTCATCATACTGATATGATGGATGTCGATAATTCTTAAAGCAAAAATTCCAGAGGCCCATCCGAACAAACTCTGAATATGTTTCAGGATATGATTCAAACCAATAAGGACTGCAGAATGAAATGAAGAGAATAAGAGAGGCTATAAAAGCAAATATACCTCCTATCAAGAGATACCATGATGATCTAACTTTAGGTGGTGGAGTTTCAACCATGATGAACAGATTTTATCTTTTAAATCTGAAAGTGAAAAAAATAATTAATCGCATTACTGATAGGAAATATATGACACCTAATGTTAATTCTATTTGTATATAATTACATTTTCCTCCAAAATTACCAGTTAACTAAAATTGAAAATGCTTAAATTGTTTTTTCATTCCTATCAGTCAATTTAAAACACAAAATGCTAAATTTCTCTTGACTAAAAAATATTTCTACTTAAGTCTACCAAATATAATGGCATACATTTCAAGCCCCACAGTGGTAAACAAATATTTTAAGCATACAAACTAAACCAACTTTAGTTATATAGCCATTTGATTTTGATTATAAATAATTCTCTCTAAGTTCAGAGATTCTATATTTGTTTATGAGGACAAGTAAACATATATAGGCAGCATTATCAGTTTAAAGTAAACTATAAGAATAACAAAATTCTTTCAGTAAAATGGACTTTTTGGAATCTTGTTTCAGACATTCAAAACAATTTTGTAACATTAGTCTGAATTATTTGCATCATGATAACAGTTTTATCAATGTTATGCTAAAGAATTCGTAAAAATTGATGATTTCTATAGAACCGTTGGTACATTATGCATTATCAGAACAATCGCCAACATTCAAAATAACTCGCCAAGTTGGCAATCCCAATTTCACATGGGTCGCATGCGCTGAATTGGCAATCATGTGTTTGTTTCATATAATGTTGCCAAAAGGTTGTGATGATACATAAGTACCAAACCTTTTAACACTGAAATGAGAGCAAGCTGAAATTTTAGCATATGTTTTGAAATATCAAAAGGTAACAAAAAGGCTTATGGAAAAGCTATTATAGATGGATCAAATGTTTCAAAATTAACACACACCACTTACTGCAAGAAATTTTAAGTACAATAATGGGTACTTGCGTATTATCGCTACCAGAGTACACAAGTGGGGGTTCCTGGGGATCCGAACTCCCCCCAAAGCCCTTGATATTTGTTCTGATTGATTATAATTCTAAGTATGTAGTGCGTAAAATTTAATTATTTGTTATTAATGATTGATTTTATTAATTAATGCTAATTATTTATTCTATAATTAGTTTTTTACTGTACTTTGTTCCCGAAAATCGACAAAATCAAAAGGAGCAGGATACAAGAATGGTGAACTTTTGACCCCAAACCCCCCATTGAAAAATTCCTGTGTGTGCTACTGATTGCTACCTATTAGCGACATTATATGAAATGAAGCACATGGTTGCTAATTCAGCGCATGCGACACATAGGAAATCCAGGTTCCCAATTCGGTGAATTATTAATAGAGTTGGCAGGTTGTGAAAATACATAAGTAGCGTACAAGACTCAAATCCCCACCTTATCGATTAGTCATCATCCCACAATACCTTTATAGAAACAGCATAATTTTAAAAAAGCAGGGTACTTATGTAATATATTATCACAACAACTGCCAAATCTATTAATAACTCGTAAATTTGGCACCCCCGATTTTCTACATGTTGTATGCGCTGAATTGGCAATCAGGTGCTTCGTTTCATATAATGTTGCCAATCGGTTACGATAATACGTAAGCACCAAAAGCAATTACCAGAAAAATAAAATACAGTTGTACTTGAAATTATATTAATAAAACAACTTTTATCAGGAAAATTAATAAAAAAGATGTTACAGATTTATTTAATTAAGAGAATTAGTAAGATTACAATCTTAATTTATCATAATTGAGACATCACCCCTTAGCTGGGAAGCTCAAATTAATTTATTGTACTATATATATATCAATACCACTGAAAAGAAAATTAAACTCTTTAGATGGTTACAAAACGAAATAAAAATAGTTATGTGTTTCCTTCCTTCCCCAAGATAATAAGAAGTTCGTAAAAATTTAATTTCATTTTCCATCCAATGTTCAGTTTCTCAAAAAAATAACGGGTGCTTCCAATCCAACAGAAAGCTGAGAACATAGCTTGACTTTTTTCCCCCCTTCAAATTATCGTTGGGTGGATAACTTGAGTACACAGCTCTTTCATATCAGTAGGTATTTGAGTGACTTTATTTGATTGACTATTGCCCTTTGTTAATATTAAATGCTTTAAAGAAAAAATAAAAATACTGGAGTTTAGTTTTACTGAAATGAAAATTACTTACTATGCTTCCTCAGTAAACGAAGGAATGTTGATATTCGATAACATCGAGTCCAGGTACTTTATGTCAACACATGGTACAAATTAAATTAGAATATTTCAAGTTTTTAAAAATAGCATAAAATATTTGATAAAAACAAAGAAATTAATTGTTCAATTTTCTAAAACTAAATGCAACAAGAAAAAACTGTCTCAAAATTTATGGGTCAGAAATAACGAGCAACGAAAGACCTCCCACAATTTTAGGTCACTAGCAAGAACACATCTGCTCCCACATAAAAATCTACTTAATGAAAAATGTTCAGAAAATACGCTGTTTTTAATCTATAATTTTAGTCATTAAATAAAAATATAAATTTATACAACAATATTACCTAAAACGACACACCCATTCTGTGTCGAACTTACGGCAACAACAATCTCATGAAGCTACAAAGAAGACAAAATGTCAGGTTGCTCTAGCCTCAACAGCTTGTTTCTCATTGGTCAATGTGTAATTTCAAGATTAGTAAGGGTTGTTTTATTTGGCACTATAGCGTGTCTTATTATGCTTTAGAAATTCATTGAAATGAAAATAATAATAATAATAATACGTATAGGCTTGTATATTTGGAATTTTTTTCTTGATTATTGCTCAGTCGGTCTTGAACATTAGCGTTTGATTTGCCGAGCATTTGATTTTCGTCCAAAATGAATTAATTTCAAATATTTTTCGAAGATTTAATATTGTGGAAGAAACATTTGTTATTTGAAATGTGTGTAGAAATTATCGAGAAACTAAACAATTATATAATAAATATAATAATATTATATTTTAACGATGTGCTTATATATTCCTACTTAAAGTGAATTATATATTTTTCAAATAAATTTGATTTTTATTAATGTCACACAAAATCTAAGCTAAGGATTTGAATGAGGGATCTTGTAATTTTGAGCCTCTGAGAACGACTCTCACTTTGGTGCCACATTTCTATATTTCCATTCATGCCAACGTGAGGGTTCTGAGAGATCCATGACTCAATAACGCTGGGTACGAGTTTGCGACCATCCATTACTACTCGGCTTCTGTGATCACATATTTCAAATTAAATATTTTTGCGAAATATTAAGAAAATCATAGCTAAAACTACAATAATGTAAGTTTTGATATGAATAAGTATGTGATAAACCCGACCATGGGGCCCGAAGAGAATATGGTCACCGCTTTAGAATGGTTTTGAGATCCCCAACAGACGATCTAAGTGAGAGGATTTACCCAAACCAACAAAAAAAAAATTTTTTTTGATTTAAGGCAAAAGAAAAAAAATAGTTCAACATAAATATCACACCAATTAAAAAACTGGTAAATTGATCACAAAACGGAAGAATTTCCAAACCTATTCAATGAGCTTCAAAACATCAACTTTTCCACTCAGCCACGTAAAAAACTGGGAAAAATACTGTGGTGAATACATTCAAAATTTTAAATTGTCATATGATGTTTTTTTTTTAAATTTATATTTAAATTTTATTTTAAATTTATATTTGTAACATGACTTTATCATGAAAATGCAGGAAAGCGCCAAACCAGTAAACTTTAAATATAACCCTATGATTACACACGCACCAATGAGGAACAAGCTACTTACCTTTTACGAGGAGAAATACTTGCTGCAGGAAATACATCAGATTTTATTTTCTGTTCAATGCCATGCAAATGTTTACTATATGATGTAGTTTCCTTTTAAATCAGTAGGATGATACTAACATGTTTCAGTAATCACGTCATTTTTCCTTTTAAATATTATTTGCTTTATATTAAGAAAGTTAAATTGAGTACTATATTTGATTTTATGTAATATATAAACTGGACTAATGAGTACAGGGTGTAAATTTACTTTCATCTTTCTATTTGTTTTGTGTATTGGTGGTATAGGAGAAAGAAATTCTAGAAGACGTTAGTACTTATATTTATACATTCTTAAAAAAATTGCTTTGGTGTTAAAAATCTTGTGTTATTGGGCACAACACAATGGAATCAATGCAGGGATTTTTTTATATTTTTTTTCTGTAAATTTGAGTGTTAAAATTTCACTGAAAAAGGTTTACAAAAAAAGGTTAGAAGAGCATTTATTTGTTTCAGTTGCCACATTGTGTACTCATTAAAATAATTTAGCAAATATGTTCGGGATTTTCACTTCAAATTATTGAAAATTTTTAACAAATTATGTTGAGTTTTCTTCTCTTTTGTAATCCAGTTGACAATACAAAAGTCAGAAAAATAAAAAACTGTCTCAAATTTTTTAAAGAAATTCAGTGTTTTGTAAATTCTAAAAATAGAATAATATATTTTCTGTGAATTATCTTGTAGACAATGGTTTCTTAAGACCATTGATTTTTCTGATTAAATTGTGTATGAAGAAAGCTTCATATTAAATGAAGAAAAGTAGTACTTTCTGTATTAACATCACTGCAGCCAAATTGATGCCAAGCGAATTGCACCATTTTCCATCAAAATCAGAGATTGATATTTTTCATATATAATATTAGTCTTTTTTTGTTTTAATATCAAGTCACCAATTGTATTATGGTGTTAATATTGGTGACAATATTGTATCCCCAATATTGTCACTCAATTTTGCTACAGTGACACTAATATGTAAGTACCAGAAAAGTCTATGATTTAATCTTAATCATGTTTTATGACAACTATTTTTGATACCATTTATTTTTGAATATTATTTTGGTAAATTGTTAAATTTGGTTATAAAGAATGGTTAAAGGGTGACTTGGCAAAATTGGTAGTTTTCGACGACCTCCCAAATAGATTGCTAAAATGTAAATAATATCAAAGACAGATGTGAAAATCAAATTGATTCTTGCATCTGTTTTCCATGCAACTATTTATATATGTTTTGGCGAGTACATACTTATTATCACAACAATCACCAACGTTCATGATAACTCAACAAGTTGGCAACCTCAATTTTGCATGTGTTCTATGCATTGAATTGGCAATCATGTGCTTCATTTCATATAATGTAGTCAGCAGGTTGTTATAATATGTAAGTAGCATTTTGATTAATTCCTTGTCTTTTGTGACACTTCTCTATATCAACTTTATAAGAAATGAAATCATAATTGATTTTTGGAACCCACATATTCATCATCATTGAAGCCTGGACCATTGCTTTCTTCATATTGACTATTTTTCTCACAGACGGTACTTACGTGTTAGGGTCACCACAACAAAATTGGTGCTACACAAATTGTACCATGATATCAAAACAAATATTTTAACATTATTTATCTGAAAAAATACCAATAAGTCAGATTTTGGTGGAAATGGCGTGATTCACATGGTGCCAATTTGGCTGTAGTGACACTAATACATAAGTACCCATAGATCTTTTAATATGATGCTCATTAATTCCTGACTAATAATATTCCAAAATAAATACCTCATTTGAATCCTTCTCATTCTTGAAAACAGGATGCTTTTGCTTAGAAAAGTTAATAGTTTATTTTTTAGTAATAAATGTTTTGATCATTTCTAAATAATTTGTTTATTTATTTTTGATTCTGCATGTTAATAAAATGCAGAGGTTGCTTTATAAATGATAGCTGTTTATCTCATAACTGAAATCTGCAACACATATTTGATGGACCAAAGTCTGGTTTGAATGCAAATGTTGATAATTAAAACTATTTGTGGGGATTTATTGTTTTACCCTATTAAAATTTTTTTATTCTCCTTGTGTTTTTTAATAAAAGTAATTTTGTTATCTATCCTTGAAAATGGAGATTTCTATTAATCTTTTCTTTAAAAAATTATTTGAAAATGTAAAGTATCTTGTTTTTTTCAGCAAAGTAAAAAAGTTTGGCTAAAAATGGAGTGTTCTTGATATTATAACATTTAAAATATATTATAAATTATAACTGTGGTATTCTAATTGTAGGATATCTGTTTCTAATTTTAAAGATTAACTTATTTCTAATTTTGGAAATGTGATATGTTAAAAAAAAAGTCTTTTTGAGCTTAGCTTATGTTTTCTTGTAATAGTCCAAACATACATATATATTACTCTTATAATTTACTTGTATATATTTTATATATGAGTAAATTTGACTTTATCTTGACAACTAACTAAATTCAATAAAGCTTTTTGGAATTAGTTCATTTTAATACTAGGAATGTTTATTACAAAATAGGAAATTTAATTTCTGTGAAACATAAATGATTTCTTAAGTAATAATAGTAAAATAAATTTTTGGAAAACAATAAACTATGAAATGAATTATTTACTGAGTAGAGAGGAAAATTTAATGTGCTTTGATGCAATTTTGTTAAAATAAATTTACTTTTTTAGACCGTTGAAAACTGTAGTCATATTAATGTTTAGAATTTAAAGTCTTGAATATAGATAAGTATGATACAGTTTTTAAAACCTTTTTTACATAATCAAGAATCCTCAGATAATAGTTTATTGTAATACAAAAAAGACCTTTTAATGTAATATGAAGTTTGTATTATAAATTTATGTAATTATTTATATATTTTCGTATCTTAAAATCTATTTTGGAATTTTATTTAATTTTTTCGGCTTATTCATTTTAACAGTTTAAAGTCACCAATACTAATTTTTAGATATCTGGGTCAGACTTAAAGAGAAAAAATATTTCTATAGTAAAATAAAATCTTGTTCTATAAATATATTCAATATTTTATTGATTTTTCTTTGACAGATACGATATTTGCACCAAGTTCTTCCCATGCTCTACGTCATTCAGCCAAGCGGCATATGCTTTCTGAAGTTGAAAATGGAGATAATTCATCATTTCTGGTAGACTTTACAAAACTTTATTCAGATTCTTTGATTCAACATTCTGTTCCTATTAAATCTGAGAGTAATCACACCACCACTTCAAGTCTGAGTAGTACGGAGGGTAGCTCTGATAGCTGTTACACTACTGGTCCGTGTTACACCTTAAGTGGAAATTGTATCAAATGTACCTTTAATTATTCCTGTGTTTATGGGGAAGAGACTAATATAACTTGTGAAGCTATAAATGCTAGATGCCAAGTAAGTTAACTTTCTTTTATTTTGATCGATATAAGGTGTCAAAGTGTAGAATAAAGTGTCCCTGACAATATTGACGGTTTTTGGCGACTGCTTTATTAATATGTTTCAATAGTTGATTACAGATAGCAAAACAGGAAACTCCAAACAAAATACAATTTTCAGTATTTATAAAAGAAATTATTGGAATTTAGTGAATTTATGAAGCATTCTAACATTAAGAAGTAAAAATTGTATCGTTTGGAAAAAACAAACACTTATTTTCTGTTAGATTTCTATTTCTTTCAAGTAATCTAAACCTTTTTTAAGGTTCCTGAATAAGTGGTAACAGTGCTCATTAAATTACTATTTTTGCACACCCTTTTCCCATATGAAATCAGAAATCTAGAATAAAATTGAATCTCAATTGAAGTGTTTGAATTTTAGTTATACTTAAGAAGTTTGTATGCTAACAATCTCAAAAGAATTGTAAACACAGCTGGCTTTTGAATCCACATATTCTTTTTCATTTAAATCTGGATCAAATTTAATTTACCGTATTTTCCTGTATATAAATCCGGATTATGTTAAAAGTTTAAAATTTTAGTGTATTATTATCACGCTTTTTATAGAAAAACATTTAGATCAGAAAAGCTAACAAAAGTTTTTTAAAAGAATGCCGTTTATGTTTTATAAAAAAAAATAGATGGCACTTTCATACCATTGGCGTAATTCAACCATAACTAGTTTTTGTCCACCATTCAAGACAATTGGTTCCTGGAAGGAAAAACAGTTACTAGTTTAAGTACAATTTTCTATTGAATAGAGAAATTACGCCCTTGAAAGTTTTCATCATGTTGAAGAAAGCGTTTTCAAACTTCAAGTTAAAACTATAGAAAAGGCCACCGAAGTCGAAGGCGCAGGTTTTAATATTTATCAATATTTGTTTGGGGAAAAACAAGACCCAACCGAAAAGCGATCGTTTTTAAAGAGCCAAAACATGTGGAAAACATTGGCCAGAATTAGAGGAGGAAATAAATAAATGGTTTTAAAAAAAGAAAGAGACAATGGGAAAGCAGTATCATCTTAATTTTTTGTTTTAACTTGCTAAATTAAAAAAAAAAAGTTTTTTTTCTGTGCAAAATGTTTTTGTTTAACAACTCAAAACATAGATGAGTAAAAGAATAATTGTTTTATTGAGATTATGTAAAAATATTATCATACATGTTTAAAAAGCGTTTCATAATAAATTTTGTTTTCTGTACAATTCTTACTTTGTTTTAATTATATTTGTATTTTTATCTTATGTGACACTCATTATCGGCAGTTTATATTTTGATTGTTGCCGTAAAAAACTGCCTGATTATTCCGCAATGGGTTATACAATTTTTTTACTGGAAAAAAAGGCTATGCGGATAATACGTTGCTGCGGATTATATACAGGAAAATACGGTACTTTCTTTAACTATTTTTCTCGGATACCTCCCAATACTATACTTATTCCTTCCTCTCTTGCAGTATTTCTAAATACATTCAGCAGTTAAATTGTTCTCAATCAAATGCTTGTTGTTTCCACAAATTGAACATTTGATAATAAATTAAAATCTAACCTCATTAGTAATGCATCATCACAGATATTTTTCTCTTAATAATTCCCATAATATAATTTTATTATTGGAATGTAAATCTAACCTCATTAGTAATGCATCATCACAGATATTTTTCTCTTAATAATTCCCATAATATAATTTTATTATTGGAATGTAAATTATACATCTTGGTTATACTGTTCAGAAGGAAAAAAAAAAAGTATAAATCTCCCTCCCCTTTAAAAAAGACATAAATTAGAAAGGAATATTAAAGTTGAAATTTAAAAATTTTTTTCCCCAGCAAGCATTATTAAATATATAATCTAAAAGGAACTTCTGCTGATTTTAAATAACCAATTGGAATCAAGTATAGAAAACATGTGAGATCTTATCTGAATATGTCTGCATTTTTTTTTAGTATTTGGATTAACAAAGTGTACAGTTTGCCAAAATGAAAGCATTATTCACTATAAAATCTAAAAAAAAAAAAACTGTGTGCTTATGACCACAGGATAGAAGTAATAACTTCTAATTTTATAATTTTATTTCAGGGATTAGTTCGGTGAGAGGGAAAGGGTAAAAACAGGGGTTTGTATTTTCCCGAAAATTATTTATTCATGTCAGGTTGCAACCTGTGGGTTTTAGTTCCATAAATATTATTTATCTACACTATTAAAATTTTGGTAAACAAAATTTTTATGCGAGGCTTTCGACTAGGTGTATCTTGTCCGAACCACTTAGGCCCCGAAACTCCCAAAGGTACTAAAGATGGGAATGATCCAGGAATCCATTTTTTACCTTTCATATTCCATTTAATTGTTAAAAAATATTAATTAAAATCTGAAAAAGCATAACTATTGCCATTTTTTTTTTTAGGCAAGCTCCTTTTTTGCCTTTTATTTTCTATAAAATTTTTTCTAATGACATATATATATATTATTTAATTTGTTGTGAAAAAAAACTACTTGAAATGAATAAATGAAAGAATTTTTTTTAAAAATAAATAGATTAGTTTTTTAATCAAAAAAATTTATTTTTTAAGTACTATTTATTTTTAAAAAAAAATTTTTTTGGCTCTTTAAAAAATTTGAAAATTTTTTAAATTGTAATTTTTTGGGTCTTTTGATTCAAAAAATTGCCCCTGGTCTATACTCATAAAGTAGTATTTTTTTTCAAAAATTCAATCAATTTTTTGGGTTTAAATTTTATTCAAAGAAGGGAAAAAATAAAAGGGTTTTTGGTACTGAAACAGGTTATAAATACTTAAACAAAATTTTATTTAAAATTTTGTAAAAAAATCAGTCAAGCATTTTGTTTCCGTCTTTTCATTTGGGTCATTTGACATAATTAAATTGAATTTTGATTTTAAAAAATTAATTAAAGGTTTTGATTTGTCTTTTGAAAAATCTACTATAAAATTCCCACTTAAAATCATAGGTAATTTGTTCAGAAGACCCGATCCGGTTTTGTGAATTTTGGTTGTAATTTAACAATATTCTATTCTATTCATGAATTAATTTAAGCAAAGGGATAGTCAGACAGGTAATTGATTGGAAAGAGAGGAATCTAGGTCAAAACCTTTAAAAAGGGATTTAATCAGAAGATTTATATGACATAATCTCTAGCCTATAACTAGCTCTTTTGTCATTGTATGGCAGTTTTGTACAAATATATCAATACAATATTTATATTTGAAAAAACTGAAAAGCATCAAGTGTCATCCACTACAAGTTTTAAAAAAATGTATTTGAATTTAAGTCGATGAATAAGTATTTTATTAACCATTAAACATTTGAATATATATATAATATAAATAAATATATATATATATAGAGAGAGAGTGTGTGAACTAATATTAAGAATTGAAAAAAGGGAGATAATTTAATTTAAAGGGATCAAGCTCTAGCTTTTAATTTAATTATTCTGATCTGTGCAATATCTGGATAACAATTTATTTCGGTTATAGGACCATGGGTTGACTGCTTTATAGTTGTTGCCAATGGGAATATTAGTGATATCAATCTGCCGTTGTATCTTGGCCAAAATCTATTTGAAAGACACCATGATATTGATGTAAGGTCAACAGTAAATAAAGCATAAGGCTCCTATAAACAGAATCCTGGATCCTGAATTCATTTCACTAAGACCACTTGTATACTGATAATTGATGATGTATTTCTTGCAGCATTTCTGGCCTACTTTCATCTGTATGTTGTAACTATTTGGTTCAAAAAGCAGTCACAGTAAAATTTCCTTCTATTGAAAGAAAGGTTCTTTCATGTCAACTCATCAATCATTTATACCAGGCAAGATAAAAAAAAATTGCCAAATTTTTGTGATATACATCTAAAAAAGAAAAATTGTTTCCATGCGTGTTTGAATATGCACAAAATACGTTGTCTTTTCCCCCCTTTCTTATGTATTTTATGAGTGATTAAAATTTAGACCTGACTTCTTTAAAATAAAAATGTAATATAGTACTTCCAAATTTAGAAAATCATTTTTTTCCATAAAAAAAAGAATATATTATCTATTAATTTAAAAACAGGCGAACAGTGAGGATATAACTTTAAAAATTGCAGTAAGCAAACAATTTGTGAAGGAATGTTGATAGAAACACCCAGAATTTTGTTGGTACAAAGGTAAATTTAATATTTATACCTTGTCTAAGAGGAATTATTGGCAATTATGTATGAGCTTATTATGACATATTTGTAAAAAAAATTGCTGTATTTTTTCAAAATCTTTGACAATTTATTGGTTATTAGGCCAATACATAAGTGCTGAAGGAAGCTTATCATATTTTTTCATTAATCAGCATATTCCAAATTTTCATTGTAATAAAATGATAGAAAAATCTAGCTAGAGAGAGAGAGAGCAATGTAACAATAAGAAAATGGCAGTAAATTGACGATAGTTTGAAAATAGTTCCCTTTTTTTATAACACTAGTAACTGGTATAAACTAAAATATTTAAAAATGCACCATCTATTTACCAGGTGTGTGCATAAGTTTTCTCCAGTTTTTTTGGTAAAGAAAACACGTAATTTTCAAGGGAAATTAATTTTTTTAATTCAAAATATTGGCCATTGGCTTCTACACATTTCGCTCATCTTTCAGGTAATTTATGAATATCATGCCAGAAAAACTGCTTGTCTTTTGTGGCAAACCATTAATCGAGCCATTTTCCAACTTCTTTGAAATTGCTGAAGTGCTGCTCTGCGAGCGTGTACCCTATTGATGCGAAGAGCGATAGTCAGATGGCCCCAGGTCTGGGGAGTACAGCAGGTGCAGAAAGATGTCCCATCCAAGCAATTTCAAGGTGTCTTTCACTGGTTTTGCTGTGTGAGACAGCACATTATCGTGTAAAAAAGTCTCTTTGCCATGTCTTCAGGCCCATTCCAGTCGTCTTTCAATCAAAGCGTGATCTTGCCAGGCTTGAAGAGTTCATAATACACAATAGCACTCTAGTCCCACCAGACACAAAGCATGGTCTTCTTGTCAAAACGATTTGGCTTTGGTGTTGAAGAACCGGCTCCGCCAGGTGATTTTTTTCCACTTCGGGTTTTAAAAATAAATCCATTTTTTGTCATCCATCACAATTTGATACAAAAATGATTTTCTTTCATGGCATTGAAGCAGCATTTCCCAAGTGACTTTGCAATTTTCCATTTGACGTTCGTTCAAATCGTATGGGACCCATTTACACAATTTAGCAATCTTCCTCGTAATTAAATAAGAAAAGCAATGCGGGCCACAAATGTTCTTTTTCAGGCACAAAATTTGACATGATCACAACGATAAAACAAAGGTTAGTTTTTGGCAGTCTCAACTTGTGTGTGTTTGTAGTTTAATGTTAGACAAAGAAAATGATGTGTGTCAAATTAATACATTGCATACTTTTTGTTGGCGCCATCTTTTGGTTAAACTGGAAAATACTTATGCATACACCTGGTATAATATTATATTTGGTATTAGGCAAAATTTTGATATGTTTTCTATGTGTTACTGTGTTTGTGGCTTTAAGGTCTTTAAAACTAATACAGTAATTATTTAATGTTTTTCAATTTTTTTTGAAGATAATTATTTACTTTATTGTATTCTTTCTGTTGAGTTTAATTTGTCTTACTTGCTGTATATATATGTAATTTTACTCCAACTTTTAATTAATAGCAGAATGAGGAAAGATGTATGTATGGATTTTGATATGCTTGTTATAGATGCAAATTTTCTCATCATTCACTGAGGTTAGTGATACATAGTTTAGCAAGGTTATCTGGGAACAAATCAGATATAAATATAACATTTTTTAAGTTTTTGGTAATTTATTAATATAAGTGTGCTAGTAGTTTTTTGTGTTTCTGCATTTGCTACAATTTCTGTTGTTTGTTAATTAAATGTTATGGTTTGACTTTGCATCATGATAGCTGTTTATTTTGCAACTTTATACAGAACTGTTGTTTCTATTATTAATATTTATTAAACTAAAATATTTTGTAAAATTTTTGACTTTTTGTGATGTTAAATAGTTTTTTTTTACAGGGAAATAAAACATTTATAAAGACTCATATTTGTCGTTATTGCTATCAGACTCCAAGTCATGAACATACTTGCCAAAGAAACACTTCTTGTCATGTTGTAAGTGCCCCGCGTCAGAGATATGTAACAAAATGTACAGTGAAGCCTCATGTATTATGCTTAGGTATGTTAATTATGTAAAGAAGATTTATCTAAATGCTGAAAAATGTCACTGGCTTAGATATTTTAATAATAAACTTCGTTTTCTGAAAGCATTAAATATATCAAAATAGTTTCAATAAAAGTTAAAATTTTTCTAAGGAATAAATATATTTATGTGCATAAAAGAACTGTAGTATTAGTATAATATCAAATAATATATATTGATTTTCTTATTAAATATTAAAAGAAAATTTTAAAGGAATATTTTTTTTAGGAAAAAATTTTAAAATATTTTGACATTAAATAAATACAATTTTATGGAAATTTTTTTAAAATTTATAAAAATAAAATAATTTTAATAAGGAAAAAAATTGAAAAGTTTTAATTTAAATTAAATTTTATAATTTTGTAAATAAAATTCCCCATTTTAATCTGCCTTTAAACAATTTAAGTTCTTCTTTTTAGAATCAAAGCCCTTCCCCTTCAAGTCTTTTATTTTTTGCTTTTTTTTTTTAAAGAGTTGCTTAAATTTTTAATCTGTATTTTTCTATTTTTTTTTATATTTTTTTCTTTTACGTTTATTTAATAATATTATTTATTCTTATATATTTCAAAATTATATATTTTTCTCTAACTGTTATTATCAAGAACAGCACAAAATATGGTTTGTTGGACCTACCTTTCAAAAGTCGCCAAGACCTTCTCTTCTTTTTTTGTCAAGGTCCATGTCTCTGAGGCATAAGTCAAAACTGATTTAATCAATACAACAGGATTTTTGTGTTTCTTTTTATTAGGTGATTCTTCAGTAATGATGTTAAGCTAATGAAACTGCCATTAGCTGCAATAATTCTCTTTTTGATTTCAGGATTCATGCCATTTGGGTAATTTATTTCTGATTCTAGATAGGTAAAATTTTTAACAGATTCAAACTTAAAGGAGTCTATTTCAAACCAATTAGGGATGGTTTCCAACCTACCGCAATACATATATTTTGTCTTCTCCATATTCATTCTTAGGTTCATTTTTCTAGCAGATCTCTCCAGTGCCAGGAAGTTCTCACCCAATGCTGCGCTAAATCTTGCGATAATGACCACATCATCGACATATGGCAAAATATGCATTGATTTACCAAATATAGTACCTGTAGTATTTATGCCAGCATCCCTGATCATCTTCTCTAGAGCTATGCTAAACAGAAGACATCCCAATGCATCTCCCTTTCTAACTTCATTATAAATTTCAAATAATGTAGACAACTCCCCTTGAATTTTCACCATTGAGAAAGTCTCAGTGAGTGTGAGCATTGTAAGATTGATTAATTCTGATGGAACATTTAAATCAGATATGGTCTTCAAAAGCTCAGTCCTGTTATTACTATCATATGCTGCTTTAAAGTCTCCAAATAAATGATGGGTCTCTATACCAAATTCCCTGCATTTCTCCAAAGTCTGTCTTAAGGTGAAGATTTGGCCAACTGTGGACCTTCATTTGCAAAACCCATACTGATAATCCCCAATGATGCTGTTTACAATAGGAGACAGATGATCAAATGGGATATTTGAAAAAATTTTTATAGGCATTGTGCATACAAGACTTATTCCTCTATAATTTGACAAGTCAATACATCATCCTTTTTATGAATCAGGCATAAAATACTTAATTTCCATTCAGAAGCAACATCTCTTTCTCCCAGATGGATGACATAATTTGCCAGATATCTGCAATAGTGTCTCCACCATATTTTAGAAGTTCAGCTGAGATGTTATCAGGTCCTGCTGCTTTATTACTTTTCAGCATATTAATAGCATATTGAACCTCTTCTAGAGTTGGAGTGTTAACTTGTGTATTATTATTATTGACCATCATAGCATTCAGGTCACTTGACTCATTAGAGTTAAGTAGATAGTTGAAAATGTGTGTTCAACCCATTTATCTAATATTTTAGTTTTTTCCATTAATAAGGGTTCCATGTTTATCTTTACAAAGAGAAATCCTAGGTTTAAAGTCTTTTCTTCCCTCGTTAATGACCCAGTAGAAAACTGCTTTCATGGCTGGTCCTGAGAGCTTGACCTCATGGAATTGGCTCTCCTTGTAAGCTTTCTTTTTTCTAATATGTATTTTCTTTTCCTCTCTATGTGCATTTTTATATTCATCAAAGGATTTTCTTGTACATTTTCTGTTAATCATATTTCTATATGCCCTGTTTTTATTTTTATTGATCTTTCTAATATCTTCATCAAGCCAGTCATTCTTCTGGATCTTTTTTCTTTACCCAGTAACTTATTCAGTGTTGATACATAAATAAATATATATGTATAAAATTTTGTTTACCAGCAGAGAGGATTTAAGTTGTTAAATGTATCCTTTTTTTCAGGAAATAAAAACTTTGCTAAACATGTTCTTTGTAACTGGACCAAAGGTTACAGTTGGGGGACTGCTTTACTCTTAAGGTTTGTATTTATAATTTGCAATTATATCTTTATTCAATATTTCATAATATGAATTCATTATTTTCTTCTCTTTAAAATAGCATTATTTTTGGTGGCTTTGGGGTGGATCGATTTTACTTAGGAATGTGGCAGGAAGGCATTGGAAAACTCTTTAGTTTTGGAGGTCTTGGAGTGTGGACTTTGATAGATGTTATTTTGATTGCTACTGGATACTTGGGTCCTGCTGATCATTCACTTTATATAAGGCATTGATTGTAGGTGTAAATAATTTTGTAAATTAAAATTTTTTAAATATTTTAGTTTTATGTTTTTATTTTCTCCCTTTAAGTTTTGAAATCATTGTATTCTTTGTTTAATATTTATAACATTTGTATTTCCAAAGAAATCTAAAAAAATATTCTGTATTAAGTTATGAAGTGTAGAATTGTCTTGATGTTATTCAATTGTACTGTTCACACATTTTTTATTAATAATATATTAAAGCGAATGCACATCAGTTATTATTTGAATTGCTGATGCTCAATAACATTTTTTTAAAAAAAATAAAGCTTTTTATTTGTATACATTACACAAATTTTGTAATAAGCATGGGTATAATAAAAATACTGTTTTCCATTTATAAATTTATTAATTATGTTTTCAAAAGTAAAAATTTTATTATTTCATTTTTATATTGCTGCCCATGTATTTAATAAATATTAAACCATATTTTTTTCTCTTATATAACTTATAAATTTATTTTATATTCTTTATAAAGCTTTAATTTCTTTCTCAAATATAGGCATTGAAATCATTTTTAACATTTTACAACTGTACACATTTTTCATTTTGATTTATTTAAACTTTTACATTCTATTTTGCTGTGAAATGTTTCTGTGGTTGAAAAAATAAATTGAAAAAACATTTTAAAATAAGAACTAATAATTTTTCAAAATAAAATGGATTATTAAGTTTGTTTTAAAACTAACATGAACATTTTAATAGTATAAATTAAGTTAATTTGAACTTCAATGAAGCAAATGCATATAGTCTATACGGAAGTTATTAAAATTGCTAATTAACATTATTAAAAATTTCAAGTCAGAGCAAGTTTACTTTGGGAATGAAGTGCCATTTTGTTAGTGTAAAATAATTTTTTCTTAACTCTAACGAATGGAATCAGGAAAAAGATTATAAAGGAGGTAATGTAGGAGTCCTCTAATCTAGGTAAAAAAAAAAATTTATAAAAAGACATACATTGAAAAACATAAAAGGGAGGGCCTTTAGACAGTGAAATTTAAAACCTTGTTAATTCAAGTATATGTATAATTTTATGTTTAGCTAAAGGAAAATGAGGATTCTTTGTTGATGAGTTGGGATATAAGAGTACAATAGTTCTCAAGATTTGTTTCCTCACCATATCATTTAGGTTTAATAATTAATATCTAATGTATTTCCTAATATAAATCCCTTTCTATAATCATTAAATTATTAAAAGGCATTGTTAAAAGCTGAAATGTGTTTAAATGCAAAAATATCTCATATCTGAATTATTTATTAAGTTCAAATTCTTAGAAGAAATATTGTCAGTTGTATTCCAATATCTATACTAGTGTTTTTAATATCTTTTAATCTCCTGCATTTTCAAATGCTTGCTGAAGTCTTACTGTTATCCTATTTTATATTTTGAAAGTAAATAATAGGTTTTCAATCTGAAGGTTTTTTCTATAAAAATCTCCCCTTGTATATTTCCCTGAAATATATTTGTGAAGCTGAGCATTTAATGTTAATTGATCAACATTATTGTGCCCTTAGTGGAGTTAAATTATGTACAGTATCTTTTTGAATTTTGTGTTCATATCCTAATTTTTTAAAATATCATTAGCCATTAATGTTGCATGTTTTCATTTTATGAATAATGAAATACATAAATAATTTTTAAATTTATACAAAATATTATATTGCAAATTTTCCTGAAACAAAGAAATCTGATAAAAATGTTAACCTCTCCCTTTATAAAAATATTTAATTAACATATTAAAATTTTTTAATTAAATATTTAATTCTTTTAAAAACAGAAAAAAAAAAAATATTATTATTAGAAATAATTTTTTAGTGGGTATAACTTTAAAAATACAAAAGGGAGGAGGGGAAATATTCTTGATCTATGTAAAAATATTCATTTTAAAAATAAATTTTACTGTGTTTATGTATATAAAATTCTATTCTATGTTTTAATATTAACAGATTCTATTTTGTGAGATTTAAAGAAAAATATACAGAAACATCTTATGCTTTTTGTAAAATTAAACTAACATTGAAGTTATAAAATTATTGTTGTTTAATTTTGCTTTGTATTAATGTGATTCTTGTTTTGTTTTTCCTTTAAACTTTTATTTAGTTTTAGTATGTAAGAAAATGTTTATTTTTGATTGAAGAACCATACTACAAATTGGTTGTTAGTTTTAGTTGTCATAATTGTAGGAGCAATTGATCATGAGATATAGAAACATGCAATTTGACTATAAAAATTTAAACAAAGTAATTATAAATGAAGCTTTAAGTATGCAGTGATATAAGAATTTTAAAATAAAGGATGAAAAAAAAAGTTTTTTTATAAATTATATCTGAGAAGTAAAAGTTATCTGAAACTCGATGATTTGTTAGAATGACTATATTGCAGAGCAAAAACACTTAATATATTTTTGGGGTACTACTGCAAGATGTATTATCATACAATTTAAGAGAGCATACTGTACAAAATCTCAAAAATTGATAAATAAAGCTGGGGCATTTTCTGTAAGCTAGTTTACTTTTGGAAAAATCTTAGTGGGCGTGAGCAATTTTTTGATGTGAGTTGCCTTCTAAATGGTCGGGTATTTGATATATGTTCGAATTTGAAGTTGGTGCCTTTTTTTTTTGGTAAAAATTTTATTGAATTAAAGTACAAAGTGGCTTCATTATCACTTAATGTTGTTTTCAATACATATTTTGAAGTAATTTGTATCTTCTAACTGTGTTATTATAAATATAATAATTTTTCCAATTTATCTTCACACATATTTTTTTTTAAATATGAATTTTAAAAAAAAATAATAATTATGTATTTTTTGCACATGAAATGTAACTTTTATCAATTTCATTTGATTTAATTTTATCATTTTTATGTATGAATTATTTTAAACATGATTAATTTTATCTTTTGACCATCATAAATTTAAGTATCAATATATAGCAAATAGTAATAATATAATTTAAATTTTTTTTTTTTTGTTTTTTTCTCCTTTGTGTATATAAGAGTTGTCTAAAAAAAGTGGGCAAGTTGAATGAAAAGAAATCGCCATGGACTGTGTAACACAAACCCTCTCGTTTCGGCAGCAGATGTATGTCTCCGAAGTAGAGATGCTTAGTTGATTCTTGAAGTTTTGGGTTTTTAAGGGTGTTTTTTTTAATGTTAAAAAAATAGTACCCAAATTGGGAAAATTTTTTCAGATGTAAAAATTTAAAAACCTTATTATAAATTTTTCCCAAGCCCACCTATCCTGTAGAGAACCACTTATTTTTTTTGATACTACTCATTTTATTCAGGGGTTGACCCATTTTTTTATAAAATGTGTTTTGCATTTTTTTCCAAACAGTAAATTTAAAAGAGATATCCCCTTTATATGTTAAAAAGGAAAAAAAAATTATCTTTTGAAATATTTTGAAAATTTTTTAAAAAAACTTTATAAACAAATGCATGAGTTACACTGTCCCCGTTTTTTAAAAAAAGAGGCATTTTTTTTGTTTGAAACGTGCTCTGCGTTAAGTTCACGCTCTCGTGTATATGGCGAAAACAGCCTTAACTCAGTGCTTCTTAAACTTTCAATGTTTCTTGAAACAATTTTTTTTTTTAATTTTCGTCCCCTCCCCCCCTTCAATAACAATATATTGAATCAATTATAATTTCCATGACGCTAAATTTCCAACAATTTGTACGGCTCGTAATTAAAAATCGTTTTTAAAACAATACGACTTTAAATCCTTTCCTTAAAATTTTAAAAAAAAAGTATTAAATTTTTTTTGAAATTTTGTTTACGGGGTTTGAAATTTATTTTTACTGAGGGAAAAATTTTCTTTTTTTCTTCCCCCTTCCCCTTCCAAAAACACTTCATACGCGGTCTATAAAAAACAAGTGGGACTGGAGAGGGGGAAAATTTTTTTTTTTCCCCAGTTAAGGAATTGAAAACAGAAACCAAAGTATTACCAAAAAAAATAAAAACCCATTTTTTTAGAGAAATAACATACAATGCATTGGTGAAATGTTTTTTCCCTCCTTTTTAAAAAGACAGGGAAAACGTTGAAATCAGGGAAAATTTGAAAAACTGCTTTATACCTCGGCATTGAATGAAAGAGGGGGTTTTTTTTTATTTTTTGGAATGTTTTTTGGCAATCCATCTTTTCCAATACGTATTGTCCAATACGATGTATAATAAAAAAAGCCTAGTTTTGCTTTTTCTTACTTATTTTTGATAAATTAATTATTGAAATACTTTGTACAGTTCTGATACATTTATAAGTATATTATTTCAGTGTGAATGTGTCAGAAGGTATTTTGTTTTGATTCTTTTCAGTAAATTAATAATTATTTGTAAGTAATCGTTTATTTTCGACTTTACGACATGCTCGCGCCTCCCACGTAGGGTTATCACTCCCCACAGTTTGAGAAACGCAGCCTTAACTTTATCGTCCGAATGGAAACGCAATACTCTGTTAAGGAGCCTAAGGGCGTGGAAGTCTAATGATGACAAATTAGGGCTGTTTGGTGGGTGCTCTAACACTTATCAACGAAATTTTTTTAGGGTCAACTAGGGTTCGCGTGAGACTTGGGAATGTTTTGTCGTTGGTGATCTGATTGTGTTTGTTATCCTTCACAATCATTTTGCAATTGTTTGCAGCCGTTCGGCCTAAGCAGTGCTCGCTATAGACTACGATCATTCATCGATAGTTGACGGCATGAAGCTCCTCTTCCATAATCAGAAACTGTACTACTGCACATTTTGTTCCAATATGGATGCATCCATATACAGAGACGTCTTTAGACTTGTTGAGGACCCGGACTTCTTCGTAAAAGTAGGCCCTTACACAAATGTAGGCTCTACCAATGACCCTTAAAAGCAAATTGTACACAGCATTGTACTCGTACAAATAATAACCCCAAATATACAAATGTGTATCCCAAAAACGTACTAAAACCCGGCCGACTGCCTCCCCTTTCCCTTCCCAGTGGCCCGACAGCCGGGGGAGATTGGCCTCTCAAAGCCCCAGGCCCGCATTCTTCCGGGAGTGTTCCAGTGCCCTAGTTCTCAGAACTAGGAGATCTTTTTCTAGGCCATCAATCCATCTAAGATTTCGCCTACCCTTTCTTCGTGTGCTAATTGGTTGAGCATTGAAGACTTTTTTAGTGTTGCGGTCTTCGCACCACTTACCGTTTAATTTGTTATATTTTGATGAAGTTAACAATGTCAGATTCTTTATATGATTGATAGAGCTTTAAATTTTTGGTCTTCTTCACCATGTTCAATTTTCCTGAATTCCTCCAAAAATGAATCTTAAAATCTTTCTTTCGTAGATACTTATCATGTTCTCATCTGTTCGAGACATGGATCAATTTTCACATGCATAAGTTAATACTGATCTTAAAAGACTTTTATACAATTGAACCTTTGTTTTTCTTATGATTAAATTTGATTTTATATATTGTCGTATTCCATTATGACATCTATTAGCCATAGTAATTATCTTTTGGATTTCAGTAGTTCAATCGTTTCTATTGTTAATTTCCGAACCTAAATAAGTGAAACTGTCAACAATTTCAAAACTGTACTCTTTATATAATTTTAAAATGGGAATCGTTAAAACATGATTTAGTGCAAGGCATGTACTTGGTCTTATTCTCATTGATTTTCAGTCCCATTCTAAGGGCCTTTTTCTCTAAAGATAAGAATGTCTTAATGCTGTGATAAGAATAAGATAAGAATAATATGTCTCACAATGTTGTGGGTGTTCGAGCGATGATATCAATGTTATCAGCAAAAGCCAACAACTGTATCGATTTATTAAAGATATTTCCTCTGATTTTGGAGTCTCTTACCACTTTTTCTAATGCTAGATTAAAGAGAAGACACGCCTGTCGAACTCCATTTTTTTAATTTCCAATGGGTCTGAAAGATCATTCTGCACCTTGACCATGATCTTTGTCTCACTTAAAATGTCAGGTTTATCAGCCTTAATAACTTATCAGGGATTTTAAACTCTTTCATGGCTGCAATAAGAGCCTTTCTGTTGATGCTATCATAGGCGGTTTTGAAATCAATAAAGAAGTGATGCGTGTTAATTCCAAATTCCTCCAAAATCTGACGGATGTTGAATATCTGCTCTGTAGTGGATATTCCTTTCCAAAATCCATTTTGGTAGTCTCCAACAGTATTTTCCACTAGCGACCGACTGCCACCCTTCGACTTAATACGTAATGATGGTTTATGGTGGTAGGCCTATACATGGACGACGGTTATCACATAATACAGTTGCTACGGTTGCCAGTTCACATATAGTCCGAATTTCCCAGTTTTTCGGAGAATACAACTAGAAATAACATTGGATCCTTAAAATTATTTGAATCGGGATCTTATTAAGACTGAGACTACAACGAGATGAGGCCTCCACTGAAGCCGAGGGCCTGGGCTCAGCTGGCCCATTCCTTAATACGTCCCTGTCCATATATAGAACGACTACTTTCGATCAATTTTCTCCATCGCAAACAGATTTAATGTACTGTTAAATGTTGTTTCAAATACTTTAAAAGACACTTCCCATATAAAAGGTGGTAAAAAAAACTATTCACACTTCAGTTCCAAAATAATTTATCTATCAGTAATTTTCTCCCAAAATAGATAGAAATTTAAGGGAAAAAAAGAATAACCGAAAATATTTTGATTGATGTATTATTTAAATAAATGAGTAATTCTCAGTGGCGTACACAAAGGGGGTCCCCAAATCCCTTAACTTTTTTCGGATGGTTATAATTCTAAGTATATAATACGTAAAATTTAATTAAATATTTGTTATTAATGATTAATTTTATTAATTAATGCTAATTATTTATTCAATAATTAGTTTTTTACTGTGTTTTGTTCCTGAAAATCGACAAAATCAAAAATAGCATGATACAAGAATGGTGAACTTTCAACCCCGGACCCCCTTGAAAAATTCCTGTGTGCGCTACTGGTAATTCTTATATTATAGAGAGAGAAATTTCATGTTTGTGCGTTTAATTTTTTATAAAAAATGCATAGTTTCAATCAATTTAGTGTATTGCTTTAAATTTTAAAAAGTTATAACAACAAACCTTCTTTATTATTTAAACAAAAATAGTTACAAGCTTAAAAATTGTTTTGAGAATCTTTTTTTATTGTTTTCGAAACTAATTTACTCTAAGGAGGCTGAAAGAAAATAAAACAGCTTTGCAGATAATAAGTATATGTTAATTTATAAAGGTTGTGAAGGAAGTTGAAATTTAAGAATCGTTAGAAAAGCGTGTTTCGCGCGCTTTGTCTATTCGGTTGAGAAATAGAGCATATCCTCATAATCCACACACAACTTCTAATGACCGTGCTACTGTCATAAAAGTCTGCGTGAAAAAAGAAAAGGTTACGCTATGAATAAACAATCTTTTTTTCTACAGTTCTCAACACAATCAACAGCATATGTAATATTACTCTTGTGCAACTTTTCGATAGTAATTTCATTCTTTTAGCGATGAAGTTCGTTGTGTCAAGCACATTAAAATGAGTTCTACTTTTATTACCATAGAATTTGGTTAGATATAGTGGAAGGTATACACACAGAGGATTTTTTGAAAAAAATAAATGATACGGTCTTAGAAAAGATTGAATGTCTGTGTAGGAAAAATTAAGTTGAAATTTTTAATATATTTCGCAATAATTTTTAAGATAAAATGGTTGAATCGATTAAGGTTACCTTAAGTATCTTAGAATTGTCATGTTTCTTTCGTTTTCAAATATAGTAAACTGTATTGGGAAAAAAAGGAAACTATGTTGATATATTTTTTAAACCGTGGTTGCACATACATTACATCTTGAAAATATTTTCGCAGTGTTTTCCATGCCAAGGTCTCACTTTAGTTCAGTGCTTCTCAAACTTTCTATACTTGAGACCCAATTTTCAGTCATAATTTTCTTCGCACCCCCCTCTATATACAATAATAATGTATTGAATTCAATAATACAGTAGAACGTCGTTTATCCGAATCAATTGGGACTGGACACCGTTCGGATAACCGAAAACCGAATGCAATCCATGCAGTATATGAAACCGGACACTATACAAATATTGAAAACCATCACATGCGAGAAACGTGCTTGAAGAAAAAGCAAAATGTGTGCAAAATATCGCAATTTTACTTTTATTGTGGAAGATAATCCTTTATTTTTCGCTGTACCATTGTACACCTTCGTTTTTTCGCTGCAAGGTCTCTGAAAAAACTGGTTCGGATATTTGACGCTCTGGATAATTAACGTTCGGATAAACGACGTTCTACTGTAATATACTTTGATGACAATATACGACTTTAATTATAAACCTTACAAATTATCAAGATAAATATTAAATTTTTTATATAATTTTATGACATGTACACAGGGTCGCTAGTAATTATTAACCCTCCAAGCGGTCTGCACGTAAAATTCCGCCATTCCAGAGATGCTTTTTCTGCCTTCAAGCAAGATTCCCAAAAGCGGTCGAGCCGCATTCTTAAAAATACGGCTCAACCGCTTTTGAGAACCCCACCTGAAAGCAAAAAAATATGTGCGGTGCATTTTTGAAGCATCTCCAGATTGGCAAGACTTTTAAGTGCAGACCGCTTAGAGTTAAACTTGTTCTTAACTTAGTATTGTTAAATTAATTATGAAACACATTGTGCAGTACTGATACATTTATAAGTGTATTATATCAATGTAAATATGTATTTTTTATTATGTTGGAATGCAATTTTTTTTGCTTCCTTTCAGTAAATTAATAATTTTTAAAAATAATTTTTTGTTTTCGATTTTTAAATATACTTGCGCCTCCTTGTAGGGTTATCACGCCTCCCCTAGGGGGGCACGCCCGCAGTTTGAGAGACACTTCCTTAGTTACAATGAATTCAACGTAGAACTATTATAAGAAGAATTTTCGATTGCAACTATCTTGAAAAGAGTAGTAGCTTATATTGATAAATTCCAAGACACACCAATCTCTGAGAATGCAATTTAAATTTTGGGATTTATATTTGATTTCCGCAAATTATAGTATTTTATCTTTAACGAAACTGAAATGTATCAAATTCTTTTTTATTTCTAATGGGCTGCGAATTGATTATTAACCATTGCAGACCTAGTACATCCCCGGAAATTGGTATCACTTTTTAGTGCGATGCCCTATAGGCGGATACCTATCGTCGCAGGTAATTTTGACGCCCAGTTTCCTCCGTAGAGGGAGGCACCTGATCTCTGACGATGCTAATCTGTACCAAGGATCTAATTTTGCCTAGATATTCAAGCCAAACAGACACTCTAGGGATTTTTACATGCCGTATAATCATACGACATGGCCGCTGCTGATTTTCTGCATCATGAAAATCCACCGACTTGGGCCGGGGTTGAACCCGCAACCTTGGGTACAGAAGGTCATCAAATTCTTGATTGAAATATTTTTCTTTTTGAGAGGTGGAATTTTTGGTTAAAAGATATGTGGAATTTTCCACCCCAATATCTTGGAGAGAATCGAGAAGTATCCCAGCTACTACGTATATCATGTAATATAAATGATAGAATAATATAAAATAAAAAAATATATAAATCGCTACATTATTCCTTTAAAATGTTCATATTATTTTCCAGCATTGAAATACAGTCGAACCTCCATATAACGAACCTCTATATTGCGTATTTTTCTATACAGCGAACTTTTTCTTGGAACCAAGAACATTTTACGATTTTCTTCTTAAAATAACCTTCCAATAGCAAAGAACATTTTCTATGTAACGAACTTTTTTTCTTGTGATTCAGAAATTTTTTCTCCCTATTTTAAAATTATTTCTGGAAATTTCAAGTTATTCTCAACACATTTTATTGTAGTCATAAATCTTTAACTGATTTTATTTGGTGCCTAACTCATCGAGAGCAATAGAATTTGGGCGTTTCATCCAAGAAGTGCAACCTTTAATCCCATTGTCCAGTTCTTCTATATCTCGTTTCACCCTCAGGGGAATTGTCTCGTGTCTGGAACAAATCTCCGTTCATTTGCAGTGTTGATCAGTCGTACTGATAACTTCGTTTCTTGTAGCTCGAAACTATCAAAACGTAAGTGCTTGATCATCAAAGAAAAAATTAATTCTTCAGGAAGTAGATAAATGTGTCAAGAAACTTTCCTTGCAGTTTTTCTTCCATTCTTTTCTTTCTTTTTTGATTGGTAAGATATATAAAATAAATATTAATTTACAAAAAGGTGTGAATAATTACTTTTTTTAATATATAGTGTTTATGAATTTAAAATTTTGTTTTATGTGGTTTATATATAAAGATATATATGAACCTCTATATAACGAATTTTTCATATAACGAACTTTTTTTCGGGATTTGACGACTTCGTTAAATAGAGGCCCGACTGTAACATAATTTTTGAAACGATTTTTTTTTTGAAAAATGTGAAAAGCACGTTTCAATACTTTAGATTTTCAAACAAAATATTCCAAAATTACTCGTATATGTCATTGTTCTAGGTATAGTTCCGGTAGAGAATATTATTTTAAGAATTTAAAATAGAGAGTTATGTTGAAAAAGTTCCTAATTTTATTATGTATGATAATCGGTATCATAATACATCTCAAGAGAATCATGTAGTCTCTCTCTTATTAATGGTTAGTTAAATGTCTTATTGTAGCATATAATATATTATATGTGTTACAATAAGGTACTATAATACTTATAAGTATAAGCTACTATAGTATTTTGAATTCGTATTAATTCATTTCCTTATTACATCCAGAAAGCAATTATTTTAGAAGCGCAAATAGTGAAGGAATTGATTTTAGAAATATTTGCAGAGATAATTTTTCCCATTGAAAATTTTTTACACGAACCCAAATCATTTTTACTTTTCAAGTCAATTATTTTCGTAAGTTTAGTGGTTTTTCGAAAATAGTTTTTCACTTTTGCAAATAACTATACAATTGTTTCTTGCTGTGATTTTAAAGCTGTAAAATAAGAATTTATATCACTTCCTCAATGTATACTTTCATAAAATTAACTAATTTTTTTTTCTGAATACAATGTTATTTAAAATTAATTCAATGCCTGAGTTGTTCGTAAATAATATAACTACATTTATTTTCTTTAGAATTTTGATAAATTAAAGTCTTTAAATTATTATATATTTAGTGTTTTTTCGCATCTGAGGATTTATCGAAAACTTAACAAACACGTCATTTAATACTTTTCACTATACAAAAATTCTCAAATGATTTCTTTTTCATTCGAGCCGGCTGACTGGCGTAGTTGGTTTGTCGCTGTACCCAAGGTTGCGGGTTCGACCCCGGCCCAAGTCGGTGGATATTCATGATGCAGAAAATCAACAGCGGCCTTGTGTCGTATGATTATGCGGCATGAAAAAGATCCATTGAGTGTCCGTTTGACTTGGATACTTTCGGCAAAATTAAATTCCCAAGTGCTAATTTCACATCGGCAGAGTTCACAGGTGCTTCCTTCCGCGAAAGAAACTGTGCATCAAAATTACTTGCAGTAATTGGTATCGCTTAAATGGTGCTTCACTAAAAAGTGATACCAGCCCCTTTCAAAAGTAGAAATTAAAAACCACACACACACAACACACACACACACACACACACACACACACACACACACACACACACACACACACACACACACACTACGCAGCTCCATTATATAAAAAAATTTTCAATCGAAATCTTAATATTTTCATTGACACATTTTATAAATATGTGTAAAATTTTTCCAACGAATTATTATACTGATGTATTTAAGTCACATTGAAACGATGTAATCAATACAAAATTTCTTTTCGTTTTTATCTAATAATCATTCTATACTTATTTATTATATTTTTCTTAAAAAGAATGTTTAATTTACTTTTTTTTTCCTTTTTTTTTTATCTATAGCCCTTTTTTTTTAAATTTCAAAACTTAAGATAATGTTTAAATTTTTTTTTTAAATTGCAATTAAATGTTTGATATGTTAGAGAGAGATATTTCAAGTATAATTGATAGTTTTATTTCATTGAGAGGCCTTTTAAGTTAAGGTAGGGCTGCGTAGCCCAGTGGTCAAGGTATCGGATCATGGCAGGCATGTCATGAGCGGAGTCCCCGACCCTGTGGGAGGGTGCACTTAAATCTGCGAAATCCTCCCGTTGGTGTGGTGTGGTAGTTGGGAGGGGTGCCAGCTCAGGTGTCGTCCCGTCACTTTACCATGTTAAATTACGCGGTCGTCGCCAAAAGCCCCGTTAGCTGACAGTGCGAGTTTATTCATTCATTCATTTAAGTTAAGATATTCCCAACCTTTTAAAATTGTGAGAGAGAGAGTGAATATTAACGTCGCACATTGTTCAGCTACACGAATGCTTTCGGCGACGGACCTCGTAATTTTGAACCATGGCCAAGTGACGAGAACGATACCTGAGCTGGCACCCCCTCTCCTAATTACCACACCAACGGGAGGACGTTTGAGTTCTCGACAGATTTAACGTGCATCGCTTCCCTACACGGCGGGTCTTTAGTGGTACTGGGCTCGAACTCGTGACAAGCCAGCCACGATCCGATACCTTGACCCCTAGGCTACCGCGGCCACTAGAATTGTGTGAAAGTGATATTGGATATTTAAAGCACTATTTTGTAGTAACGTTCATTTTTCTACATTTGTAAATTTTATTTTATTAGGGTATGTAAAAGAACATGTAACATCTAAATTCAAATAGATATCTACCCTTCTCTGAATTATTAATTCAAAACTAAAAACAGTAAATGCATTAATTGTTATAAAAGTAGTGGAATACAAGCGAAATTAATCAAAAGATTTTTGCTTTATTTATACGACTCGGTGATATTCGGTACACAAATGTGTAGTATAAAGCTTTATTATAGAGAGTGAAACGTGTAGAGAAAAATTTGCAGTCATTTTCTCGTCTTACATGTTAGTGCAGAAAAAAAAAATGTTAGAACTAACAGGGTATGGAAAATGTAATAGGAAACAGCGATTACTCGCATTATTTTACAGCCTATTATGGTTCCTCACCCGCCACCTAGGCTCGAGGGAGGGGGTTGCTATGTACAAAAGAGAAACTAGGCAGTTGATTTAGATGTGAATAAAAATTAAAATGTAATATGTAAATAGGAAATATGTTCTTTGAAATTATTTTTAATAAATCTATTAACGTTGGAAATTATTCTCTTTTTTTCATACTCTCTCATTCTCTATTATAGTATACTTTGATTTAATAATTAATATAACTTTATTTTTTCTTACTGTTTATTTTATTTACTGATATTTAATCGTTTTATATTATAAGTTGTGTTGCTAAAGTTGGCATCCTTCTTGTAATGAATCTCGATGTGAGAATTGTTCATTTGACCGTTAGAATTCGAATTTGATATGTTTTTGACACATAATGTGGAAGAAGAGAGTTGTTACTTTCACTGATTCATTTAATTAATTTTAGATTTTAAAGATTTTCTTCTCAATTTTCTTACGTGTAAGTATGTGTTCTTGTTTGATATGTTCTAGTTTTAATTAAAATGTTTATCTCATTCCGAATTGATTATTTGCACCATATTTCAATATTAAGCCACCACCGAAACCAAAACGACAATTCCCCGTCACAAGGAATTATAACAACAACAACATAAAAGATAAAATGAATAATGCCGACAGGTAAATGATAAGGCTTCGAAATTTATACATTTCTTTCTATGTTGTGATTTGGCTTACGAACTAAAAAAATAAGAACTACTGCATCATATCCTACCATGTTTTTCAGCCATAAATTTCGTTTTCATTTTTAAAACATGAATATTATCTTTTAACTAAGTTCTTAAAATTGTTTAGCAAAAAATATTCCCCAAAATTAGAATGAGCTTGAATGATTATTCTAAAATTTTAGAACTGTGTGGAGAGAGTTTTGGGCTTCTTTTTGCTTGGCATTTTTAAAGGAACGAGGCTCCAGGAATAAACACCTGAAATATTATTAAAAACCTACAGATTTTTTTAGCGAAAATTTAGTGAATTAGACAGAGTGTAATGCTTTTTTTTTAAAGGGAATTTTTGAAAAGAATTGGTTAATGTTACGAAAGTTTTAAAATTTGACATTTTGAGATGGAATATTACTTCATTTATATATTTGATTTTTTCAATGCCTTCAAATTTACTGTATCTTAAGTATATGTCTTGAAAATCATTTAATAAATTAAAATTAGTTGAATAGTAAACTTATATAAATTTAATATCCTTTTTTGTACTAATGGTTTTAATATGTAATTTATCTTATCTATATATATATAAAAATGGATGGTTGTATATATGAAATCGCATCATTCCAAGACCGTTCACCCGATCACTATGAAAATTGATATGTGTATACTTTTGTGGAGAAGGTTTTTGTGCTACCCTCTTTGTTGCAGATCACTATCAGGTAGCGCTACAGCATTTCAACTTCTGTACCGTTCAATCAATCGCCAAGTTGCTAAAAGGCTCGTCAAAAATGATGCCAACTTGACTCTATCACCAACATTTCGTTGTTTCCATTGAATTGCCATTATAATGTAAAGAACGGCATTGCTAGCGAATATTACAATTTTAACATAAAATAAGTACAACAGAAAGTAATACTAATATATTACACATCCAGATATAAATTATTTACACAATTTTAAGCGTTCATTATACACACACAAAACGTGTAACAACTTTAGCTGAGCAGAGATCAGCTTAGGAAGGAGTTTTCAAAAATCGACCTACAAGAGAGTTACGGGTAGTTATAAATATAAAAAATCTTTTTTTATCATCTATTAGACCTACAGACTTAAAATTTAACAAGTATGGATTTTTGTTCAGGTGAGAAATGCAAAAAGCTTTTTTGTTTAACTTGCAATTCACACGTAAAAGAAACTAACTCTTTAAAAACTTCTTTATCCTTCAATCTGTATTATTTAATTTTTAATTCACCTGTGAAAAGAATGGGTATACCAGCTAGTTTTAATCTATAACATAATTTTAATTTGCTTTTCTGATGTTGCATTAATGAGTCAATTTTGTCATCATGATAGCGAGTTGCATAGCGATGTTCAAATTAAAAAAACGTGTTTGAATTCGGATACCATAATATCGTATAATTATGCACTTCAAATATAAATGACTCTTAAAATGTTTTCGCGTCATACTTTAGAACAGGGCTTGCACATTTGGCACGCGGCACAATTTTCACAGTGGTACTCTACAAAATTTGTCAATAGTTCAAAATTAGTCACCAGTGCGTTGTTATTTCAAAAATTACAATTCATTAAATTATTCCTTAAAACTTGAATGATATATGTGCATTTGGTAAGAAAATGATCATTTGAAACAATTCACTGGAGAAAGCACAGTTTGCCATTTTTATATTTTCGGCTCAATTGGTCTATCTATTAAATGGATTTAATTGAATTTTATTAAATTAATATTTCAAAGTTTTAATATATATTAACCAATAAGAAATATCATAAAATCTGGCGTATAACGCGCACTTTGACACAAAAAAGATCGAAATTTACGGGTGCGTGTTATACGCAGGGTATAAAAATGATAGCTTCAGAAATAAAAAAAGGAGACGTGCATAAAAAAAACTTCACCCTACAAAAATCAGAATTGTGTTTTATTTAAAAGAAATGTCATACCATATGAACTTAAAAAAAAAAGGTTGTTTTTCTAGAAATATACCATTTTTTTCAAAATCCTGGGGTAATACGTCGAATATAAATGGTGTTTTAAAACATATCACACACACAGCATTGCTAATGTACATTGCAGGTTCCTTCGTAAAAACGGGGGTGCGAGTTATACGACGAATATACCTTAAAATAAAAAAAAAAAGCAACTTGGAAGTATAGGTGCGCGTTATACGCCGGGTTTTACAGTAGATATAAGTGAGAGATACTTCTAATTACAAGAGAAAATGTTTTATATTAGATTTAGTTTAATTATTATATATATATATATATATATATATATATATAACATATATACTGCTCTTATACTATATATATATATATATATATATATATATATATATATATATATATAAGAAATATTTTCCTCTTTTGACTACATCTTTTATATATAAAATCTTCTGTGCGTGTGTATGTGTGACTAAACTCCCTCTGACTTGGCTGGACCGATTTCGATGAAATTTTTTGTGTGGGTTCAAAGTAAATTCGAGAATGGTTTTAGAATCACCAATTTGGTCCGATATCTGGTGGTTAAAAAGATATTAATTAAAAACATTCAAAATATACAACTCAACATTCACCTGCATTGTTGTAACAACGTTATTGTTATAAAAAAGTAAGTTGGCGTCGAAAATCGATTTTCAGCCAAACGGGACAAACAGGGTCTTTATTGTTACAAAAATTCAGACGAATCATGCTTTTTAGCATTTTTAATTAATATCTTTTCAAATAATCTTTATATATAAAAATCTTCTGTGCGTGTGTATGTGTGACTAAACTCCTCCTAAGCGGCTGGACCGATTTTGATGAAATTTTTTGTGTGGGTTCAAGTGGATTCGTGAATGGTTTAGATTCACAATTCGGTCCAATATCGCAATTAGCTATAAATATATTAATTAAAACCAGTTTTAATTACCAGTTTTGGTCACCAACTTTGATTTGTCTACATTGTTGCAACACTGTTATTGTTACAACAATGACAAAAGGTGGCGTCAAAAATCAGTTTTCAGCCAAAATGGAATTTCATGACGCTGCTTTACTGACTGTATTAATTAACTTTGTTTAAAAAAATAAATTCTTTTAACATGGGATTAACTTGAAATATATTATTAAAATCTCAATTTCTACAATGTTTTAAAATTTTCTAATTTAAATTCCTAAAAATATGATAAAACTATTTTTCAAGCAGATTGGTACATTTTTTTAACCTTTTCCAACGCTGCCAAGTTAATTTGAAACAAATTATTGTAAAACTTCAAAAAAAAATTTGGAATTTTGTAATTAAAAAAAAAATTATGCTTTCTTTATACAAAAAATATTTTTAAAGAAGATGTATTTTTTTCCGCTTTGGCAAGCCGTAAAATACAACGTAAAAAATTAGAGAAATCGCCAAAATGCAGTGATAGTTAATTATGGAAGCTACCTAAGAACTCACGAGTTTGGCGAGCGCTTATAGTGCACATGCGGAAAAAACATACGAAGAGCACGTAAGCGGTTAAAAAGATTTTCTGTCGGAAAGATGTTTTTCTTTTGAATGTTTTTTTCTTTTATAATGAGTGTAAATAATGAATTTTCCAGTAATTTTTCAAATCCAATTTATTAGTTTGAATTTTAAGAAAGTATTCACATTGTTTTATGTATAAAATAATTAATACGATCTTAATTTTTAATAATACATCGCAACTGATAGTTTTCTTTAAGAGAAATAATTTACTGAAAAATCTTAAAATGTAGGAAAATGCTGTCCTGTTTTTATCAAATAGTACTACTTTTTAAATCTTTTTTCTACAAGGACTTTAAGCAAATTTTTAGGCTTTACCTTTTTCACAGTTACATATATTTAATAGAAAAATCAAACATCCAGATAAAATCAGGTTTTATAGCTAACGGTACACATTTTTGATTCATTATTTAACGAAAATAGATATAAATTAATATATATTTTTAAAGAATTAAACCTATATTGCGTTTTATTACTTATTACTTAATTATTTATTTAATAATAAATTCTTACATTGTCTATTTTCTTGAGAACAAAACTGGATTAACTTTGTAAATTTTTAATCGAAAATAGAAATTTGGAAAAAAAATATATCTTATCCCTCGGTGAGAAAAAAAGGTTTTATACTTGGAAAAACCCATACAATTCTGGGCTGAACGGAGGGAAAAAAAACCTGTCTGACAAAAAGAAGTGGAGGAAATTTTTGAAAAGGGGATTTAAATGGCGTAAATATAGAAATCACACACACACACACACTGGTGTCCAGAGAGAAAGGGAAAATTTCCATCGGGATAAAATTGTACCCTCGGAAAAAAGCCTTTGCAAAACCGAGCTAAGTGGCGAGAAAACAGACTCGCCCGACAGGACAAAGACGTGGAAGAAACTTCGAAAAAGAGTATTTTAATGACATTAATATAGAAATCACACACACACCATGAAAGGCACACTGAAAGGGAATCTTCTAAGGCATAAAGCTGTACACTTGAAGAAATTCGTGCAACGCCGGGCTATCCAGCTAGTACATACATATTACTTAAATACGATTTTTTTAATTAATTGATAAGTTTATTGTTGACTTTTGAGAAATTATTTTATTTTTATAATTTTTATTTTTGAGAAATTATTTATTATTTTTAAAGAAAAAAAAATCTTATTTAAATTGACACTGAGCTTTTCTATTAATGATGTCAATTAAGTCAATTTTATTCACACACAAATCTTTTCTATCGACTATGGGGAAAAAAAACACAACAAAATGACACTTTGGTTATTATTTTATTATGTTGTGATTTTCCTACGTATATATTTTTACAATGTATTGAAACAAATTACTTATTACATACATGTATATGTACATAAATAGCATATCATGTAAAATAAATAGTAATAATAAATACAAACTGGAAAAATGATAACTAAACTGTAACAATGAACCTTTGTTGCAAAATGAAACATAAAATGCTGAAATTGTTTCTGTAAACATCTTATACAGGGACAAATAATTGTAATTGTGATATGCACACAATATTATAAATTTTCATAACTTCATAATGGCATCATTATAGAATATTTTTGATAGTTACAAGTAATTATAAAATTTTAATATAAAAAAATCAATTTCTTTATAGAAATTTTATATTTTTACAAACAACACAAAATTGATATTTTACAAAATTTTAACTGAACATTTTCATTTTAAACAGCAAACTTCTATGGTATTATAATAAAGGTCTTTCACCAATATAAGTGTTTTTAAAACAATGAAATAAAATAAATTAAAAAATTTTCATAAATTTCTTTAGATATTAATTTATTGGTGCAGGATGCTTTTTACACCTTAAATCCCGTTTTCCTTTTTTAATTGATTTTGAAGATAAAGTATAACAAGGGAAAATATTACATGAAGAGAGAGAGTTCTATGGTTTTCATAAAATATATAAATACACATTTGGTAATATTATATTATCAACTTATGTTACGATTTCAGATGAATCTAGTTTTTCTTTAAGAAAATAATACACATAAATAGAAATATTTATTAAAAATACTCGATGCACTTGTTTGACACCTTCACTGAGTCTAAAGTTACATTTTCCATTTTGTTCGTATTCTCCAGATGATGATTCCAGTGGTATAAATATATGAAGCATATCTTCAAATGCTATATCCGTAAATTTCAAGTGACAAATTAGGTCATCTAACCTCTTCTGAAATAAATATGACGGCCATCGCCTACATCTTCGTAACTGGAGTCATATCCTGCACCATCATGATGGTCATAGTATGCCTTACCTCCATCGTAAGCAGCTGTCTTCTTGTGTCCGCCATGTTGTCTGTGACCTACAGCAGCTTCTCTGTGGGCTTTGTGTTGATGCCCAATGTCTCGCTGACCATTATGGTAAACTTTCTTTCCTTCGGCATGATGGCCATGAGCATGGGCTTCATCATGGTGCTGACCACCAGTATGTTTAAAAGCATCTCCAGCTGCTTGGTGATGTCCACCTTTCTTGTATTCGCCATCGTGGTGGCTCTCATGTCCAGATTTTCCGAATTTGTGGAAGTCACTTCCATGCTTATTTTCGTCGTAGTGTCCTTTGTTGGCGTGGTGCTTGAATTGCTTTCCACCATGATGGCTGTAATCCTTGTGCTCGTCGTGATATTTCTTTTTGTGATCGGTCTCTCGGTGCTCGTCGTGAAAGGTTTTGTGTTCACCGTATTCCTCTGCAATAGAGAGACAAAGTTAAGCTTTAAAAACAATCGGATCTTCACTTAGAAATATTCCTTATTTTCGATACATTTGAAATTAAGGAAGCATTAATTATGCTATGGAAAAAGTACCGAATTATTTTTAGCGTAATAATTGGGTACAATATTTGCTTGCTGAGTGGATTTGTCACTGATTATAGCGTTTATTTGTAGTATTCGTGGACACAAGAGTGAATATAGAATGACTTAAAATTTTATAATGACATTTTATTGATTTTTTTGTATCCTTTTTTTTTACCGAATATTGTGTCATTTCAAATAAATAAACAAAATCCTTTCAAGAGTGTCTTGAAAATCCAACAAGGAAGTTTTTTATGAAGGAAATTACGGAGCCCTTAAGCTACGTTTGAATTCTGTGAGAGATTATTATCCTAAACAATAATCGAAACTGAGTATTCCAAACAGTTTAAAATATTCAATGATTCATGTTTTATAAATAATTGTTTGAATGTAAATCTCGTTCAATATGGGAAATATCACATTACGTATAAATTTGAAATTAGTGTAATTTTTCTCTTTTTGAATATTAGATAAATATTTGAAAGTCTTCAAGCTTTTGAAGGATTTATGAATTCTCAACTTCGGGTAAAATTTCGCATGTCTTCTTTATTTTAAATGCAACAGAAATAGATTACGTATATTTTTTTTATGAATTTTATCATGAAGTTATTATTTAAAAGGTAGTTTTCAGATTTAAAATATTCATCTAAGAGGTGAAAAATCCACAATTTCTCTTACAATTTTGGTTCCATTGGGATGTTAATGGTTTCCGCTTTCGAATGAAAGAATAGTTTATTTCACAAAATTCAAATTTTAAGCTTGTTAAGGTAGCGAATATCAAACTTTGTTCGCATGTTTACTTACATTGCAAGTTTATATTGCATAAAAAGAGAAAAAGAAATCATTATCAATAAATATCAGAATATACCTTTGTGGTAAACGTTCTTGAATCCATGGCTCTTGTGGCCTTTATCTTTGACGAATTCGCTTCCCAACTTTCCACCAGCCTGTCCATGTCCACCGTGCTTAGTAACCTCCTCCTCCCCTTTGACGTGCTGATCCTTTTCTAATTTTGCTTTGTGATCGCTACCGTGTTTGTCGTACACTGCTCCCTCCTTCTTGAAGTCATGGTGTCCTCCGTGCTTATGCTCGTGGTCGTATACGTGGTGACCTTCCTTGTGGTGAGCTCCATGGGCTCCGTGCTCGTCGCTATGCTTTTTAAAACCATCTAGAGGGAGGAAAAATGAGTTACATGATTATAAACATAAGATTTTGCTTTTTAACCAAAGATTGTAGAATACCTTTCTGCCAAAGTTACTAAAATTTATAATTCTTCAATTCATAAGAGTGCTATTTTTCATAATTTCCATATTCCTTAAAATAAAAACTGAAAAACGTTTAATTCAGTTTTTTTCACTTATTTTGATGCATTTTACTGAATCATATGTATGCTCCATGATGTAAGGCAAAATTAAGAAACTGTGATTTCTAATTATAATATAAGTGAATTTTTAACGAAAAATTATGCAACATGAAGTACTAACAAAATAACTACAAGTGCAATAAATAAAACAAAAATATCAATTCATTGAAATGTGTTCTTAATTTTTTATTCCAGAATTTTTTGGGTGTCAATGTGTAAATTCGAACTCTTAATAGCAATATACGTAAATTCTTCGTGTTTCGGAAGCAACAGACCAGCAAGGATTTAATAAATTGCTTATCGTCTGCTGAAAAGAAAAAGAGAATTATCTTTTTTAAAATTAAAGATAAAAAAGATTATCTTATGCGAGAAAATGTCAAGAATGACTATTCTTACTTCTTTTTGTATTGGCGGGAAATATTAATTAAATGTGTTCACACACACACACGTGTTAAGTTTTATTACCTTAGCAGTATTTTATACAAAGAGATTTTTAACTTTATATATATTAGTTAGTAGTTTATATTACGTCTTCCGGTTATATATTATTAAATTAGCATTAGAGTATTTTATTTTGTAATAATTACACATGTATATGTAATATTTCTTCCTTTCTGTATGGCGCAGCAATATAGGCGAATTACAGGTGAAGGTTGGCGGGCCAAAAAACATGCTTAAGGTATCGGACTGGTTTAAAATTACCATTTTCATAAAAAAATCTAATTTTTTTTAAAGTTTATTTTTGTAGCCTGTTTAATAAGCTTTCTAAAACTATCGTACTTTTAATTCTGAGTCAGCTAGAAAAAAAGTTATAGCTGTTTATGTTTGAGGTAGTAAGCCCAAATCGAAACCGGAAGTGTGAGTTTTAGGCTGATTTTCACCGGCAAAATGAAATTTTTATTCATCTAAAATATTTTAACGAATTTTTTTTATGTTTAGTAAACTTTATAAATGTTTTAATAGATATATTTTGCTTTAAAATAGGGGGCAACAGTTAAATTATTGCAATGTTGGTTTTGATTTAAACGAGTTGCTATCTTTTTATCATTTGTGTTCAAAACTAGATCTCTTTATAACTTTTTAATTAGTAATTTTATATATAGTTATTTTTAATTAAATTAAAGTTGTCATGCCAAAAACAAGATCAATGAGGCAAAAAAAGAAGAGATTTCGAGAGAGCAGTATTTTTGGGAGAAAATCAATAGAAATATAACGGATCTTCCAAATTCGTATTAATTCTATTAAAAGTCTTATAAGGAACTTTGCGATCAAAATATCCTTAGAAAATGTCTTCACGGGGAAGTCAGAACTGAATGAAAGTCTTTTAAAAATGTGAGTGGAGTATAACGAAAGGACAAATTTTTTAACAACAAAAACCCGTTTAAGGAATTATATCCAATAATATTTTTTAAATTTTTGTTTGTTGATCATTACCCACTTTAAAGTTAGGGAAAGAAATTATGTTCTAAATGAAAGGATATTTTTTTTACCCGAAAAAAAGAAATTGTTTATTCACGGGTTTTTTAAACCGAAAGAAACTGTCTCGTAAAAAGAATGACCCATCAAAAAGAAAAGTTTGAGTATGAGGTTCAGGGAAAGGGACAACGCAAATCTGAAGGTTTTAAAACCTTCCTAAATCATTAAAAGTTTTATTGCAAATAAATCTTATTTTGCATTTTGGAAGAATGTTATTTTTTAACATAAGGTTAACGGTAAAAGTGATATTCTTAAAAATAAATGAAATATACTTATGAATATTTTTAAAATTGTCTCCCAACCCAGTGGAAACCTTAAA
Organism: Trichonephila inaurata madagascariensis; assembly: GCA_019973955.1. NCBI lineage: Eukaryota > Metazoa > Arthropoda > Arachnida > Araneae > Nephilidae > Trichonephila > Trichonephila inaurata. The sequence continues at coordinate 123,407 of BMAV01002955.1, forward strand.
CCCCATTCTTGGTTCCTGGCCCAAAAGTTTTCTATTTATACTGGGGGTTTTATTTCTGACTGGTCTGATTAGTTATATCTAGGTTTATAACTATTTGTCTCTCTTCAATCTGCCGCAATTCAAACGCTTTAAAAAGAAATCTTTAAAACACATTACTGTGATGTTTGAAAACCTTAGACTTATCTTCACAACTTTAGATATATTGTGTAGTATTGTTGGATTATATGGTTATTTACGCTGGCGTAGCTAGTTCTGAGTGGGTCCTGTATCAAAATTCCTTCGGGGCCTCTTTGAGATATGAGAGCCCTGTTAGTAGGACTGTAGTTACACATGTTGGGGTCCATGTGGGGGGCCTTTATCTGATACGGGGTACTCCCCGGGTTTTTTAGAAAGTTTAAAAAAAATGTAACCTACCTGCTTCCTGTTTTTCATAGTGGCTGTGTTCAGCCCCAGCTTTGTGGGCTTTTTCGTGTCCAGCTTTTCCTTCGTAAGCATCTTCTTCTCCATAATGTTCATCGTAGTCTCTATCTCGAGCTCCTACGTACCTACCAAGATGAGCACCACCTTCTTGCACGAGGTCTTCTTCATCACCCTCTTCATCCAGTTCCTCAGCTTCCTCTCTCTCTTCCACTTTCTTCTCTGCTTTCTTTGATGGGAATGGCTGTGACGTAAGCGACTAACATCAAACAGCCCAAGAGCACCTAAAATGGTAACAATTTGGTTCAATTATATTTATTGCATGTTAACACATACCTCTTAACAATTTCTCTTATATATGCTATGCAACTCTTTTGTTGTTGTTACTAATGTCACCAGATCGGCATGTGCCAGAATGAGGTCCACGAAATTCATCATGGCAAAGCGCTAGATTGTATGCCTGTCATTAGCTGTAGCCTTGAGAACCATGCAGGTGACAGTACGATTTGGTTCGTTTTCCACCCCAATTTTGAGACAGATCACCCTGGGGTTGGTCAAGGGGTCTCTCCCACCTCTTCCGCCAACCTCACGTGAGGGCTTGCGGCTCAATGGCTATTTAGAGTACCCCCATGCAGCGAAGGTACTATATATTTACAAACATCCATGCCTTCGCCAGGATTCGAACCCAGGTCCTACGGCACAGCAGTCTGCGTCGCTAACTACTGTACCGGATGGGCGGCATGTCTCTTCTTATAGCATCAAGTTGAATGATAGTACAATTTCGTTGTGTTTGAACAGTTATTGAGCAGTTTTGCAAATTTTGAAACATATAAGCCACAGAAATTTTATTTATTATACTAAATTTGATAAAACCGTTTAAATGTCTCCAAATTTTGAAGCCCACACACACGCATTCACGCACATTTATCTTGTGGGAAGTGTTAAGTTAATGTACGTAAGATATTCTGAAATAATTAGATTGCTCATACGTTTTCTTTTAGGAATTTACATCTTAAATGTTTTATGGAGAATTTATCGATTAAAAAATCAACGTAGATTCAATTAATTATAATATTTGTTCTGAATCATTAAGTAAATTAGGAGGAATAAGTTAGATATCGTTAAACTTTAGTCAAAGCAAATGATTTTTGTGGTACTAATTCTAATTACTATAGCACTTGAATTTAGTATGTTAAACAAGATCGCGTTTACTAAAGTGATAACTGGGTAGTTGATACAAATTAATTCTTTCTACGAAAATAAAAAAAATTGAGATTTTTCAAAGACAATAGAAGCAAAAAAATTAAATTTTTGTTAGCAGGTTCAAATCTCTCATTTTTTAAAAATTATTTTCCAAATAAAACTCGTCTTAAATTCCAAATTATTACATTCATTTTCATACGCAATCAATTCTAATTAAACAAGAAGATAGTCTTTTAATCATTTCATGTATTATTTTACACGTGTGCCAGTAAGTCATTTTTAAAATAGTTTGCACTTTTTTCAGAACGATAGAAGCTCAAGGTTCAACGGATAAAAATAGTAATGAGGCAATTTCATTAAATGAAAATTTCGGAAATATACTTATCAACCAGCACTGAGAAAAAAAAAGAGTTTGTTTAAGGCCTTGCTTAAATCACAATTATCTAGGAATAGTATGTACTTTTTTTACATAAATTACCATAAAACATTATTTTTGCCATTTTTTTTTAAAAAAATTCAATCACATTAAGTAAAAAGAGGACAAGTTGGACACGAATTAATAATAATAAATGATGTATCAAAGGGTCTGTTCACTCTTCAAGTTTAATATCAGCATAAAAATTAAAAAAAAAATATATGAAAATAAGTATAGAATTCAGGGCTTTAGTTTCAGTAAGTTTCGTATAATTATGTAATATGAATTGGAGAATGATTCCATGTAGCATAAATATATACAAAAATGACAGAGAATCTTTTTTCACACTTATAAATAAGGATATTTTCTCAGTGTGTAGATATTTAATAAATATTAAATTATTCTCTCAACTTATTTATATAGTAATGTTTCAAATGAGTCGGTTCCGGTGCTTTGAGGTAGCGTGCCCGCCTCGTAAGCCTAAGTTGCGCGTTCGATCCCAGCTGGAGTAGATAGATTTTCTGGATAAGAAAACTGTAGGCACGCATGTCATATGATTATGCGGTATGTGAAAGATCCCTTGAGTATCAATTTGGCTCTCTGGTACTCTCAGCAAAATTAAATCACGGCAATATTTAGCATCCGACGAGAACTTGAATTAAATTAATTCCAGCTTCCAAATTGGGTAGCGAGATCCGCCGCTAGATGGTACCACCATTGAAATGGATCTCACATTTGGGGACTTGCAGTGTCTGCAAAAGCTTAATTACTAATATGTAGCCCATTGGAAAAAAGGTTTCGAATGAATTATTGACGTTCCCAAGGAGCAAAAGAGTTTGTAATTCTATCATGTTTTCTGAATATTCAATATTAAAAAAATCAATACACGTATTATACTTAAAGGAATCCAAAAATATTGCAACTTATTGAATTGCTTATTCATCTGCTTAAATTTTCAAAATCTTTAAGAATAGGTAAATTTATTTTCAATTTTTATACGGTAGCGAAGAAAAAAAATAAATAAACTTATTAGAAATTTAAATACATACTAAGTGTAATAGCCTTTTTATTGAATATCTTTTATATTATAAGAGCTATACTATTCTAGAATATAAATGTTAAATAAAATAGTAGCTGCAACAGCAAAAATAAATCGCTTTCTGTCATTAAATTCTTATAGCTTTGTAAACAGAAACATGAAAACTATTATAACTTGATCGATACAGAGATAGTGATAATTTCTATTAAATAAATAAATAAGAAAAAGTTTACTATCATAATTTTCCTTTGGGACGTTTTATAACTGGAGGAAGAAATATAAAACAATGCTGGAATATTTTATTGGACATTAATGCCATAGAAATTAATAATGTCAAAATTATCTGTGATGTCTCCATTTGTATTCAATAAAAAATGTGTGCAAGATATGTTATTGGAAATGGTTCAACCAAGTATTAACATTTTTATTCTAAATGTTACATTTTTATCAATACATTTTCATACTCGAAGAGAATGAAGTAAAAATACTTTTTTACATTAATGATCTAAATTTCCGATTTATTACTTTAAACAGAAATTTCTTTTACATAGCTGCGTACGAAAAATTAAGTTTCTTTCCAGATTTGTGGTAACGAATTATTCGACCGAGATTTTCTAGTAATTCTGATTTTCCATTCACATTTATGCAATACATAACAGACAGTCGTTTTAACGTATTTAATTAACTAAATTTACTGTATTATGGAATTCTCTTTCCCAGTTTTTCCTCTTTTGTTTACAGAAGTATACTGAAAGGAGTATACCACAGAAGTATACACCTTAAGAAGTGGATTCAAGGAAATAAATTTGTGTGTATTTAGGTTAATAAAGTTGCTTTACACCTTAAAAGTTGTATTGTATTTCTATTCTAAAAACTTAAGCCTTTTAATATTATTCAGGGCAAACTTCTAAGGTTTTTTTTAAAGTAAAAATAATGTGTATTCGAAAAGTAGTTCTACCTACATAATAAATAAAAAAGTATAATATATTCTTTATAAATTGTAGCCTATATTATTTTCTTTTTTCGATTTAATTTAAAGTATTGTCTTTTTTGTCATATTGCCAATTTTTTTTTGTGTTACAGCGTTCGAGCACACTTTTAATAATAATAATAATAATAATAATAATAAAAATCCAACAAAACAAACAAAAATGCCGAAAAAACAAATAAAAATAATATTGAAGATAGAAAAATAAAGATCTGTTGATTAAATAAGTGAAAAAAGTTCCCATTAACAATCTTTTTCAACAACAATATCTGGTTTTGTTGCATAATTTGATTAGTTGCTCTGATTGTCACGCTTGTTCGTTTTGTTGTTGCATTTGTTTCTTAGACAAATGTTATTAAAATATAAATAAATATAAAGTTTTATGCAATTACTAAAAATGAACAAACAAAAAATAACATTTCCTCTCCTTTTTTTTAATCTTAATCCTTTTTTGAGGAAAAAGGAATATATTTTAATAAGCTTATGGATATATCCTTGTTTTAAGCTCTGTTTTGTCACTTTTTGCATAGAGATTTAGTAAATGTTGATATTTTTAGTTTATATTTTCTTACAAAATATCCGAAAAACGTAGGAAACCAAAGTCATGCTTTCAAAATAGTAACTAATGAGGAATCAAGTGATAATCTGTTTCTCCGGAAGTAACAATAGCCTACTTTTGTTCGTTGAAATAAACGCTTAAGATAGCCTAATTGAAAATAATTGTTATTTTTTTGTTGTAACACACATTCTTAATTCTTAATAAATTTTTTAGATTCAATTCATTTTCAACTAGTTCTTACGCTCTTAGGAATTCAAATATTTCATCTTTTATTAAACAGAATGAATTGGGGAAAAATCAAATTGAGAGAGAGACTATGATTTGGATAACTTAAATTTGTGATAAATATTTAAATTCTGATTTTAATATAGGAATAAAAGGGTATTGAAATTTCGAAATTTTTTTTTTGCTGTTATTAAATTGCTAGAGAGCTTCCTCGCAGAGCTTAGAAATGGAACGTTGCACAATTAAGTACTTTTTTTTATAATAAAAGCATTTATAAATTTTACAACTATATTTTGCATTAAAGCAGAGTTTGGGAGACTTTTTAGATAAAGTGATAGTGATTTATGCTTTTTTAGTGTTAACCATAATTTTTTAAATTAAAAGAAATTTTTTTTTTGCTTTTCTTAACATAAACTTAAAAGTTTGAAGAAAAAATGCACTATTTACAGAATTATTTAATTATTCAAAAACTATTAACAAAATAACTACTAGCTAATAATGACTTTAAAACCTACGTACTTTTCTTTAACTTTTTATTTGCTTAGGTATCCAACTACATTAAAATTGTGAATTTTGCCAAAAATTGACAAATTTTTATGATTTTATTTTATAGGTCATTTTACTATCGTTATAAAAATACGAGTTTATTATTTTCCATTCTCTTGAACAAAAACTGCAAGTGTTTTAGTTAAAGCAGATGCCCCTACTTTAAGCAAAATGTCATACTTGTCAAATGTAAAGTGCGCTTTACTCGAAATGTGTTTTTTTGAAAATGCTCAAACGGCGACAGCGATTGCTCAAAAATATTTGAAAATAATTAACTGAAATTTTTTGTGTTTGTTCTGTGTAATAGTTGAAGTGTTTTAACTTACAAATTTATCAATCACTGTTTTTACAAAATTTACAGTCCCTTATGTGAACATAATCACTGTTTTCTTAAGCAATTTCATTTAACTAAGATAAAGTGCTCTAGTTTTTGTAAAAGTTAAAATATCTCTTATTTTGAATGTCATTTGAAAAATGAATAGCAAATCAACAGCCTCCGTTTATGTTATTTTTTGTGAATCTTTAACAATTTTTTCCATTTTAGTAATAATTTCTTTTTCTCTTCTTAATTTTAGCATATTTTTCTTAAAATGTACTAAATATATCTAAAAAACACACAAAAAAAAATCCCCATATCTTTATCTTTAACAAAAAAGGTTGTCGCAAGTAGTCGGATACCGTAAATATTCTACGTTTCAGAGAATGATGAATGTTGTATATCTTAGCCATTATGAGCCTTTTAAAGAACTGTAACATAAATATTTTTTTTAAGAAAAAATTTTACAGCTTATTTGGCTAAATTTAAGTTTGATCTTTGTTAAACTTATTCAAAAATTAATTGCTTTCAGTTTCCAAAGTTTAATTTTAGTAATAACATGACATCTATGACGATCTTATCTCTAGTTAAAAAATACTACATTTTGAGCCTTTCTTTTTCTCTTAATTGGATGTTCCAGCTGTATAAGAAAAATATTCCAAAAAGTGAACTATAATCCCCCCCCCAACATTAAGCTGTCAGTCGTATTAAGAAATTTTTAAATAAATTTTGCGCTGCGCTTATGTGGGTGTGGAAACGAAAGCCAAAATTTTAGCCTTTTTCAATTTGATAACTTGTCAGAAAACTTTCATAAAAGTTATTAATTTCAGTGTAAGCAGAACAATTGTAATCCATGCAAAATATCAAGGTAAGAATATTGTAATAGAGAGTAAATATATTGAAAGATATAGAAGGGGGGCTGTTTTCTTATTAGTATCTTTATTAAATCCTTTTCATGTATAATTTTTAAAGTTTATGCATACATTGTGATGTATCGTATTTTTCCATTTCTATTAAACTGCAGAACATTTTAAATACTAAAAGAAACTTTCATTAATGAAGAGCATATTCGCTTTTGTTGTTTCACTTCACTTCGTAGCAAAAAATTAAAGATATATTAAATTACTATTATTATATTATTATTATTTTTATAATTTAGACATTCTCTTTTACGAACAATGAACAAGCTAAACTTTTATATACATTTTGACAACAGAAACAGAAATTTGCTCATCCTCTAAAGTGCTCTTGCTTTTACTACTAGTGATTTAGTTTTTATGGATGTAAGTCCTTGTCAACTTTTTTGATTTTAATAAGAATGGAAAAATAGAATCAACATAAGTAAAATGTTCTCTCACCAGTATCGTCTTGGCCATCTTGTACAGGTAGAATATCTTCAAGCGTAAGCCCCCGAAGCAAGCTAAACGACTTTGGAAAAATTCAAAAGAAATACAAGTCTTGTCGGTTATCCAAGATCGAGCGCTCCACAGAATAACGAATTCGAGCAACTGTTGGAAGTGATTCTTAACTTTGTACTGGTCGAACAGGTGCCCTGCACGCTTAAATAACTGACCCAGTCTTCCGTAAAAAAATGTGACGTAAATTCCCAAAAACCACGTGCTTAGAAATCGAGTGGGGAACGTGATTCGATTCATTTGTGTGCCGAATACCTACTTGAAGCAAGTAAATGAACCAGGGGGAGGAGGGGGGTCAGGTAAGGCGATGTGACATTTAACGGAAGTTGTTGAGTCTCTCCTCCAGTGTATATGATGAAATGACGCGGAAGGATTGTTCTTGGACATCAAGGTTAATATGTTAAGGCTTTCACTGATCAATGGAGTTGAACCGAATTCGCATGTTTAATTTTTATGAAATTATTTCGGGGTTTCTGTGTCCGCTGATTCATATTTGAATAAAAACAGGACTATAGGATGGATTATGCGTTGCTCTTTTATTAAGAACATTTTTACCTATTAAACAAATATCTTTTTTCTTACTATAATGCAGGTCAAGATTGTTGACATCTGACAGGATTTTAATGACGAAGATATTTCCCTTACTTTTTTTAGTTTAATCAATCACATGAAAAAATAAAGGAAAGGAAAAATAATAGTAAAGGGTCAAATTTATTTAAATATATTTAATTTCTCAAAGTTTATTTGATTGTTTATTATAGTCATTTTAAAATTAAATAGCCGCTATGAAGTAAAATACAGGATATAAATTCAAAGAGAAGCATGATATCAAGTCGAGTCTGTTAAAGAAATACGTAGGTTTTTTCTTCTTTACAAATATATGGCCTTTTTAAAACAAGTGTTTACAAATTGAATCTGCAATAAATTGTATGACATGGACTTTTTATTTTCGTCTTTTGGGGATAATTTTTAATATGAAGGTTTTGTATGAGCGTAACTCAGATTTCATTGTAAAACTACTTTTTTTCCGTATAAAAGTTTTTGTTTTACGTATAATTTTAATATATATAATATCTTCACAATATTTTATAACTAAAGAAGACAATGACAATGGAATAATATAAAAATTAATCATGGTATGCAAATTGCTTTATTTCAGTAATAAGAGATTGGTGAATAAGAATTTTTTATCAGCAACGAAAACATATTATACAAACATATTTTATTAGAAAATTAGAATTTTTTTGCTTTTGATTGACAATTAGATCTTTAGTTAATTCAAACACAATTTCTTTACTTTCGCATTAAGTTCTCAAAAAATTTGAACAGATCTGGAGAGTTAATTTTAATACTTAAAGTAGGATTTCCTGAATGATTCAAATTCTCTAGAATAACACACATTGGTGTTGTGTGTGTGATTTATCAGCTACAAACTATTGTAGTTGATTGATTATTCTCATTTTGTGTTATTTATCTACTACTTTCTTGATTACAAACTATATTTAAGTTTCAGTTAGATTGTTTCTATTTTCTTATGTCATCTAAAACATAAGGTGGCTACACACTTTCGACGTTTGTATTTCCTGTTTCAATATATATATAAACAAAGTGTGTATCTATCTTTATAATGGATGTTTTTGCATTTTATCAGATTTAATTTTAAAAATCAATATGCTTCTTACAAAGGTTTTAAAAGTGTACAAATATACTTTTACTTGTCAGAATTTAATTTGTAACCTTCCAATCAAATATCGTATACGATAAAACTTCTGAATTTAAGTAAATTTCTTACTCTTGATCATTTGATCCTTTGTTTAAATCTTTTTATTTTTCTCTTTTAATATAAATGATTTATTTTCTTACATATGTTGTTTTCATTTAAAATACTTAATTTTTGTAAAACACAGCTTAGAAATTTCTCAAAATTGTTTTTAATCATAGTACGAATTCCTTTATTTTATGAATATGGATCGAAAGGAAGAAATCAGTCGTCGCGGGTCCATTGTATATTTCTAAAGCGATGCCTATTCAAAAACATACATCGAACAATTCATAATTAATTGTTTTCTCACGATACACCAGTTTAAAACGAAGGAGGTAAAGAGAATAAAATCCCGTAACCGGTTCTCGACCTTTGCTCCAGTTGAATGACTTCTGTGATCAAAAGGTGTGTCAATTAGCGAAAGCTCTGATTACCTATGTGGCCACTAATGATTTGTGAACAGTCAGCAAAATGTATGTCAGTACCAAAGATTGAACTTGGAACTTTCATTTTGATTAGTCAAAGGATTCCACGATGGTTCCTGAAATTTAAATTCAAGAAGAAATTTCATTGTTCCTCATATAACTTCAGTTATATTCAGACTGGTTTTGTATATTATTAAAAATAGATTTTTAACCGAAAATTTTTTTTCTGGTATAAATATGGTGAAAAAATATTACTTAGGGATTTCCACTACGTTAATAGACACCAATTAAACCGAGCAAGTTTACTACAACATTTTCAATAGTGTAGTAAAATTTACTGATTATATTGTTACGAATTTTGTGTAAATAGTGTAAATAATTTGTATTTGAGTGTTTAATGCATTTATACTCTATGTTATGTTTATTTCATGTTAAAATTGTCCCACTCACAAAAATTCCCGCCCTACATTATAATGGCGACCCAGCGAGACTTGGCGAAATCTTGGCGGTAGAGCCAAATTGTCATCATTTTTGGCGCCAATTTTTGGCGTCATTGGCACCATTTTTGGGAGTTCGGAAACCCTCTGGAATCTTCTAGAAAGTAGAATCTCTCCACTGGTGTCACGTTCAATGACACGAGCTGTTATATTTCTGGAAGTTTCTGTCCCCCTATAAAGAGATGCTCGCCGGTGGCGAGAGTCTGAAATTGAACCAGCGATAGTGAGGATTGTTTTGACTAGCGATTAGCTCGGCTGGCTTGTGAATAATCTTTACTTCGTGTATTTTTTTAAACACTGATTATTGTGTTTGATTGTTGTTGAAGGTGTGAAGACCTTCGGATATTTACTCTGTGAATATTGCTGCTGAATCCTGTATTTAAAGGATTGGATTTTTAATAATAAATTCGCATCGCTCTTAAATAACTTTATTTTCTTTGTGATTGTTTTGCATAAAATCCACAAACCCTCGGATCTACGTAACAATATGAAAATTCAGGTATTGAATACTTAATAACTATTTGACAATTTAATATTTTTTACATTTAAATACCTTTTAGTAACTTTAAATGAATAAAACTATGAGTGTAAATGTAAAACAGAGTATATATACATGTTTATACACAAAACTATTATTTGCATTTGATACGTCTTAATATTATGTGTTTATACGCTGCTTAAGTAATAGATTTTATTAAAAAGTGTAAATAACTGCTTGTTGTGTGAAGATTTCTCTAAATGTTAATGCCGTTTTTTAACACAAAAATAACATAAAGACTAAATTTCACACACAATAAGATTCTTATTGTCTCAATTGCCTGATTTTTCACGAACAGTGCTTTAAATCTCCTGGTATTTTGATGTTGCCCCAAGTAAAATAAATTATAATGAAGATTTGTCAGAATCAGGCTTCTGTTGAGTAGATTATATAAAGCTTTATGGGATCCAGCTCAGAAATTTAAAAAAAAATTATCGATTTTCACTTTTTTTATGTTTTAGACACACCAAATATTTCTGTGTTTAAAATGATATATGATAAGAGAAAATACGATAATTAGAAGTATTTTTATTTATTTTTTAAATGAAGTTACTCCGTGAGGTGCATGATATGAGCTCTGCTAAGAGCTCCTGTGTTTTTCCTTGCATAAGTTTCTGATGAGTGCAAATCCTTATCATGTTCAAGTGGAAAATTAAAGTGTATTGGGAATATCCAAAAGTGTAAGGGTTCACGTCTTTTGTTCAAATGGATCAGTTTATAACACCGTATGGTCAGTGATCCCAAAATCTACATTTGTGGAATTAAAAATGCTAAAATTGGGGTAAATATATACGGTTATTGCACAGCTCAATATGTGAGTCATGTAGCAAAATTAATGATCTTAAAACATTGTGATATTGAACCGAGTTATAACCGTGTGCTATGCTTCAAAAAATTAGATGCACGTAGGTTTCGTGCAGCCGAACAAAAGCATCTTGAGATTCAAAAAAAAAAAAGGTTAAATTATTAAAAATAATGAAAAAAGAAAATTAGAAGAGCCTTTGTAGGAACAAAGGGTAAAGAAAATGCTTTATGTGTTTCTGGAAAATACTAAAAAAGTAAATGCTGAAAAATTACAAATTTTTACTTTACAGACTGTTTTCGCAAAATGTAATATTTTTTACTTTATGTACCTTCTTCTCAAAAATTACTTATTATATAATCTTCAAATTTTTAGTGAGAAATACTTTTAACATGTTTACACTTTTTAATGGAGGGAATTAAATATATCTAGCAAATATTTTTGATAAGGCGTTTTTAAACTAAATTTTAAGGAAAAAAATTGGTCATTTTTTAAAAAAATTCATAACTTTTTAAATTTTTAACAAAAAGACAAAGCCCTGCGTTTAAGTGTTATTGATAGTACACATAATCTACTGTAAAATTTTTCTCATGAGATGTAAATAGTTTCTGATAAAAAGGTACATGTATAAATTTACGTAATTTAACATGGGCTCCTATGGACGTGCCGGACCGTCTTAAAGCATCTTGCGGACAGTGGCGTAGCGTACACCCCCGCAACCCCTGTATTGCGGGGAGGGGGGGGGGGATTCTAGGGGCCCAAAGCCTGATTGACACCAAGTACGTATTTTGGCTTGGGGCTCAAAACCTGACTTTGCAGGGCGGCCCTAATATTCTCCGTTACACGACTGCTTGCAGAATGTTTCATATTGTAATTTTATTATAAAATGTAGAAGGGATCTAAAATGTTTGAAAACCATAAGGCTCTCCACATATAACTATATTCCTGGACAAAATATGACTTTGATCGTAATATTGTTATGATTTTTGAATAGTAACAAAAAAGAAGAAAAAAAACGTTGAAAATTTTTTTACACAGAATAATAGAAATTATTCTACATTAAACTTAATTGGGCTACAAATTCTCTCTCGGTGTACTATGAAAAGTTTTTTTTTTTATTAAATCTGAGATGATAATGGCTCAAATCTGTGAGGCCCTTTACAACCCTTGAGGCCCTTGATGAGTGGGGTGACATTTCACCTGTCGTCCTCATCACTTGACTGCGATTCAAAATTACGATATTTCTCGCTAATAGACTTCGTGTAGCTTCGAAGAGTGACGTTAAATATCAATGAACCAAAAGCATTCTCTTTCGTAAATCCAATGAGGCAGTGCTTCTCAAACTTTCAATATTTGCGACCCAATCACACAATTTTCATCGCGTCTACCTCCATACAATACTAATGTATTGTGTGAATTCAATAATACTATACTTTGATGCTAAAATACAATACGACTTAACCCTCTTAATTGCCACCGGCGTATATAAACGTCTCGCTCAGCTAAAGCATTATTTTCCTCTGTCGTATATATACGTCTTTACAAAGAACGACCTTTTCTGTGCATTGCTACCTTAAAATTATTCCGAAGGCTTTGGAATGCAAGAAAAGCACCTGTACAGTGTTTGCGAACGATTTACTTATTTCAGAGGATTTGCTTATTTATTCTCATTTTCTTAATCCCCCACCCCAATTCATCACATACTCACTCCTACGTAGAAAATGGTGGCATTGGGGAACGAATCACGCAACTTTTAATCTGCAGTTAAAAGATTGATTATAACCATAAAAATTATCAAGATAAGTGTTAATTTTGTATATAATTTTACATATGACAAGACTGGGGTAACTGGTAATTATTAAATTTGTGTTCAACTTAATATTGTTAAATTAACTATAAAATACATTATACAGTGTACATTTATAAATGTATTATATCAGTGTAAATATGTATTTTATTTTTTATTATGTCAGAATGTATTTTGTTTACTTACTTTCAATAAATTAGTAATTTTTTAAAAATAATCTTTTATTTTAGACTTTTCAATATGTTCGTATCGTACCCCCTCGTAGAATTATTACGCCCCACAAGGCCCTGCAGTTTGAGAAACGCTGTAATAAGGCATTAATCAAATAAATCATGTGGAATTGTTTAAATATTTCCGTTTCATAAAGCTGGACCTTTAAAATTTTTTATTCTTTATGATTATATATATATTGAATAATTAAGTCTCTTAATTAACTAAAATACTCCCTATTCTAAAAAATTATGGAAAACCACAAGAATGTTGTCCGTGTTCTCAATACTCATTAACCGTTAAAAAGAAGTAACATTTTAGAAAAGTTAAGAGCTTTATATTTTATTCAGATGGAAGTACATATATATGGATGTTTGGCGTTAATTAATTTTTAAAAAACATTTAAACCTCAAATTTTTAAATTTAGTTATAATATAAGTTCATATACCGTGACCGACTGAATGGTAGACCTATTTTAATAAACGAATTTGTATTTGTGATGCAAAGAAAAGTTTGAAGAATTTAACATTCTTTTTGGAAGAAATAGACAGTATTCACACATACACAATAGTTGCTTAATGGTGCATGGAGCAATATTAATAGATTTTAATTTAATTAGATACAATTCTTTAAATAACTTCAAAGAATTGCTCAGCTTTTTCATGTTAACTATAAATGATTAAAATAGCTAATGAAATTATGTATAGAACAATTAAAAACGTTTATTTGAAGTTTTTTTTATCTTTAAGAGGTCATTGTAGCCGAGGAGTCATTGTCGTGAGTTTTGGCTGGCGTTGTTGCAATCGATTTATATGTTCGAGTCCAAAATTCTCTTAAAATCCTCGTGAAGAGGGTTTGACTTATGCTGAATCTTTTGTTATGGTTTGAATTACCCGCATTCGTATGTTATGGACATTTGCAGAGATAGTGCAACACTAACTCGAGTGTTACTTCTATTACATTTGGTGGCCGCGGTAGCCTAGTGGTCAAGGTATCAGACTCGGGGAAGGCGTGTCATGAGTTCGAGCCTAGTACCTCTGAAGACCCACCGTGTAGGGAAGCGATACACGTTAAATCTGTCGAGAGCTCAAATGTCCTGTCGTTGGTGGTAGTTAGGAGAGGGGTTGCCAGCTCAGGTGTCGTTCTCATCACTTTACCATGGTTCAAAATTACGAGATCCGTCACCAAAAGCCCTTGAGTAGTTGAGCAGTGCGACGGTAATCTTCACTCACTCACATTCTATTGCATTTGACCGTTGCTCAAAATTAACTCTCGTGTTTGTTTTAACTGCGATACTAATAATCCTTCAATTAATTAATAATTAAAACAATTAAAAATTTAATGAAAAGTTCCATTTATATTAAAATGTTGGTTTAATAGAAAAAATACAGCACATTAATTTTCGCTGAAAAGTTTTTAACTAATCTTTGTTTCTTTTAAAATAATTACACCCATTGCGAAATTATATGACCAGTTTAATTTTGAAAATCAAGAAATAAATACAGGTTCAAAATTATAATTTAAATGCATTCAATAGGATATTAAAATATATTTATATTATAATTAGGCTTAAATGATTTTGAATAATGCAATACATGATTTATTAGAAGTTTAATGAAAAATGCACCACGTTTACAAATAATGTATCGGATCTTCCCTAAGAAATGAAAACAATATCCTATTCCGTATGATCATGTCACATTAATATTCTGCTTTTCCTGATAATCTCAAACACTCAGTTTTTCATTGAAATGACCAGGTTGGTAAGTTTAATTTTAGAAAATACTACACATTTTCGTTACAATGACTGGTTTTGGCCATGCAAAACACAAACTTTTTTTTAAAAACCTATTCCTGGCCAGATGAGGGTGAGTGAATATTAACGTCGCACTGTTCACTACACGAGGGATTTTGGCGACTAACCTAGTAATTTTGAATCATGGTCAAGTGACAAGGACGACACCTGAGCTGCCACCCCCTCTCCTAACTACCACACCAACGGGAGGACGTTTGAGTTCTCAATAGATTTAACGTGCATCGCTCCCCTACTCGGCGGATCTTCAGTGGTACTGGGTTCGAACTCGTGACATGCCAGCCACGATCCGATACCTTAACCGGTAGGCCACCGCGGCCTCCTGGCCAGATTAAGATGTTTGGTAAGAAGCGTCGCTCTGCCGAAATATCCAGTTAGCAGAACCTAAAATAGGCCAAAGAAGTATCATAAGATCTTATAGAATAGCTTGACATTGGGCAATGTTTACATATTTCGAAATACGCTGTTGTTTGCACAATTAGTCATGAGTAAATGCTTTCTACACTATTATTGATGCTCTATTCATTTATCGATTGAAATATTCATTCTTTTCTTCAATCATTCATTTCCATCATGTTTGTATTTATCGGGGTTGTCAAGGTTACATTTCTTAGTCAAAAAATATTATTTTCTTTCCCCATCGTTTCAAGAAGTGGCTTAACGTACACCATCGCAACCCCTGCATTGCGGGGGCCTAAAGGTTATGGTTTTGCAATCCTTTGTAAGATTCGACTTGGGGTCCAAAACCTGACTATGCAGGCGGTTCCTTATATTCTCCGTTACGCCGTTGGTTCCAAGATATGCCATTTTTATTCCATTTCAGTCTTTCTCTTCGAAGATATTTCTATAATTTTAATGTCTTTCAGCATTTTCATAAATTTTGTAGTAGTATTTGGCTTAAGACTTCTAAATTGTGACAAGTGCAGTTTTTCTTGCGGAAACGTTTTGAAGTTTATCGAATCGAAACACTTATTTTAGTTAATCAAAAAAATTGTTTATTGCCCCGCGCTGCCAATATCCTTTTTAACTTCCACAGGTCATTTTGTTTTCTTTGAATCATCTTTTCTGTAAATTGGAGTTTCAGAATGCTTCAGTAACTTAGTTATTTCTCTTTAATATTTTACCAGAATTCTTATACACACACAATAAATTTTTTCCCACTTATTATTTCAAAACCTTGCAGCATCTTCAAATAAATCATGCGAAGCACAACAAAAATTTGCATTTTTGCTTCTCAGATAATATGTCCAGGTAGTCTAGTGGTTATGGTCAGGAACTCTTTGCCGGAGTGTCGTAGGTTCGATTCCTGGTGTCACTGAAGACCCGTTGTGTAGAGGTTTAACCATGCCCTTGAAATCCATCAAGGCACAATGTCTCCCGTTGGTGTGGTTATTTGGAGAGAGGGTACTAGCTCTCTGTCCTCATCACTTGACCGAGAAGTGTTCAAAACTAAAAGGTTTGTCGAATGCCTGATGTTTCTTTATAGTAAGACGTTAACATAACTCTCATTTTCACTTTTTAGATAATACTTTCACACACACACACACACACACACACACACACACACACACACACACACACACACACACACACACACACACACACACACACAACACACACACACACACACACACACACACACACACACACAGAAAGGTTAATGCAATTGTGCTTTGTGATGTTCATTACGATAATTTTCTCTAGTTAATTACGATTTTTCATTCATTCTTGAAAATGTGCTTATTTTCATATTTTTTGTTTATAATTTCAGTATCATAACTATTTATTGCATACGGTTATTATATACGATAAATGGATGTGACATTTCTTATAAAATAAATTTCGTCAATATATAAAATTCTTGTTTTATAATTAACTTTTCTTTAATGAAACTAAATTTAAGATCTTTAACTAAGATTCTTCTCTTATATTTAAAAGATATGTATTCGCAGAAAGCAGTAGTGGGGTTTATTATTAGGATTCTGCGACTGCAAATAAATAGAGTATCTAGATTCTAACAACATTGTGTGTGCAAGAATTATTAATTTTATATTGAACTGAAGTCACACAAAGAACGTATTTAATTTAATCTCTTGCTAAGCTAGCAGCTATTTTCTTCGATAAGTTTACTTCTATTTAATTAAAATTTTCTTTCGATATCTTATTAGGAACAAGCTCTTAAAGAGGGCATAAAGAATAAATTTAAATACGGCAGTTATTTCTATTAAGTAACATATACCGTAAAATTCGGCGTATAACGTGCACCTATACTTTCAAGCTGCAATTTTTAATATTAGGGTATATTCGCCGTATATATATAACGCGTACCCCCTTTTTTTACGAAGAAACCTGAAATGTACATGCGCAATGCTCTTATATTTTGAAGTCTTTACAAATTTTTTTCAAAAAATTTCCCCGTTTTGGGGTTTGGAAATTTTTAAATTTTGTTCATAAGGGGATTTTTTTCTTTTAAATAAACAGAAATTTCAATCTATGTGGGTTATTTTTTCTAGGGTCATCTTTAATTTTAAAGCCCCCCAATTTTTATACCCGGCGTTTAAAGCACCCCGAAATTTCAAACTTATTTATTTTGTGAAAAAATGCGCGTTATAGCCCTTACGGAAATCAAAAAACTAAGTTGGGTTCCCCATTTTAATACAAAAATTATAAAAATAATATTTGAAATACAGAATTCTTAAGCATAGAAGTCATAAATTCTTTATTTTAAATGTGGGTTTTTTTCGTGCTACAATATATATTTAGGTACATTAACAACCTCCACAAATTTTATGTAAATATAGCTGTTTACTTACCTCATTTATACTGCGTCATTTAAATAGGCAATATATTTTTCTCGAAAATACAAGCTAAATATTTGAAATTCCGTCAGATGAGGCAACCTCTATATTTTTATAACGATAAAAATAAACAAAAAAAAGCGAAAACTTTTTTTCATTCATAATACATATTTACACTCAAATTTACAATTATTGATAATCTACTCTTTGATTCTCATCTCATAAAATTTTATGTGAATCAGAGCAGTAAATTTTACTGCATTTATTTTTTGAAAGGAAAATGCATGTTATTTGGTCATTTGTAAAAAATTAACCTCTGAATGCATTTTTTTCTGTAATCCGACACACTGAATTGTTTAATTTACCATGAAAAAATAAAATACGCCAAAAATAAAAGAACTGACCCATATCCGAAAGAATGGCCCATAAACTGTTTTAACTAGAAAAGTGAAAGTGTGTGTGTGCTTTTTTTTTTCTCAAAAAGTTGATATATTTTCAATTTAGTCTTTCAAGCGTACAGTTTGTTGTGAAAACTTTATTGAAAATATATGCTTAAGGAAATCGAAACATAAGTAATTGCTAAAATGCTTTGAAGGTCATTTTTTTTAAAGTTCATACAAACAAGTTTAATTGATGAGTTTATTCCAAAAAGTATATTAAAATAATTGTATTTAATATTGAAAGAAATTGGCGCAAAATTGCATTATTAAAATTGTTAAACTTGTAGAATTTTCTTTTGATTAAAGTTTGTCGGAAATGAAATAATAATTTTAATTAAAAGATAAGTAATTTTCTGTAAATCTAAACATTTTCAGAAATACAAATAATGCAATCCAGATGTACGAGGAAATTTGAAAAATGTAAAAATGCCCAATAAAGATATTTTGAACTTAAAAGAGCATTTATATATATATATATATATATATATATATATATATATATATATATATATATATATATATATATATATATATATATATATATATATATATATATATATATATATATATATATATATATATATATTAATATCCTATTTTTTAATGATTCAGAAATATTTGTTTTTATTTTGAGACTTATTTTATTAGTCTTGTAAGAATAAGATATAACAAATTCATCGGAAGAGTTCATTTGAAGTAAGGTGACCAGTTTTTTTACAATGAAAAGGAGGACGCATGCAAAAAATTTAAGAAAAGTTAACAACGTAAATAGATGAAACATTTTATTAATTCAAATAAAAATACGCTAATTACGCTTGCAATCCTTTTAATTACGTAAATGAGTTTTTCTTATTGAATATTATTTTTTTGTTAATACATCATTTTCTAATACATCCGAAATTTCGGAGCAAAAAATATCCTTTATATTGATCTTTACAGTAAGTGCTACAGCTAAAGTATGAACATTCAATCTTGATTTCTCACTTGTCCAAAAATCATTACCAACTGAATAAACTCTTTCAATTTCTGCATTAGTTCCAGGTCAGCACAACGTAAGTTCAACAAGAATAACTAAATTATCATATGGAAAGTGTTCCTTTTAGAAATGGTTAAGTATTTTCACCCATCTTTTATCAATTTCAGCATGCTGATTTTACCAATCGTTGCAATTTATTAGAATTTAAATATGCATTCAGTCTTCTTTAATTCAAACAGACAATTGTCATCGATTTTAATATCAGGCATTTTTTTTCGATAAAAACTCAACACAATTTTCTATATCTGCCCAATTTACTTGCGATGTCAAAAAACACCATTGGAAATTGTTATTTCCTGTGATATTTGTTTCGACATAATGGAAACATGTTTGGTTTATCTCTGAATAGAGATTAACAGATCAATTTTAAAATATTGAAAAGGAGGAGAAGTAAGAGGACACTTTTCGAGGAAGGACAGAACCTATAAAAGGAGAACTGTCCTCTCTAAAGGAGGACGGTTGGTCACCTTATTTATAGGGAGCTAAATATACTTTCATTGCTCTACGACAGTATCTTTCAGCATTAAAATAGTCGATTTCACAAAAAATGAGTTAATAAGGTATATTCTGTTTAACAATTATTTTTGCTCTTGATGGTGAAATTAAGGAAATTCCCATTTTAAAATTGAAGAGTATAACTTTGAAGTTGTTGACAGTTTCACTTATATTATTTAGGTTCGGAAATTAACAATAGGAACGATTGTAGTACTGAAATCCAAAAGAGAATTACTGTGGCTAATAGATGTCTTAATGGAATACGAAAATATATGAAATCAAATTTAATCATAAGAAAAACAAAGGTTCTATTGTATAAAAAATTTTTAAGATCAGTATTAAAAAACTTATGCATGTGTGAAATTTGGTCCATGTCTCGAACAGATGAGAACACATAAGTATCGACGCGAAAGGAAGATTTTAAGATTTATTTTTGGAGGAATTCAGGAAAATAGAACGTGGCGTAGGAGATCAAATTTTGAGCTCTATCAATCATATAATGAATACGACATTGTTAACTTCATCGAAATACAACGAATTAAACGTTGTCAGAATGAACGTAGACTTCACCACTAAAAAGTCTTCAGTGCTCAACCAATTGGCACACGAAGAAAGGGCAGGCCAAATCTTAGATGGATTTATGGCCTAGAAAAACATCTCCTACTTTTGAGAACTAAGAATTGGAGAACACTAGCAAAAAGAAGACTGGCCTGGAAAAGGCTTCTTGAGAAGGCCAAGACCCACCCTGGGCTGTCGAGCCACTGAGGAAGGAAGGTGACATTAAGGAGGCTGGTCCTCAGACGTATCTAACAAGGAGAGTGCAAGGTCTTGGGAACACGGATTTAGTTCAAATTTTGTAGGATGGTAGATTTATTTTCCCTGTTGATGAAGATATATGGTTATAGGGGCCCCTATTCAATAATGCTTCAGATATCTGCAATTGAAGATGCAATTAATTCGTTACATTCAATTCTCTTACAAATGATTACACTTAATGGGTAACACTGCTCTAATTCGATGCGCGAGATGCTTTAAGAAATATGTTTCATTTGCTTTTTATGACAAATTTCACCATTGTACGGACAATGAGGGGTAAGAAGCTAGTCATATTTTTATACTCTTAATCTGATAAATGTTTTGTTTATTGATTCCTTTCACAATTTATTCTTTCCTGGCACGATTAACTAGTAGTTAAAGGGCTTGTCTCCTGTTCTTCTTGCGAAATACTTTTATTGTTTTGTAATAAATATTATTCAGGACTTATACGAATGATAATGACAAATAAAACTCTTATAAGTTTTCTAGTGATTAGAGACATTTCATTTTCCAATTTATTATGTATCTTTAATGTAAAAATAGACAGAAAATAAAAAAGAATATTCACCCTCCACAGACTCGATCGCAGCTCCTAACGACGAGAAACACCAATCCGTTGCTGGTACGCTAAATCCATTGCATGTAATCTTTTGCTACAGAACTGAATTTAACGAATGAATTGCATCTTCATTTGCAAATATCTAAAAAATTATTGAGTAGTGACCCCTATAGGCATCCTACAAAATTTGAACTAAATCCGTGACCTCAAGACCTTGCCCTCTCCTAGTAAATGGAATATTTTTGTTACTCAAAAATGTACATCAAGTCCAAGGATTTGGTTTAGTTCGGATTTATGTTTCATTATAACTTACTGAAGGATTATTAGTAAAAGACCTCATAATTTCACACCATTATAAGAGACAGAAGGGGGAGAGTGACATTTGTATCAGTACCTTATTTTCCTAATCTCCATACCATATCACGTGAAGATGGTTTCAGTTCTATTTAATTCGAAACAAACTCATATCGTTCCTCATGTTAGACTCCTTTTAAAACAAGAAATTAAAGTGTTGATATAGCCTGATGTGTTGATGACAATTTAGTTCGCGGCAATAATAATTGTACTATCGTGGCCTAACTAATCAAAAATGATTAAAATAACACATTTTAAATCATGGAATTTGGTTGCTACTTCAAACTTTTTAAAAACAATTTATAATGGGCTGCGGATTATCATTGTAGACTTAATAAATTACTGGAAGCTGGTATTTCTTTAGTGCGGCACCATATAGGCGAATACCAATCACCGCAGGTAATTTTGACGCCCAGTTTCCTCCCTAGAGGGAGGCACCTGAGCTTCGACGATGTGAACCTGAAATAGGATTTAACTTTGCCGAGAGCACCCAAACCAAACAGACACTCTAGGGATTGTTTACATGTCGTATAGTCATACGACATGGCTGCTGTCCATTTTCTGCATCATAAAAATCCTTCGACTTGGACTGGGGTCGAACCCACAACCTTGGGTGCAGAAGGCCAGAAACCAACCAACCACATCATTCAGCTCGCTGCTACTTCAAACTATAGGCAAATAAAAATTTCATCGGGATTAATATTTTCATCATTTGAATTGTCATTTTTGTATAAATCATACAAATTATGTGAAAAACTTATAATATATATTTTTTTACGAATATTTCAATTAGCAAATGAAGTATGCTATAATTATACAAAGATTTAATTACAATACATATGTATCATAATACATTAAAAGCAAATAAATATGCTTAAAATATATCAATGGATAGCGACTCATATTGATTCAATTTACTGTAAAATCTTATAATTCGTTACTGTTAAAGTCTTTTCAAAAGCAATAAATTCTATGCATTAAAAATATGACTCTAGAGTGAATTAGATTTAAACTATTTGTTCTTTTGTTTACTTTAAATTCTGATTTTTGAATATTTATTTTCTTAAGGTTGTTTAAATAAGCAATTTATGATGGTTGATTTGATGTTTGTATATTTATTTGCGTCATTAAAACTTTGTGTAACTTAAACCTCCGTTGGAAAATTCTTCATAAATATTTAGTTATATAGGTCAGTTTTAAGTGGGTCTCTCATGGAAAAAAAAAGGACTTTCTATAGACAGCGATCATTTACATTGTTTTGAATATTTTGTAACTTAAAAGGACAATAAAACTAGATTCAGCAAGAAAATATTTTTTGTGTAGGATAAAAGTAAAACACTTAGTGATATAATCTGTTCCAGAAAACTCAACATAATGGCTGAAATTGAGATTTTGCGTCTTCTGTTTTTTTTTATCATGTATTGGAAATACAATTGTAAAAATTCTTTTTTTTACGAGGATAACTTTTTTGAAAAAACTGTACACATTAAATTTTATTATTTAATTTTGTCAATCTTGCAGAATTCTATTCTTCAGAGTAGGCATGAACATTTTTCTCAACTGATTTATTTTTGCTCCATTTATTAAACTTCAGTTTTAAGTTCCTGAAATTTTTATCTTAAAACTATAATTTTGTGGTAAAACTTTTATCCGTGATGTGTTTCGATAAATTACAGTTGTTTTCCATACTGTTGCTTAGTAGAAAACCAATATTTCTATTTTCAATTAATATAGTGTTTAATTAATAAGTAAATTTGTATTATATTTGGAATTAAATTAAAATTACATAAATTTTATAACGAACCATTATAAACAAATATAGTGACCCTCCATTATTACTATAATCTCAAGGAAAACAAATCACACACACATTAATAAGAGCGAATATTTAGTACTTTTTCGCTCCTCTGAACAGTATAGAAGACACAAAATCATATTTACATCATTCATTAAGAACTCTCGGGAACAGAATCTTACTCAAGGAGGACTTGCGAGTACCTCGAAAATGAGCGAAGAATGTCATCCGTCTGTCGATTGGTAAAAGGCAGGTAGTTGAAATGACGGCGGTTACAAACGTAATTTTTTACATTGAAAATAAATTATTTGCTTAATTCTACAGTGTCGTTTGAAAAAATTAAAAATGTTATTTAAGTGAATTTATCCATTGTAGTAATTTTTTCAGCATATTATTTTTTGTTCTTATTTAATTATGGGTACATTTAATAATATATTAAGGTATCCGACTACGTTCGGAACCGTGATTTTAAAAAAGCACATAAATGGATAATTTACATGATATTTAGTGTCACTTAGATTAGAAAATGTGTATAAAATTGTTTTAAGGACATTTTGACAAAAAAATTATTTAAATACAATATTTTGACAAAAAATTAACTTAGAATAACCTTTTTTTCAAAACGTTCTCCTTTTATGAAAAATGTTTCTATAATAATAATATTTTCGTTGTGTGTGTGCTTATATAAAGTAAAGACTTCTCCAGAGAGTCTGAACTACGATTTTTGAAAACTTCACATTATTTTCAGAGTTACTACCAATTGAAATAATTATCGGCGTTTTTTTCTTAAAATTTCTCCCTTCTGTTGTAGTAAAATATGGATAAATCCACTTCTAAGTTATATGTTTTAAAAATTCTAGTTCAGCTTCTGAAAAGAGGTTTGAGCTATATACAGGCAAAATATTATTGTAATAGAAGCATTTTTCATAAAAGGAGAATGTTTTGAAAATTGGTCATTTTATGTTCATTTTTTGTCAAAATATTGTACTTAAATAATTTTTTATTCTTATAGTATTCTTAAAGCAATTTTATATAGTTTTCTAATCTAAGTGACACTAAATATCATAAATGTTACCCATTTATTCACTTTTACAAAATCACGGTTCCGAACGTAGTCGGATACCTTAAACATTCTCGGCCATATAGCAGGACTTATCAATCAAGTTAAACACTATATTCTGCTGGATAATGGAATATATTTGAAGATATTTCCTATTCATGTGTTATACTTCAGTTTGCGAAAATGTATCACCTTTTTTAACCGAATAACAACAACAACACAATTATCAAATTTATATTTGAAACACAACTAAATATATCGAGGATATGTATACAATTATGTACAAGAAACAGCCGTATTTTATATATTATCATTTTGAAGGAATTAAAGTTCGAGAGAGAGAGATTAATATTTTAAAGTTATATTACTTACGTATTTTTTTAATGATGTCATTAGAATAATTCTTATAATATGGTTATTTCTCATTCCATTAATATCTGAATTGATTATTATGAAGCTTTCAGATTTTTAAATATTTATGCTTATAAAATTTCAAACAAGTTTTGTAAAAATATTAATACAAGCATTGGATAAAAAGTTTAAATTTAGATAATGAGTAGTAAAATTTAAATTGTACACAATTTTTCTTATAATTCATTCTTAAAAATTTCAAAACAAAAAATTAATAATTTGGAATGAAAACGAATTTATATACAACAATTATTTAAAAAGTATAAATAATTATAGATTATGTAAATGTGTCTTTAATTTCAATTAAAATCAATATGAAATGAATATCTTCTGAATGAATTACGTTCAGAAAGATGATTTACGAAAATGCACACAGATACATAATAATAGATCTTATAAACCTATGATATTCTTACATGTAAATGTGTCATGTTGAAATATTGTTTATAATTCTTTCAAACCATTATGAATAAATCACTGCTGCTCTTATTTTAAAAACGAATTTCAATTCAATCAGTACCTTATCATTTCCTCGCCTTCAGAAGAATGCTCAAATTACAATACGTTCCAAATAATCAGAGTTTTCTCTATTGCATCATTCTTATGTAACAAATAAATGAAGTCCTAAAAAATTCTATCGAAACACAAATATAAACAACGTGTTTACTTCCCCGCATTATTGCCGTGGGCTCCACTAATGCATCTCGTGAGCAATTAAATTAATTACAACACTTTTGATTGTTTCAAAGTACGAGTTTAAGGCGTGTCGCACAATGGATTAAGAGTAATTCACGGACCTATTTGAGCGACATTGTGCTGCTCCAGTTTTTAACGAGAAGATTGTTTCTTTTGAGTTGTTCTCAGCGAACTGGGTGCATTACTTTGGTTGGGTAAATACCTGTTCCCTTTCAGTACCTAATTATAAATAAAATTTAATCTATTATCTTATTGCTTTTGTTATACATTTTTTTTTTGCAAAACAATAAAAGTCACGGAAGTATACTCTTTGCTGTGGTAGGTATTGCATATTTTCTTTTACAATGAAATTCAATTATGATGATATTTCATAATATTGTTTTAGTGAATGAGTGGTTATAAAGAATAAATTTGATTTCTGGGATGTAGTTAGAATATAATAATCAACTGAAAGACGCGTGTAAAAAAAAGAATGGTTTATTCTTTCGTGAAAGAAACGAAAGCACACTTGTGCTTTTTAAAACTTTTTTGAATGTTATCTTTGATGGATGGATTAATTGTTTATTAAAATCGCAGTTCGAAGCAACGCGTGAACTGCTGGCAATGGTTCTCGTTATTTTGTAGCAGGGTCAATTGACGAGGTCGACACCCGAGCTGGTATCTCACCTTCCAAAAATCTCCCCTCCCCTTACGCCTATATTTTGGGTAGAAAAATGCATCCTTTTATGTTTTTAGCATTTTTAAGAAACTAAATTTGGTACGAATGATTATATAGAAGGACGAAATGTATATATTTTGGGTAATAACAAATGAAGAACGAAAATTGTTATATTTTTTAATTATATAAAAAACACTGATTCTTTTCTTTCAGTGCATAGTTTGTTGAATGAAGAAATGCGTTCATTGGTACACATATACTAAAAAAGGAGGGCTTTAAAATTAAAAATAATAACTGTTGCTTAGCTGCATCAGTTTATACCGCTATAAATCACTTTATGAAGTAAAAATTAATTTACTCACTAAATAGATTTTTTTTCACCCTTGGGGTTCTTATAAAATTGACAATAACTCTTTCTCTTCCCCACATTAGCTTAATGATTGCAAGAAAAATCTCAGTGGCTCAACAGCTCATGAGGGCTAAAGCCTACTATGCCCATCTCAGTATACGTTACCTTTGGGCGCTGAGGGGCATGAGCAGATGTTCCGATCAGGTGGTCAGTCCGAAGCGAAACTCCCAGTGTTTAGTCCCCAAGCAAGCTTGATTGAAATTATTTAACTAACTTACTTTCAAATTCTATATAAGTAAAGTTTTATAAGTAAGTTTAATATTTTCATTTACTAACAGGAAATGATAAAAGTTATTTACAACTTTAATTTTTTCCCCTAGGATGGGAATCACTTCAAAAATTTCAGGCATACTAGACAAAATTCTACAATCAGTTGTTCGGGGAGTTCCTTTATCTGTTTAAAATTAGTAAAATTAATTTCTGAGGGATAAAATTATACACTTGTGACTGTAATCGATTCAATTAATTTTTTATACTTATTTCTGAGGAAATGAATTTTTTGATAATAGAATTTATTGCCCCTTCAAGTAAGTTGAAATTCAAAATATTGTATAGGCTTGTCAAGTTAGCATCCTTTTGCCAAAGAACGCAACTTATCAAGAAACGTAAAACTGAAGTAGATGTTATTATTCAGATATAAGCAGAATGAGTTATATTAGAAAATACAATGCAAATTATCGCATCCTTGGTCTTTTAAGATGTTAAACAAAGAGTATCATCATATTGCGACATAGCCATCGTTCGATAGCTATGTCGTGGGGTTTCCGCGTAAGTTAGAGGTGTGGGATTATCGGAATGATGAGACATTCTATAATTCTTAATATGACTTTTATTAAGAATTTAACTTAAATTACTTAGATATCGAACAAACTTATATTGAGAATAAACCACTACACGTAGTCTTAACCATCGGATCGCGCAATTAAAATCACTTATCAATATAAATATATTAGATCCGCGCCAAATCTCTTTTCAATAATATACTAGCGTTCAGAATATATTTCCCTACCTTGGTTGAATCTCAATGTTCAGGCTAACCCAAATCTCTTTCTCTTAGGGTAGTACAATGGTATGTCCCTTTGTATAGATTGGGAGGTGGGCGTCTTGATTCAAGCCGTGTCCACACTCTATTTTTTCCGAACTGAGCTTTCTCAATTGCCATCCCTGCTCACTAAACTTTCTATCCTTTAAAGGTTATCTTATTTGGATCTATGCTTCGTTTCACTTCTTGGATTTGGGTTGGAAAAGTTTTGCCATTAATCGTGGCCGTCAAAGAACGTAGAGGTTATGTTAGAAGAAGAACGCGAGAGATGTCACAATATTCATTTGGTTAACTCCTTAGCCGTTCAATTTTTTTCCTCAAACTGTTTTTAAAAAAGGCACATTTTTTAATTGCTTATAACTAAGCATAATACTTAATAGAATGAGAAAATGGAAGAATTCCATTTAAATTTTTTCAATTTTAAAGTTTCCACATTCGATTTTTTTATTTTATGATTGTGGAACACAAAAAACCCTAAATGTTTGCCTTTTTAAGTACACTCTGCGTGTTATGAAGAAGATGTAAGGACGTCCCCATTGGGTGCCCTTCTCCTAGATTATCAGCGTGAGCAAGAGGTGTAGGAATAAATGAAGAACTGCCATAATCTTAATATTACTTTATTAAGATCTTAACTTAAACCAATAACAGATTAGATAATAATAGGATATGTGAGAGAATCTACGGTGGCTAAACACACAATATATATAATACCAAAATAACGTAACCCGGACCACTATCAATAACTAACTCACCTAAGCTCAATTTCAATCCGATCACAGATCCGAATATTTAAATGGTCACTCCTACCTTAATGTCCAACGAAATCTCAATCTATCTGATCCTAGCTGAAGTAGCGGTTCACTGGCGTGCAATGGTATGCACCTTGACTCAAGGCTCTCTGTCACGGGTAACTTCTCTTGACTGTCACTTAACTTCTTGAAACACTCTTCACACTTTCCACACGAACTAACATAACATTCCCTAAATGCCACCCCGCTTACTCTAAACTTCTGTTATTTAAAAGCTTCCTAATTTGCATCTTTCCTTCACGTTTTACTTCTCGGGTTGGTTGGAAAAGAATTGCCATTTATTCTTACTCTAAAGAACCCAAAAGGATATGTTAATGAAAAAACGCGTGAGCCCGTCACAAAGACTCTGCACATCTTAAAAGAATTTCTCACACACTTACGAAAAATTTTCATGTTCGTGCCTCTTTTTCAAACGATTGAGGGTTTTGTGTGTGTGCAGATATATATGCACACACAATTTGAAGCATGATGTAATACAGTCGTATATTGCAATAGGGGTAGAGATATACGAGCATTTTTTGGATTATTATTCCATTTCATTTCTTATAAAGCAACAAACTGCTTTATAAGATCCCTGTTTTATTATAAGATAAAAGCCGGTCCCTGTTCCATATCGAAAATTTTCAAGAATCTAAATTCCTGCCTTCAAAGAAAAAAAAAGAACCCCCGTCCTCACCACAAAGAAAACCCGGATAAGAAGCATTTCACTACCATGGATAAACTGCTTCTCTTAAAAACACTAGCACTAATAATCTCACAATAAGAATTAAAAATACATGCAAATCAAAGACCGAAAGAGAAAAAAAAATATCAGTACCCGTACAGCATACGGCCAAAACGGTTACTATCAACTTTCGGAAGACCATACGTTGTTCGGGTAAACCGGTTGAGGAATTAATGAACATTATATCATTTTTATTTAAATGCAAAATAAATAATATAACCTGAGTTTAATTTCTCTTTTCTTTTAATATCACTCCACAATACAAAATGATTTTTAAAGAGAAATCTTTTAGAAAAAAAAATCTTTATTAAGTATACGTAAAATGCATTCTGTATCCGGTAAAAAGTGAGGAAATATATTGTGCAGTGTTTAAAGTTACTTTTATAATTTTATTTACCCGAAAATTAAATAAAATTTTTTTGCCAAGTTGGGGATATTGAAATTAACGTCACACCTTTTTGGGGACAGACCCAAAATTTTTGAACCATGGTAAAGAAAAACACATCTGAGCTTAACCCCCCTTTTCTAATTTCCCACACCCAACGGAGGACTTTGAGCCTCACAGTTTAAGGGCATAACTTTTCCGTATGCTAGGAGAAATAACATGAATTGCAACTAAAATTTGTTGGTTTTCTTTCAAAATGAAAAAAATAGTAATGGTTACGTACATCAAAAAATGGTCTCCCTTTTAAACATTAATCCCGATCCCCTGATTTTTTTCCCTTTTCCCAAGGGGTTTCTTTTAAAAGGGGGTCACGACCCCGGGAAAAGTGTCCTTCTATTTTCACCCTCCATTTTTATCCCCTCTCCCTTTTTTTTTTCCCTCCAGACCAGAGACCTTGAATTTTGGCACGTATAGACAAAAATGGCTCTTTCGCCATAAAAAACCCCAACTCATCATCATCATCATCACCCCTTTTAAAATTTCAAAAGGGGGCGGGGTATTGTTTTCACACTCATAATTATGTTTATTTCAATTCTATATTATCCCCAATACCTTTTTTTCTGCAAAAATCAAAAAACCAAATATATATTTAAAAAACCAAAATACAAATAGAACACACATTTTTAATAAGTAAAAAACTCTAAATCAAAATAACAATTCAATGTTCCTTTTAAAAATTTAAAAGTAATAATTTTTTAATCACACATCTCTTTTCTATTTTCCCCTTTTCCCTTTCAGTTGAAAAACCTTTTTAACCAAAAAATTTCCGTTTTACAGTTAAAGCAGTGGGAATGTAACCTCCGCAACCCTGCATCAAATGGGGGGGTTTTGGGGCCCCCAAAGCTGACTGACGCCCAGTACGTATCCTTTATAAAACCTTTGGGCCCCAAAACTTGATTTTGGGGGGAATTTATTCTCCGTTACCAGAGTTAAGTCTCTTTTTGATATATCCCCCAGACTGAGTTTCCACGTTTCTTTCGATGATGCGATCCCGTCAAATTTTTTTAACAGAATATCAGCCCAACAAAACTGGTCCCCTTGTCCAAATAAATTTGTGCATCTACTAAATATCGTCATCTAAAAAAAGGTACAGGTCGAGATATCAAAAGCTAAATTTTTGCAGCCAAAACGCACAAGTAAGGGCCCAAAACCATGCCCCTTTTTATCTTTTTAAAAACAATGGGCGGGTAAATCAACAATTTCAAACACTGTATCTTGCAAAATGCTTGCATCACAACAAAAACAACAGAATATTTTTTGTTTCGATCCGATTTTAAAAAATCGAGGGAATTAACTTTTTTCCAAATGAAATAATTTCACATCCCTTTAGAAATTTCTTTTTTTCTAACCACTATTTATCCCCAATTTCCTTGCCTGTTTTTTGTTTATGTTTCAAACAAGAACAGGAGAAATGGTCAAAGGATAAAAGATTGATGAACAGCCCAAATATTCTTCTTTGTAACTTTTTTTTAAAAAACAAAAAAACTGATTTCTAACGTATCTATCTTTTTGGGGATTATCATTGCTTTAATATTTTAAAAAACTATTTGAAAAAATTAAAAAACCCGGCTTTCATACAAAAAAAAAAATTTGGAAAAAAAACTTTTTCTTTTTTTCTTTTTGTACGAAAAATGGTTTTTTTTTTGGTCCGACTACGTTCAACCATGATTTTAAAAAAAACGTATAAATGGATAATTTTTATGATATTTGTGTCACTCAGTTTAAAAATGTATAAAATTGTTTAGACATTATGATAACAAAAATAATTTAATCACTATTTTGGCAAAAAAATATATATATATAACTTAGAATAATATTTTCAAGATGCTATTTTGTAGAAGAAATGCTGCTCTATTATTTTAATAATTTGCCTGTATAAGCCCGACCTTCTACAAGTTCATCAAATTCTTGAAAAATTCGCATTATTTACAAGTTACACCAATTGAAATAATTTTGAAGTTTTTCTTAAAATTGCTCCCTCTGTTGTCGTCAAATATGGATAATAACTTCTAAGCTTTTATATTTCAAAAATTCATAGTTGAGCCTTTGTAGAGAGTCTGTATATCAGGCAAAATATTATATAATAGAAGATTTCTAATATAAAAAGGAAAAATTTTGAAAAAGTATTCTATTAATTTTTCCAAAATTTTGTCAAAATGATTTTTTGTCAAAATGTCCTTAAAACAATTTTCTACATGTATTCTATCAAGTGACACATATCATGGAAATAGCTCCATTTATACGCTTTGAAAATCTCGGTTTAGTAAACAAGGAACTAAACTGCCTCTTATTTGAATTAAACGTTTCACTTGGAATAAAGTTATGTGCAAAAATATTCGTTTCATATTGACCGAAATGCGGTCGCATGATTTTAAAATATTACGACTCAGGATATTTTACAGCTTCTATTTGTTGACTCATGACCACAAAATATAAAAAGAATATCTAAATTATTTTAGGATAATCCAAATGATTATTGCTACAACAGCTCGTAATCGGAAAATTTATTGAAGTGTATACTACAATTACAGGGCAGAGGTAATATGATATTTGTAACGTGCGTGATACAAATACATATCAGTGACGAGGAAAAATCTTCTAGAGAATCAGTAAAGCATAAAAATCTCACCCCTTTAAAAGGAGAGTTGTTTACTAATCCCCCTCACTGCGACTAAGCCATTTAAAGGAAGGAAGTAAACGTTTCTCGGTGACTCTTAAATTTTTTTTTATTACTTTTCTCTGTTTTTAAATTTGTTTTGCCCCTTACCGATATTACGTTTTTTTGGTTTTAATTCTTTTGAAGGCCAAACCAATTGTTAACACATTTTAGAAAATGAGTCGGACTAATTTGAATTAGCCTTTCAAATTAGAGGTTACTCTTAATTATATTTCATATGCCAGATTTTTTTTTTCGAAAAGATTTGACAAGAGTGTCAAACTTTTTCGTTCAAATAAATTTTCTGTTTAACTTTTTCAATAATCTTAGATTATTTGAATTCTGAAAAAATTTTAAAATTTTTAAACAAAAAGGGTGAAAAAATTATACATTGAGGAGGTTTTTTTTTTTGCTTTCATTAAAGGGGAATTAGAACTACGCGGCGGGTAAACTATTAAAAAATAATTCAGGATGAGGAGGAAACCCTTAATGGATAAAATTTTTCCCCAACCATTAACCCCCTTTTCCTGGAAAATTTTGTTTTTACACCCCTTTAATTTCCCAGTTGATCAAACATTGAGGGGAGGGAGGGGATTTTCGTAAAAAGGGGGTTGGGGTGATAATGAATAGAAATTGACTTGAAATGTTGAATGCGGGAAACAATAGGATTTATAAAAAAATTCCCTTAATCAGCTTCTAGGGTTCCCCCTTTAAAACCAGTTGGGGTTTTAGTCCCCAAAACACATTTTCTTGAGTATTTAGTAAATCAAATTTTTTTAAAAGGTACATTATTTTAATCACATTCTAGATAAAAAAAAAAAGGTAATTTATTGACAACAATCGGACCTGAAAAACATGTTAATCTAGCGTGAGTTTTAGGGGAGTTTGAGGTTTTTGGAAGAGAGCCAATACTAGCTATGTGCGCCAAACATTTCTACTATCTAGATCTCCCTGAAAAAAAGAAAAAGAAAAATTGAATGACAAAAAGGGGAAGGGGGGAAAATAGAGAAGGATCACTAGGGTCCCCCGGGACGTGAAACCCGTGTTTACCAAAAACATAAACCCCGGGAAAAGGAAAAAAATCACTAGGGGCCTGGGAGCGTGGCCCCTTTCTCACTTAAAAAAGGTGAGCCCCCGGGAGGAAAAATTTTTTTCTAGCAGCTGGACTTGTAACATTAAATTTACGGGAATATATTTTGATGGTGATAACCAAAAATTGAATTAATTGTTTGA
Organism: Trichonephila inaurata madagascariensis; assembly: GCA_019973955.1. Taxonomy (NCBI): domain Eukaryota; kingdom Metazoa; phylum Arthropoda; class Arachnida; order Araneae; family Nephilidae; genus Trichonephila; species Trichonephila inaurata. The sequence continues at coordinate 156,820 of BMAV01002955.1, forward strand.
TCGAATAATTCAAACGGAATTGTTTTCTTATTTAATAATAAATGTTATTCCCTTCGGCATTCGCATTTGTCTAATCTGCCTATGGGAAATTAGTTACCTAAATATATTAATAGATAATATTTGGGGTAATTCCTTTTTAGTGTGAAATTATATATTTTTTAAGAAAATACTTTGTTTTAAAAACAATTTTTCAAAAATTTGCTCAAAAAGGGAACAAAACAAGAAAATTTTTTTTTATGTATTTTAAAATTTTTTTGTTTCAAGGGAGGGCCCTTTTTCTGCTAAGTTAAAAAACCCAAATCCCTAACCAGCGTCCCCCAAATGTGGGGCGCGGCCCCTGGGGCGTGTTAACCCTGGGGGTGGCCGAGCATATTTTAAAAGTCAAAAAAAAAAATTATTTTAAAAATTACAAATTTTTAAAAGGGGGTCAAACAAAATACATTCTGACATAATAAAAAAAAGTACAATTTAACAGATTAAACCTAAAATATATCGTACTGTACAATGTGTTTCATAATTAATTTAACAATACCAACTAAAAACACGTTTAATAATTACCAGTCCCCATGGGTTTTTCAAAATAAAAATATACAAAAATTTTAAACTTGTCTTGTTAATTTGATGGTTTATAATTAAAATCGTATTTAGCTTTATCAAAGCTTGTATTGTACTTTTTTGGGGTTAAAAGATTTTTTTTGAATTCACACAATAAAACCCATAGGAAGGGGGCCCGATGAAATTTTGATTGAAAATGGGTCGCAAATATTGAATGTTTGAGAAGCATTGCCCGAAAAATTTCATTTTTTAAAACATCCTAGTGGAAAGGTTTTAAATAAAGAAAAAAAAAGAGGTATTTTCAGGGTCAACTCGTCTTTCGAATTATTTCTTTTTTAAGCCAATATTAGATTAACAAGGGGGACACAGTGGGGTTTCATCTGATCCCAAAATTCCAAAAAAAAAAATTAATTAAACCAATATTCTTTAATTATTTCCGTCATAAAATTTAAAAATTTTTTAAAAAATTTTATTCAAAAATCATTTTATAGAACTTTATTTCGGGGGGGAAATTTACTTAACCCTCATACAATATCAGAACTAAGTTATCCTTTTCGATGAGGGAAAAAATAAAATAAACTTTTTATAGCCCGCTTTTTTGCCTGCAATTTTCTTTTTAAAAATTTTGTAGATTTTTTTTAAACTTTTGATTCCAAAGTGTAATACAAATTTTAATTTTTTAAAATAATGGAATGACCACACATAATTTTTAAAATTTTG
>BMAV01002956.1:0-87121 GCA_019973955.1 Trichonephila inaurata madagascariensis
ACTTCAAAAATTTTTTATTATTCTGAATAAAAAGTTATATTTGGTTAGCATCTAAAACACATGTTGACTCTCCAGTGGTACAAACCACTCTAAGTGTTGATTTTGTCTGATATAATTGAGTTAATATATTTTTTGTAGTATCCTCTACTCTTTGAACTACAGTGTTTGCTGACAAAGCGATAATTTAAAAATAAATTACACTTTTCTGGACACATTTTTTTTCTGTTATTGCAATTATACAATCCTTGATTAATTTTCCGTGAGTCAATAAATGTTTTCTTATATTTCAAAATTAAGTAAGTCTCGCGGAAATAAACACCAGTTGTTGTTTCCTGAAGTATTTATTTTCTTCATCAACAACTTCTGAGATTTGAACCCACGTTTAAAGGAATCTTTTTTTAAAAAACCAAATTTTCCTGAAAATTTGGGAATAATTTGAGAATTTTGAGTTAAATAGGCGCTTTTATTTGCATTTTTTTGGGGGAAATATGTTTCATTACTAATTACACTCATTGTATTATTACTTGATTCAATTACGAAATATTGATATTCCCATTGCTTTTTAATTTCTATGTAATCCCTATCTATAAATTGTTGCTTTTCCGTATTTAAACAAATACGCACTAAAGGTTCAGTTGGTACCAAATGAAATTGCAAAAAGAGTGGAGAGTTAATTCTCTTACCATAAATACAGTGAAATACGTTTAACGCGAAAACGCTTAAGACGAAATATCGGTTAACACGAAAAAATACAACTGTTCCAACAAACTTCTATGTATTTTCAAACATTTTTTCTTCCCTTTACACGGAACGAAAATTGCTTAACACGAAAAGATTTCCATTCTGGGAATTAACAAAGTAAAAGAGAAAACACCAGCTGGATTTGAGTGTTCTATTGTATTATTAGAAGAATTCATTGCAGTAGAGGATGATAATATGCATACAGCCCCGATTATGGCAGGCAAAGACTTTTTGGAGTTTGTTCAAAACTCAAAAGATATCATTGATGCAGATTGCGACGATGAAAATGAAATGAATAATGCAGCTCCTGTTTCCACCTCATTGGAAATGTGAAATGTCAGGAAAAGTATGGGCAGTTAATTAGAAGCACATCCAAATGGTGAAATGAATAACAAAATGGACGATATTGAACAATTTGTTGACAATTTGATGATAAAAAACAATGGAAAGAAAAAATATCAGATTATTTTCCAAAAACTCAATAAATGTTTCGTTTTCCAAAACGTTTGAAAATTTTGTGTTAAATTTATTTAAGTTCTTGTGAATGTTTTTGTTTCATTGATTTTTATTAAATATATAACAATAATGAACTTAATTTTGTTGATATATATTTTTTTTTCAAACCCTTTTAAAACGAAAAAAATTTCCGTCCCCCAGTTTCCTTTTTGGATTTTACTGTACATCATTTGCGCGCAAGTTCTGAAACGAAAAAATTTGGGGGTAATTTTACAATACAGAATGTTGGTCTAAAGGTTAGGTCCAAAAGGGCTTTTTATTCTTTGGGGGATAGTGAAGGAGTTTACCTTAGGCTGGTTTGGACCCCCGGGTAAATCAGAGGGAGACCCCTTATCGATTATAATGTCTCCGCGGGGAGGTTGACTTTATGGCAATAAATTGAGGACTCCCCGCTTTGTCATAATATTGATTGAACCATGCTTCATTAAGCAGCGCTGATGTCTTTATGGGACCGAAAAGTAAAAATATTCGTGGGGCAGTATTTCGTTTGTCTCTCCCGTGTGAAAATGCATCAGTTCCAATCTTTTAAAAAACATGGCGGATGAAAAGATTACTTTGATGGTTATAGTTACACAATAAGTTGATGGATTTTTTTGTCTTCGTGGAATGTAGTAGTGTAACTTCTATATATTTTTTAAACAAATAAAGCTTTTTCAAGGACTTAGACTTTGTTTTTATTATTTTTATAATTTCGTTTGGTAATTTTGTTCTGCTGTATGGCTAATCATTCGTATAAGAGTTATAGGATTTTTCTTTCTATCAACAGTAACTTGGAAAAACAACATATTCGGTTTTATTCCAAAATATGTATAAAAAAATAATAGGATGTGTAAAAGAAATACCGCGCGTATGATGTTAAAATCAAGATCTAATGAGATTTATATTAGATCATCCTTTTATAAAAATGATACAGATCTATCATACATGTGGTGCTTTTTACTTTTAGAACTACACCCATCATAGAATGTCACGAAACAATGTTGTATTTTACGCATAACTTATATACATAATATACAATTATAATCACATTAAACACACATTTCTTATTTTATTTTGTTAGTGTTTTAAAGTACATTAAAGTTTTTTCTCTCTTTCAGTTCTTCAAACATTATACGTTTCATTTCAGCTAATTCTCATCATTTTGTTTTTTGAGAAAGTTAAATCAGGAATGTAATTTTAATTTATGTGGTGATATTCAGTTGTTTACTTAAAATCAATGCATTCGTAATAATAGGTCTTGGTCAGATGTAAATCTTCATAAAGCTCTATTCATGATATGTTTAATCGTAGAAAAAATCTATAAGTTTCATTTCATCTATTAATTACAAGATATTAAAAACAATACATTAATTTTTAAATAATGTGTCAACTTGAAATGAAAGTATCATAGATTTTTAAGGTAAAATAAACTTTGTAACGGTACTATAAAAACTTCTACAGTAGAGCACAAATTAAATCAATGAGAAAAATTAAATCTTAAAATAAATTTCTTGAATTTTTTCATGAATTTGGCGTGATTGTGCAATTTTTGAAATGACCGTAAGCTCATTTAAGATCCTATTTTTTTAAAAAAAGTATTTAATGCATACATTTTATTTATAAAACTTTTAATCTTATTAATATCATATTTTGCATTTTTTAACAAAATGCATTAAAGAAATTTTTAGTATTATGAAAAATCTGTATATGTAGTTAAGGAAAGAGGAAGAGATATTCACATTTGCAATTAAATGTCTCGATTTACAGAAAATCATCATGAAATTCTGAAAGCTGTAGATTCATGTTCGGTAGTGTTAAAATTTTTCAAAAAACAGTTCAAACACAACCATTACTCAATAAAAAGTTCTCGAAATATCCTATAATCCATTCGATTATGGTGAATTCATATACCACTTACTTATAACTTCACTCCAACGACTACTTCCGTTAAAAGTTTTTCATTTATTTAAAAGCATTCAATGGGGACATTTTTACGAAAAACGCATTTTACAAATTGCGTCGAGTGAATGTTCGATAAAAAGACATAGGGTTATATAACCTCAAAAGAGGAAGTGGGCCGTTCGTAATTTAGGATAGGTGGGACTTAATGGGAAATAGATTGCTGGATTCTCCTGGCTGATGTATGTGGATCATACTATGCCTTATTAGACATCGGGATATCTTTATGAGAAAAAGGAAAAATAGGTCTTTGAGGCCTTAATGTACCTGTTTATAGTTCCCTAAGGAAAAGCTATATCAACTTCAATCTCATCAAAAGCCATTATTACATTGAAAAATATACGTTTTATTACTTACTGAAATATTTAAGATTACGTAGTGTATTATTGAAGGCTTTTTAGTTTAAAGGTTTATAATTTATAAATTTTTCCCTTTTTGAAATTTTTTAGATATGTTAGATGTCACTCAAATCACTATACCATATTAAAGTATAGTTAGTTTGTGAAACTTTTCATTCTTGTTCCTATCAATTCTATGCGAGCGCTTTTAAAATACGAAAAAAAAACAATTAATGGAAAATCTAATAGTATTTACTGTGTAAATGTTTAGATTTCATGCTGTATAGTGGCTAAACCGCTGTTTTTTATCACATGATCCCTTCTTGATTCTTAAAGCTTGATGCGAAATCTTGAGGTAATGGAACGACATCACATTCCTGGTATTATATATATATATATATATATATTATATATTATATTATATATATATATATATATATATATATATTGTCTAGTATATTGTTACGAATTTTGAGTAAAGAATTTTTAAAATAGTGTAAACAATTTATATTTGAATGTGTCTTACGTTTATACTCCATATGTATAAACTTTGTTTATACGTTTCTACTCTATGTTGTATTTATTTTATGTTGTAATATTCGTAAGCAACGCCGCTCCTTACATTATAATGGTGATTCATTGGAAACATGGTGAAATCTTGGCGATAGAGCCAAGTGGCATCATTATTGGCGACCATTTTTGGTGAGCTCGTAAACCTATGGATTCTTCAGCAAATTAGTGGAGAAATCTACTAATATCACTGATCTATGACACCAGCGAATTTTTGTCGAAAGATTCGTGAGGCCTATAAATAGGGAATCACTCACCGAGACTGAGTTTGTCTTGTTTTTACCGTTGAGAGCAGGCCGTGAAGAATCAACCAGCTATTAGTTAATACTTCGGCTGTTGTGTAGGATGAGTGAGTGCTTGCGAATAATCATTAAACATACTTGTATTTTACATACTGATAGTTGTGTCTGAGCACCGTTGAAACTGTGAAGGCCTTCCGAGATTTATTAAGCAAATTTGAGTACTATGTCCTAAATTTCAAGGGGATTGTTTTTTGATAATAAAATTTTCATCGCTGCCTTAGAACTGTCTAGCTGTTTGAGACTGATAGCATACAATCCTTTATCCCCGATCTACGTAACAATATGTAGCATGTGTTATGTGAGGAGAAAATAATCACGTACTATTTAAATGTGTTTTTTCAGCCTCATGAATACATTTTAAAACCTATGTGAGACATCCGTACATCCACAAGAATGTGTTTAATAGCATTTAAAATATTTTAAAAGACTTTCTTTAATTAAAGGAAGCTTGAATATACGATATATAGGACAGAAATATCGTAGCTCACGAGTCTGATTCTGACTCAAAACATGTCAGAAATAAAGCCGGTAGGATGTTCCTGAAAACGCATTTCAGAATTCAAACTTAAATGTATTCTTAAAATCATCTTATAATTAAAAAGAACGCCAACGACCGTAATAAATGATTTGGAGACTTTGATGGAACTTCGACGGCGTTATTCATATCTTTGCTGAAGACATCAGGTTGCCGAAATTGAAAGGAATGTTCTATGCAAGAAAAAAGAAGAAACGCGCTATTAACCCCGGAAGAATATCGCTTTTCCGCCGAACGGTGTTTTTGTCTTTACTTTAGAGGCTAGATTATCGCGAATGAAAGAAACAACGTTCTAATGGCAAAGGAAAAGAAAAAAAGAAGAGAAGCGTGAATCCCCGTGAAGAAAAGCTTTCCCCCTTTCCTCTAGAGAAAAAATTGGGGCTGGAAAGCCCCGCAGGGTTTAAAAAACCGTGAATTTGACCATTATAATCTTGAAGTTTAATGAGACATAGCCATCCCGGAAAAACCAGCTTTTACGGACCGCGTAAGCTAGAGGTGGGGATTATCAAAAATGATGAGACATTTTGGATTCTTAACACAACTTTATTAAGAATAACTTAAATTACTTAATTTCTAATTTAACCCTTTTTTAAAAGTGAGAATAAGCCACCAATTAAACTTAATATTCAAGTCAGATCGCACAACTAGACCCATTTTATCTTAATTATAATAATTTAACTGTCTAATCTAACTTCCAAAAAATATTCCCTTTTTATAGAGTTCCCTTTTCCCTTTCCCTTTTAGGTTGAAGATATTCCTATTATGTTAACTGTAGGTGAAAAAATCCCTTGGTTTTTTTTTAACCCTTTATTAAAATTTTGATGATGAGCGTACCCTTTTCCCCAGAGCTTGGGACGTCTAACATTTATTCCAAAATTCCAATTGTTATTCTAGGTTTGCCGTTCTATCTCACCAAACCTTCTACCCTTTTTTAAATTTCTCATTTGCATATTTTCCCTTTTTTTTGGTTTTGGGGTTTGGGAAAAAGGGCCATTAATCGTGGCCGTCAAAGAACTTGGGAGTTATGTTGAAGGAACGCGAGAGACGTCACACCAACATCAAAAAAAAAAATAAAAAAAAAATTTTTTCCCAAAGTGAAAACAATTGAAAAACAACATTTTGGATTACCCGTTCCCCAAAGGGTTTCTGCCCCCAAGAAGTGGAGGTTAGTTAAATTATATATTTCTAATTTTAGTAACATTGAAGTGACTGGATTTTTTGCTAAAAGAATTTTTTAAGAAGAGGATATATGATAATATTTTTTAAATTTTTTTATAATATAGTTTTGTTAAATGAGATACCTTTTAAATTGGAGAAAAAAAAAAGTGTATGGGGAAGTTTTTATAAAAAAATTTTGAGAATTTTTTAATATCCCTTCTCATAATTTTATCTTAAGATGTGAATGCGTTAACATTTATGATAGAAATTGGTTTTTAAAAAGTTGGATATAAATTAATTTTTAAAAAAATGACTAGTGATATTGATTTTTATAAAAAAAAAAAAGAAAAAGTCACATTGCATTTTTTTTCCCCACTGAATTTTATTGTTTTTTATAATTATTTTATTCAGCAGAAACCCTTTATTGCATGTCATTTAATTTTTTTTTGTTTTCATTTGAAATTATGTGTTTTAATTACCGGCCATATTTTTCACAAGATTAACTTTTTCCCTCAAAATTTTTCCCTTTTATCTAAATTTTAAAAATAATTTAATAACTTGAAACTTTTTTTTTTAGATATTTATACAGTGAATAAGGGGGAATAACCCCTTATAATTTTGTATATGCCTTGAAACATTAAGGGGGACAAACGGGCCGTTTGATATATAATTTTTTTTTTCTTTCTTCATCCCCGAACATCTGTGATTTGATTTTTGGGGAAATTTTTCAGAGAGATTTTTGTTCTAAAATAAAGTGGATACAGTTTATATTAGTGAATTTTGTGTAAGAGAAAAAGAATTTTCTCTATGCTTAGAGAAGGTTACAAAATTCCCAAAAAGTTGGTTTTTGTTAAGTTACAGTGAAGTTGTGGGAAAATTTTTCATACATACTAAAGGTGATGATAGAAGAGAGTCCACATTTCCGACTCACAATTATTTAAAGAGCTTTTTTAAATCTTATAATCCTTTTTTTTCCTTTTTTTTAATTTTATACTTTTTATATTTTTATAGTTTATAACGCATAAAAATAAAATTTTTTTAATTGTGTTGAATAGTACATAAAAGGGGGTTGTACACCTTTTTTATTATTAATAATTTTTATTTTATTAAAAACATAAATTTTTTTCTTTTTAAAAAAAAGTATGTCATGTATGCAAAAAAATTTTTTTGTAACACCCATAAGGTATTACTACGATGGCGTCCAAATGATTTTACAAAATTAGTATTTTAATATTTGTATGATACCATGCATTTTTTTATCTTTCCATCTTATTGTTATGATATTATTTTTCCCAAAATAAAATTTTTTTTTAAAACGTTATCTGCTAGTAAAAATACGAATATATTATTATGAAGGAATAGGGGAAAAAAAGAGCCTTATTTCTGGGGTGTCGAATAGATTTGAACAAGCTAATCTTTAGTTATATGTATGGAAATTCATTTTTTTTCAAAAAAATATTTTGGAAGGTCATTACTGTGTTTGTTGTTTATAGTTTCATTTTTATTTTAGAGCATTTTATTTTAGTAATTTTCTTTCATAAAAAAATTTCTACTGTGTGTAATTTTATGTTTCCAAATGATGTTTATGTATTGTTTTTTTATATATTGAAAAATTTTTTAAGTTTTTTAAAAAGGGAAAAAAACCCCCTTCCCCTTTTTAAAAAAGGGGGGGGAGGGATATTTAAGGGTAATTAAATTAGATTAAAAAAATTTAAAATTCCCCATCAGCACCCCTTTAAATTTTTTTTTTCATTCCCTTCAAGTTTAAAAAATCACCCATTTATTTCTTTTTTGGAACATATGGTTTTGCCAATAAAAAAATTTTCTAATTCCAGATCGCTATATTTTTAAAAGCCCCAAATTTGCGTTAATTTCCCCTTTTTTTAAGAAAAGCGATACTTTCCGCATCTGTTTTTAAGTGTTAAAAGAATTAAAGATTTTCACCGTGGCGTGCTTTTTTCCTTGCTCTTTGCTTTAGAAAACCCGAAAATTGAATAAAAGTTCCTTTTTTAAAAACTAAGTCTGATTCTAACTCAAAACATGTCATATATATTGCTAAAGCAAAACTTTAGAATATATTAAAAGAAGTTTTTATTTCTAATTCTTGTTTTCAGATTATTTTAGGTAACAGTTTAAAAAAAGTGTACAACCCCTTGGAATTTTTTTTTTCTTTTCGTTAACAAACAAAATGAAACGCTTAGAGCTCAAGTGATAATTTTGCAATTTTCAAATAAATAATTTTAATGCTTAGTTTATTTATTTTATAAATAATCTCCATTCTTCTAGTAGTGCTAATAGAGAGTAAGAAAAGTACCAAGATATCTTCACAGGAAAATATTAATTCGCTAAAAATTTTTTCCCCATGTGGAGTCATCTTTGTAAACCTTTTTTAAACTTTTTTTAAAAGGAAAATTTTTTAGGGCTCTGGGAACCGGGTTTTTGTGTATTAAAAGGAAAATTTTAGAATTTAGTGTTCAGAATAATGAAAAAATTGTTTGGGTTTTTTTTAAAAAAAAAACATTTGGCAAAAAAACCTTTTAAAAAATTTTTTTTTCAAAATGTTCTTTCCTTTTTTGAAAAAAAGCTTCATTATTTAAAAACATTTTGCCCTGTATATGCCCAGACCCCCGATAGAGGTCAACTAGAATTTTGAAATATATAACTTAGAAGGGGATTTAACTATATTTTACGACAACAGGGGGGGAGAAATTTTTAAGAAAAACGCCAATAATTATATTTAAAGGGATAACTCTAAAAAATAATGGGAATTTTTAAAAAATTTAGTTGACCCTTTTAGAGATCTGAGCATAACAGGCGAAAAAATTTTATAATAGAATCATTTTTCACAAAAGGAGAACTTTTTAAAAAAAAGATTGTTATATTTTAAATTTTTTTTCCAAAATTGTATTTAAATAATTTTTTTTTGTCAAAATGTCCTAAAAAATTTTTTATGCATGTTTTAAAACAAGTGACACTAACTATCCGGAAAATTTTCCATTTATGCGCTTTTGTAAAATCACGGTTCCGAACGTAGTCGGATACCTTAAGGTTATATTCCTTGAATGTTAGTAAGTTTTTATATTTGAGGCAAGAAATAAAAGAAATAATTGGCATTATTTTTGAAATTTTTCTTTTATTCATTTTAGGTATACGAATTAAATATAAAAGATTACCTAATGAATTCAAAGTGAAGAACAATATAGAATGTAGAGAAAAAGTAATATAATTGAACAAATTCATATGATGCATTTAAATAATTCATGGTCTTAAATAAAACACATTAAAATGATTTATTTACCATCGAATGATTTTAAATATATAAAAACCAAAAAGAGATATAGTATAAGTCGAAAATTAAAGTTAGTGTATATGATCATACGAAAATTTTTAACTCGCATGATATTTTCTCGCTTGTTTCTTGAAACTTAAAATACTCCCGGTTGATTTTATGGTCTAATGGTTGATTATTATTGAATTTAGATAACTTAAAATGAATTGTTTTTTCTCTCTCACTTACAGGCTCTAATACCTACATTAAATTTCTCAAGAATCGATGAACTTTTTATGTACATTTTTTAAAAAACCCTTTTAAAACGATACCCAAATATACCATAAACTTTTTGGAAATATTTTAAGATTCGGAATTTTTTTTATTAAGAGGTTAAATTTTTAAAAATTTACAGAGAGAAGCGCGCGGGGGATGGAAAATCTCGGAAGAATCTAGCTGAATCACACACACAATAGCACTATGTTCCTCGACGTCCTTTGGATGATCTTGCCTAAGATAACAAGTAAAGCGCTGAATTCGCAGAACTCTGTATTGCTTACCGAAAGTATAACAAGAGGAAAAAAGTCACTTAATCACTAATGTTTTTTTAAACAGTTTCTTTTAATAAACAAAAAAAATGTATTAAGAGATGTTTTAATGAGTATCATTATCCTCAAGGCATGTAATTATCTTTACCTTTCATCATGAGATCAAAGAGAGATAGTAAAATTGAACGCATATATGTTTTAATCAACATACATTTTATAATTCTCTTTTAAAAATATTGATTTTTAATGATATATAAATATTTTTTTTGTTTCTTGTAAATAAATTTGCACAAATTCAGATAAATATATTTTCTCCTTTCCTTCCTCAGTGGCTCGACATCCCAGGGTGGGCCTTCCTTTCCCGGCCTTTTCCAGGTCAGCTTCTTCCGTAGTGTTCTCAATTTTGCTAAAAACTAGGTATTTTTTTTGGCCATCAATCCTTTAAGTTTTAGCCGCCCTTTCTCGTTAAATTGGTTCAGCATTAAAAACTTTTTAGTGGTGCGATCTTCATTCTTTCTGACAACGTGTGACCTGTGTCCATTTAATTCTATAAATATTTTCTAATTTCATAAATTTGTGTGATAGTTTTTGAATGCAAGAGTGAAGATGACTGGAACTCTTCTTGTTTTATGCAATTTTTTTCATCATCATTGTAGCAACATATATAATTTAATATGACAATTAAATTAATAATAATGGTGTAATTATTAGCGATTTCATTACATAAAAAACTTCACGGGAAATAATGGATTCTATTATTACATTTTAAGTTTAAGAATGCTTAAATGTCTTGATCTAATGTTGCAAAACACAGAAAGATGAAATTTTAGCTCAGGTTTCAATGGATATTTGTTTCATCCTCCTAAACAATCCATTGAGTAAATATACAGGGTGTTGCCAAATTCTGAGGGTTGATAATAGGCAGCATGGAGACGACACATCCCCACAGAACATGGGGTCGTAAACGACGTTTAGTCGGAGTAATTTGCAAAGACAGTTATCAAATGTGTGATGTGAAGTGTATTGTAAAAAGGGGGAAAAAAGTAAGCATTTAAGACGCAAAGCATTTTCAATAGAACAATGCGTATATCCATTCGAATGCAACAACATGTGATTGTCACAGGATTTGTTCGTAGTTGCGGCAACGTAGGTCATAGCCCAGTCGACACCGAAGGACGAAGAACTGTGTCGGACGTTTTCGAACAAATCTAGTGTGCTGGCGATGACAACTAAAGCGATCACGGTCCGTGCCGTGAGATCATCCACTGTAGTCACCGGCGTCTCATATACAAAAGAAACAGGGGGGATCCAGAAAAAAAAGGCAAGAGATTTGACCCGGGGAAAGGGAAAACGAAAAGGCCCCCCCCTGCCATTCCCTAGGGGGGAACGCTTCCCCAAAAGACGATTTTAAATCGATTCGAATCGTAACTTGGGTGAATCCATTCACAAAAATCGAGGTCTAAAAAGATTTCAAAAAAATTTTATTTTTTTTGTCTATTTTCAATATAAATATAAACCATTTTATGAAAACAAGAAAGATACCAAAAAAAGGATTCTTTTTCAGTAAAAAAAGGGTTTTTTTTCAGTGAATTGACAATTACAATTAATTTTATTACCATATTAAAGTTAAGTTATAAAATTTTTTTTCTAAATGTAGTTACATTAAAAAATTTTAGATAATATAGCGAGTTCCCAGCTTAATATCTGCTTTTTAAAAAAAACTGTCGTCTCGGGATCCAAGGGGCCGCTCGTGGTTTATGCTACCGGCAACAAAATAGATGAATATCGAAAATCAAAATTGAAAAAAATCATTGAATCATCCCAACAGATATCCCACCTTAATACATTATGGTTTGAGGAACGTAATATATAGTTTTTTCTCCTTGCAGTAAAAGTAAGATCACAACATACTTAGGTGACAACTGCCTGCGATAAATAGTGTTAAATTTTCGTTTAAGCCCCCGACATTCTGGGCATTCCAAATGTAAATAATCTTTGGTTTTTTCCCATGAAAAAAAAATCGAATGCCGATTTTCAGGGTGAAATATCGATTCACTGAATCGATTTGTGCTCCCTATCGATTTAAAAAATCGGGGTCCCAGAGATCGATTTTCAAAAGGGTCTCGATCGGCATCCCTATTCCCAGAATTTGGGAAGGAGGTGGTTACGTACCACAATCGAAAAATGGGGTGGTGCACCAACATGCATGAGCTACACTTTCTGATGCGCAGTGACCAGTATTCCCTCCAGCAACTCCGGGATAAGTGGGAAATATGCATACGTGCAAAGTTTTCTTCAACCCTACCGCGGCGCTCCAAATCCGCATCGTTAGTCACCCCGTTTGAATCATCGTCCTCCTATTATCAGGTTTTTCCCACGGTATTTATACCCCCTACTTTTTTGGTGATTTATCATCCCAATGCTGCCTGTTATCACCCCTCTGAATATGTCGGTCGAGAGATAGTGTAGCAGATTAACAATTTCATACTTTACCTAGTTATAGATGTTCTATGAAATAATTACATATTCAATGAATTAACTATCGATAAAATGTTAAAAAGTAAACTAGTTGACATTAAAACAAGCCCATTGTTATATAAATTAACTGATAATAAAATAGTTAAAGTCTCTCTCAAAAAATGCATTTCATATAATGGGTAGATAATTTGTTAAATAACAAAGGAAGACATAATGATATAAAATATTTTTGCTGCATTAATTGAATAGTTTAAGAATAACATAAAATAAAGCAGAAGAGAGAGAGAGAGCAATAGCTATATTTTAATTTTTATAATTTATAATATTGAATAAGTCATATTAAGTCCTTATAGTGTTGCTGGAAGAATACGTACTTATTTAAAACAATATTGAACAAATTTTATCCGAAACGTAAAACATTTCGCAGTTGATATTTTAATGACTAGGCAATCGTTAATCTATAAATTAACTCGTTAAATCATAAGATTCAATAATTTTTGCTTGTTATATTATGAAAAGTACTTTCAACTTTATTTATATTTAGTTATATTCTCTCTCTCTCTATAATATATATATATTTGTGTGTGTGTGTAATAACAATATTTACTTTAAAATTCAAATCCATGATATATTTATTTGAATCATATTAACGAATACCTAATTTCAAAATGTGTCCATTTAATTTACCATTAAAAGATTAAAAACTTTATTTTAACAGCTAAGATTTCCCTCCATTTAAACATGCAGTTATAACTTAACTATTCAATTCTTGCCTGTTTTCCTTATTTTAAAATGTAGAAAGGAGAAAATTTCTCTATTTCTAGCACTCGTGTGGAGAGAATATGCCAAGTTCTTTTTTCTGATATTTTGCAAAAATAGGCGCACTCTCAAGTGTTTAAAGTACATAAATAAATCCTTTTTTTGCTACTAATCTTTCTATTGTTACTATTACATTAAAAAAATGAATGCATTGCATATATAAATGTAATCATCGAAACTGCAAAAAATGAATAAAAACTATTTGTTTTCCTGGATATCCATGTGTGCAATCTTTCTATTTCTCGCTCAAAATATGCAACATTTTTTTGGGGATCTATTGCTACATTCGGAAAAATCCCCAATGAATGTAATATCCATATATTCAAGAAATATCTACAACTCAACAAAAAACTTCTCTAAAAGTTTCTGTTTCTTTTATGTACAGAACAGTTACCATGTACTTAGTCACAATTAGGGATTGCTATACCTGTATACCGGGATACCAAATACCGGTATTTTGAGCCATTTGTACACTTTTGTAATACCGGTATTCACAAGTTTAAATACCTGTTTTTCGGTGTTTACTAGAAAAATATATGCTAACTGAAAATAGAATAAAACAGAACATTTGTTAATATTAGGTTTTAATACAAGTTGGAACGATTTACTCCTAATGATAAAACGATTTTTGAAACTTAAAAATCCAATCAAAAAAGCAATGATTGATTTAAACCTGCAAATTAATTTTTCCGATAGTGAATTCGACTTAATATCCAGAATTACATAAGCTCTAATTCCAATAAAACTGGCTGTTGAGGAAATGTCGGAAAAATTCTAATTTATTAATAGATAATGCAAGAATAAGTTTCATGTGGCAGTCACTGAAAGAACAGTACACATCAATATTTGAAGAATTATACATTACATTTTTGAAAAATAGTACAGAAGAAAGACATACCGAAATAGAAAATGTTTTTACGTTTTAAAAATCATAATATTTAAAATGAAAATGAAAAAAAGAAAAAGAACTTTCTAATTTCAAATATAGATCAGGATTATTGTAAATTTTTAAATTTTTTAAACCACATTCAGAAGAATTGGGAAATTATCGAAGATGAGATGATCCAAAACCATCCGATGAAAATCGATTTATTGGTGGGGTTTAGATGTAAATATAGGGAAAAATATATGCGCATTCTAAAGTACCAAAACTAGTGGGAGATGAAAGCGCATTTTGAACTGATTTTGCACAAAATTACGTTACAGGTTAATGTACAGAACAATGTGATTAGGTTTCTTAAGATCACATTTAAAAATATTGTAATATAAAAACGAATAGAATAACATTTTTTTTTAAATAAATAAGACGTCCCTTTTTCTTTTTGATTCTTATATCTGTTATAATTTATAAGTTGCAATTTTATTTTCGACATTTACACTCTTAATAAAACTCAAATAAAACAAGAAAAATTGTTTTTTTAAAATTTCCAATTATGGTATTAAACGTATCGGTAAAGATTTAAAAAAAAGAATACGTATTGACTTTGCCGATATTCAATCCTAGTCACAATCCAATGAGTTTATTCAGGGCGAAATTTCAACAGATTCGCCCACTTAAACGCCAAAGAAAGTGAAATTTTTGTAAAAGACACATTTTAAAAATTTTGCAATGGGAATAATCGTTTCAAAAAGTAGCGGGTTAAATGACATCATTAAGAAAGGAAAATATTTTGACAAATTCAAATGGGTTGATTTTGATAAAAAAAAGGGGAAAATTTACAGGGGGAATTTTCCTCCCTCCCTGAGAATATGCATCTGGGAAACCCTAAATAACATTAGATATTCCTTTGTATCTTTATGCTATCGAAAAAATAAAAGAAGGGACATTAGGTTTTTAAGTGTATATAAAGCATGTAATACTGTACTTTCAAAATTTTTTAAGGGAATAAAAATTGTAAAATTTTAAAATTATACAAGATAAATTCGAAAATTTACTGGACTTTATATAAATAAAAAAAAAATTTATCATACTTAATGCTCTTCGGGAAATCTATGCATTCCCCACTTTTCCAACATAAAAGTTCAAAAAACTCCGAAAAATTTTTTTGAAAGCTCTTTTAGCCCCATCAATTCCCGTGCATATCTCTATTTCACAAAAAGGTTCCCGAAGGTAATTTTACGGCAAAACCCCAAATTAAATATTTGGGGCTGTTTTTTAAAGACATTTTAAAATCGAACCCAAAAAAATCTATTAAAATAAAACACCTGCTGTACTTGTTACGGTGACTAAAAAAATCAAAAAACTTTCTTTTTTCCTTTTCTGAAAAATAAAGGAAAAGGACAAAAAACAAATTTGTTCTTGCCCCTTTTTGGGGGCCAATATCAATTCCGGGAAATTTGGGCTTTTTCCTTGATTTTAAAATTTTTCAATTATTGGGGGATAAATTTGCTTTGCATTATTTGTGAAAGGACCATATTTGACCAAGATGTGGTAAATGCTTTTTAATCTTTTGGTAACAAAGTGCATCATGTAAATAATGGATACACAATATAATTCTATGGTTTAAATATAAAGCGAAAGAAAGAACTAGTCAATAAGATTATCTTAGAAGACGTTTTAAAAATCCCTATCAAATAGAATGGTAGTAAGCCCAAAAAGGGATTTTATTCCAGCACATATTTGAAACTTTGGAAAAATATCCCGATCATTAATATTACATCAAATTATTGGGAGAAAAGCAAAGAGAAGATTTTATGAGCACCTGAATCCTCAGGAAATTAATCCTCATTTCAGAACTTTGACGATAATATAACTTATATAGAGCAACGTAATTTGTAATACCTGTAGCAGTAGAAAGTATCTGGAACTTATGTTAAGGTATCCGACTAAGTTTGGAACCGTGATCTTAAAAAAGCGCATAAATGGATAACTTTCATGATATTTAATGTCACTTAGATTAAAATACATGTATAAAATTGGTTTACGGACATACATTATGACAAAAAAATTTATTTAAATACAATGTTTTGGCAAAAAATTAACTTAGAATAACCTTTTTTCAAAACGTTCTCCTTTTATAAAAAATGCTTCTATAATAATAATATTTTGCTTATATAAAGTAAATACATCTCCAGAGAGTCTAAACTAGGAATTTTGAAAAATTCCCATTATTTTCAGAGTTAGCACCAATTGAAATAATTATCGACGTTTTTCTCTTAAAATGTCTCCCCTCTGTTGTAGTAAAATATAGATAAATATATTTCTAAGTTATATATTTCAAAAATTCTAGTTCAGCCTCTGTAAAGATGTCTGAGCTATATACAGGCAAAATATTATTATAATAGAAGCCTTTTTCATAAAAGGAGAATGTTTTGAAAATTGGTTATTCTATATTCATTTTTTGTCAAAATATTGTACTAGAATATTTTTTATTGTAGTAATATTCTTAAAACAATTTAAATACGTTTTCTAATTTAAGTGACACTAAATATCATAAATATTGTCCATTTATAAGCTTTTGCAAAATCACAGCTCCGAACGTAGTCGGATACCTTAACATGTGAAAAATACATATTTTCCCACATTAAAATTATCTCTGGAATATAATCAATCCATGACTTCATGAAGAGAATCAAAGAATTTTCGGATTAACGATTTTTAGAATGTTTCTTACAAAAAGTGCAATACTTTGACATTGATTTACTATTTTTTTCTAAAGGAAAAAATAATTTTGTTGCATAATGTCCCTCAGAATTGACGTTCCTGTCACTTGACCGAATTTTGAATTACGAGGTCCATCGCCAGTAAACCTCGTGGAACTTCAGAGTGAGACGTCTATAAAAATTAGATCAAATTTACACAATCGAAGCAATCGTGGAACTAAGAAAAAGTTAGTAGTATGGATATACTCATAATTACAACTGAAAATTGGGAGAAGTATGTCATTAAGGCATCTTGGTTGTACATTGATTGATCGTTTATTAACGTCACACTTTCAGCAACCCAAGGACTTTTGGACGGACCGCGTAATTTTGATTCACGGACAAGTGACGAGAAAGACACCTAAACTAGCAATTTATTCTTTTAAACTACCACCCCATGACAATGGAAGGACTTTGAGCTTGGATAAATTTAATATGCGTCATTTTCTGTACACAACGAATTTACTGCTCAACAGATACAACACTGACCATAAATTCATGACCATAATCGCACGCTTACTCTGGCGGTGCGTTATCCATTTTTAAGAAAGACAAAAAGCCGCCCATCTGGTATACTAGTTAGTGACGCTGACTGCTGTGCCGTAGGGCCTGGGTTCGAATCCCGGAGAAGGCATGGATGTTTGTAAATGTATAGTATCTTTGCGGTATGGGGATACTCTAAATAGCCGTGAGCCCAAAAGTTTTCCCTTTGAAACTGGGGGAAAGGGGGAAGGCGGGAGGGCCCCCGAGTGTTCTCTCCAAAATTGGGTGGAAATAAAAAAAACCCCGTATTTCACCTGTATGCTGCTAAAGCCGGATAACAAGGAAAAAATTTACCTGCCACGTTGAATATCGGCTTGATTAGATGTTACTTCGTCGGGTTTTAAAGAAACGCAAAACAAAGATAAAAAACCTCGTAGAAAAAAGAAAGAACCATTTCCTCCTCAAGAAATTTTAAATGCCTTATAGACCTAAAGAGGGTTTTTAAAATTTAAAATCAAATGGGTAATAACAAACGCATCACCTGGGTTTTCTCTTAAGCCTAAAGTAAGGTATATGGAATTTGAAATACAGGTGGACGCAAAGGTAGAGTAAATATTTGATTCTTTTTTTTAGTAAATTAATAAGAGAATCTTAATTTTTTGATAACAGCGAAAAAGGATATAAGAGAGCCCATTGAATATTAAATAAATCAAAACAAACAAATTATTATTCATCAGTTCTCATTCCCATTATTAATAAAAAGTTATTCATGCTAAAAAACAAATTTAAAAAAAACAAAAAGACAAAAAAAGAAAATTTTTTTTTTTCAATAAAAAACGGTAGCATTTATTTAAGGTAATTTTGGGGTTTTTTGTGTGTGTGTGTGTTACTAAAATGAAACTAAAATTTATTTAGAGTCCTAACAAGAAAAGACTGATTAAAGTGACAATAAAATCAAAAAACCAAACAAAAAAAATAATTTTTTAGAACATGCTTTTTAATCTTTCTATTTATGAATTGAATGCTAAGTTAATTTTTTTTAAATATCTAAAATTACATCATAAAATTACGAAAGATTCAAATGCCTATTTTTTTTTCAAAAATATGTTCGAATTGGTGTCTATTTCCCTCTCAAATCAACATAGCGAAACACTCAAAAGATTATTTCTATAAAACAGTCTTATCTACTTAAAGCTTTTATTGATACAAAGTGCATTAAGGAGAAATTGTTCCAAAAAACGCATTTTACAAATTACGTTTAGAGAACGATCGATTGAGAGAAAAGAATGTATTAAAATAAATCGATAATTTAAGATTGGTGGGGCCTTTTGACTAGACAGGAAATTGATTGTAGGCTCTCTTAGACTCATATGAATTTCATGATGCTTCATTAAACATTTTTGATGTCTTCATGTGATCAAGAAAATAAATCATCTTTATGTAGGAGGTCTTTTAAGATTACCTAAGGGAAATACAATATTGATTCAGATCTAGAAAAACCCCAAGGGACACAATAAAACGGCTCCTTTTTATAGCATTTGGTTATATTGACGACACATATATTGTTCTATCATATTTATCAATGTCTTTTCTGATTTTCAATCGCCGGTTGAAAAGTTTTTCTTTTGATTAATCTTTAGTATACTATTCAATATTATGTTACTCATTCTCTAGTTGCATGTAATGAAAATAAATGAAATGTATTCAAAACGGTATTCTATGAAAATTGTATTGAGTTGGATTCAAATATAACTCACGTTTTTTTGCCTAAATCAGGTTTTGAAATCGTTCGAATTGTTGTGTTCAGGTTGTATTAACGTTGTTCTAGATCATAGGTTCCCAAAGTGGTTCTTACGGATCCTTACGGGCCCTTTTGAGACGTTAAGGAGGGGCGTAAACGCTTGGGGTTTCCGTAAAAAGGTTTAATATAATGTAAAATACTTGTAATTCATTGCTCTGACAGTTAAGGTATCCGTCTACGTTTGGAATCGTGATTTTAAAAAAGCACATAAATGGAAATGATACTTTCATGATATTTAGTGTCGCTTAGATTAGAATATATGTATAAAATTGTTTTAAGGATATTTTGACAAAAAATTATTTTTAAAAACAATATTTTGGGAAAAAAATTTAAAGTAGAAAATCTTTTTTTTAAAAAAAGTTCTTCTTTTATAAAAAAAATTTTTTTCAAAAAAATATTAAGCTTTATAAAAGAAAAAACATCCCCAAAAGCCCCGAACTAAGATTTTTTAAAAATTAACATAATTTTTTGAGTTCCACCAATTTAAGAATTATCGGGGTTTTTTTTTTAAAATTTCCCATCTTTTTGTTTGTATGGATAAACCCAATTTTTAAGTTATCTATTTCAAAAAAATTTTAGTTGAGCCTCTGTACAGAGGGCCCCCAAATATTTAAAAAAAAAATATTAAATTAAAAAATTTTAAAAAGGGAAATATTTTTTGGGAAAAAGAGTCATTCTATGTTCTTTTTTTCAAAAAAATTGTCTTAAATAATATTTTTTTTTACTATTCTTTAAAAAAATTTTTATATACATTTTCTTAAAATTTCGACACTAAATATCATAAAAAATTTATACGCTATTTGCAAAAACATGGTTCAAAACGTAATGGGAAACCCAAAAAAAAATTTAAAGATTTTTTAAAATGTTAAAAAATTTGGTGTAAAAAAATTTTGAATTTTAGAATTTAAAAAAATTTTTTTGATCAACTCGCCTGTAAGGTGGTAAATACAAGTAATGATAAGCACTCATGGTGGAAATCGAGCTGATTGCAGAGGGGAAAAAAGGTATACATTTGCATGGGAACCAAAAACTTTCCTCCAGATTCAATAGCTTGTCTAAAAATGTAAAAAAAAAGTCGTTCATCTGATCAACAGGTATGTCTTATGCATGATACCAACATGGGAAGTGAATTCAACAATTTTTTATTAGTTTTGAACAGAAATCAATATTATATTTTTTGCATTGTTATACTAAGATAACCACCTCATTGGTTCAACTATCTTATCGAAAAAACAAAAATTTAATTGTATTCTAATACGAAAGGTAACATTTGAAAAAATGCTGTTTCAGATTTCATAATGTTTCACTTATACTTTAATTTTCTCTCAGTCAATGTTTACCATTCAGGACATTAAAGTAAAGTTAATAATCTTACTATTATGCATTGAAATAAATTTAAAAAATAATAATATTACGCTCACTTGGGGTTTCATGGCCAAGTGTTTGATATATAAAGGGGTCCATTGGTATTATAAGTTTGTTCTAGACCTTCACATTATCAGTGATGATTCAACCAATTAGGAATTATAAACATATTATATCTAATGTAATACATATCGTATTCTGAAGAGGTTGTGGTTATGTAATTGGTGCAATAATAACTTTGTCTATTTTTTCTGTTTCCGATTTCAAATCTTGTTTCACTTCTGTATAACCATTTTTCAATCCCTACACTATTAGCTCCCACTCTCTACATATTTATTTATTTATCTTGGTGGATTTTTTCAATCCTTAATAAAATTCATTTTAAAGCGCTTAATAGGCTGAAATTTTATATACATGATTATTTTGGATGACAATACAGTAATTTAATTATAATTAATAAAAATTAATTGATTAAAACTAATTATTTAAAATTACAAATACACAGCCACGTTGGCATCATTTTTGGCAACTTGTGTCAAAACTTGGAAAGGTTTTTTTTATCACGTTTTAAAGCATTCAGTTGAACCGAAATTTTATATACACGATTGTTTTGGATGACACAATACGATACTTTAATGATAATTAAAAAAATTAATCACCACTTAATGTTATAATTCTGTCCTATGTATATACATATTTATATCAAATGTAACTATTTAATAAAAAGTAGCTAAAATAAAATTTTTCTTTGATCTAAGCAGGAATTGACTTAAATTTTTTATTTATATTGCTTGTTTTAAATAAACATTCAATGAATTTAAAATATATTTAATACTCCTTACAAGGTTTTTTTTCAAATTTAAACATTATTTTTTAATTTCATGATGAATACGTAAATTCTTACAACCTGGATCAGAAGATAATTGAATTGAAAGCTTTAAATCCGTTTAAAAATACACGGTTTCAAAAAACTCATTTTGTATTTCCCGTGAACATTCCTTCGAGTTGAGAATGGCTTGAAAAAAAAACATGAAAGGTAAAGAAGAAAACCCCCACCTCGATAATTTAGGATCGGTGGGTCTTTTGCTTAAGGGGAAAGATTGCAGGTTTCCCTTCCCTTTTTTGCGATACGGATTGCATGATGTTTCGAAAAAGTGCGTGTCTTTTGAGATCGAAAAATAGATTTTCGTGGAGCAAGGAAGGTCGTTACCAGTTCCCGAAGAGAAAATATAGCATCAATATCGGTCTCGTAAAACTTCATGTCGTAATAAAAAGGACCGTTTTATTGAGTTTCGTAAAATTTATATGGCAATGCTGTGGATTTGCGGACGCCTTTTTTGCATATTTTTTTTTTTATCCAACAATTTTTGATTAATTTTTTTTACAGAAGTTCATAAGAATGTTGAGAATATTTTATATATTTTGTTTATCATCGTTATAATCTTTTCTGCCGCGCAACCAGTATCGTGGATATGACCCTCAGCTAGTAACCGAGTAGGTTCGGGTTCGAATCCGGAATAAAGCATGGTTGTATCTCCTTCACAGGGTTAAAGAAGTCGAACTTTCGCCTGAAATGGATTCCCGTCTCGAATGAAAAGCAGTGCACCCCTTCTGTTATATGCTGGGATCATCATCATTTGTAGTAAATGTCTACATTCTTCTGTTTGTATTGTATGTTTCTGTGCTTCCACACGTTTTTCATATGTATCCCAGGATAAAAACACACGAAAACTGCAACAAAAACACCATCTTTTCTAAATAGATTCAATAACATCATTAAAAATCTCGTAAATTATTAGAATAACACAATTATCCTTAAATTTGTGTTAACCTCTTCCTCCCCTTCCCAAATCGAATTGAAGAATCATAACGTTGTTTAAAATTAGCAACATTACAAATGTTAGACAACGGGAAAAAATTGCAAAAATTCTCCTAAAATAATATAAATATTCAAAGATATATTAAATTCAAAATAAAGAGACACACAAAAAGAGTAACATTGATAAATTTGGAATATTTTGCATAACAATGAAAAGATATTTAAGAAAGATTATCAAATGCGGAAAAAAGATTTCTAAAGCATCTAAGCAACCGGGGTTAACCAAAAGTATAACAATTTATTGTGCTCAAACTATTATAATTAGACATATGTTTGCTTGCATTTTTTGTAAGTACTGTTATGAATTTTTTATAAGACCATTTACCTCAGTTAATTTGAATGCATATCCCATTGGTAGCTCGGAGAACGTTTAGGGGGTATTCCCGCCAAATGTTCTTAAACGTGTCTTCTATTATTGCTGCCTGATTCTTTGAACATTTCATAATATCGCTTTACTGATATTGCATCAGGACAACAATTTATCAGGATGTTCAATGCGAAATTTGCTGCTAAATGGATGTTTATTTCATGAAACCAAAGGACACATTAGGCTTTCTTCACAATTCCCATTTTCTTCTCCATTTCGGCCGAAAATGATGTCTTACTTCAAATGTTGCCGAAAGATTTGAAAAACCCCTCTCGTCATTTTTGGAATTCTCCCCAAAATTTTTTGTCGCCATGGACCAGTTAAGGTATCCGACTACGTTCGGATCCGTGATTTTAAAAAAAGCATAAATGGTAATTTTCCTGATATTTAGTATCCTTAGATTAGAATACATGTATAAAATTGTTTTGGACATTTTGAAAAAAAAATTTATTTAAATACAATATTTGGCAAAAATTTAAATTAGAATAATTTTTTCAAAATGTTCTCCTCTTATAAAATAAAAACTCAAAATAAAAATTTTTTCTCTTGCATAAATTAAAAAACTTCTCCAAAAAGTCTGAACCATTTTTTTTTAAAAAAATTCACATTATTTTCAGATTAGCACCCCTTGAAATTTAAATTTTCGGCGTTTTTTAAAAATTCTTTATCGTAAAATATGGATAAACCCACTTCTAAGCTATATATTTCAAAAAAATTTAGTTAGTCTGTACAGAGGTCCCGGCTATACAGGCAAAAATATTATTATAATAGAAGCATTTTTTTACAAAAGGAGAATATTTTGAAAATGGTTAAAATTTTTGTTCTTTTTTTTTAAAAAATTGTATTAAATACTTTTATTTTAATACTATTCTTAAAATAATTTTATATACATTTTCTAATCTAAGTGACACTAAATTTCGTAAATATAACCCATTTATACGCTTTTGCAAAATGACAAGACCTGAAATTTAAAATTACTGAAGTCTATAATTTAATAAAACATTAATTATTTGCATCAACATAGTGTATAGAGTAGTGCTTCTCAAACTTTAAATATTTGCGACCCGGTTTTCAGTCACAATTTTCATCGTATTCCCCTCCATACAATAACGATGTATTGAATTCCAAATATAATACACTTTGACACTAAAGCTACGATACCACTTTAGTTATAAATCGTACAAATTATCAAGATAAGTATTAAATTTTGTATATAATTTTATGTTTAACCTCATGGGCTTGTCATTGGTAATTATTAAACTTGTTCTTAACATAATATTGTTAAATTAATTATCAAAGACATTGTGCAGTACTGATATATTTATAAGTGTATTATATCAGTGTCTATGTGTATTTTATTATGTCAGAATGTATTTTTTTGTTTGCTTTCAGTAAAACAATAACGTTTTTAAATAATCTTTCATTTTCGAATTTTTGATATACTCGCCCCCCCCCCCTTTAAGGTATCACTAACCTCTAGAGGGAGCACCCCGTATTTTGAGGTGCTGAGGTAAAAATAGTGGGTAAAGATTAATATTAGCCTGCTGCTCCAAGCAATGTATTATGATTACTCTGTACGTTGCATCAGCGATTTTTGAATATACTCAACTTAATCAGCGAATTTATAATAGAAATTCATGAAAAAAAATATATAATTATTTTCCTTTAAACTCCGTTTGCAGATTTTAAGAATGAATTCGAATCACCATTGCGTGACAGTTACGTAAATAAAAAAAGTACATGTGCTACTTTTTTATAATTTTATGTTGTTACTCATGATCACGTGACAGCTATGACCCTATAACAATACCAACAAAGAACGCGCGCTAGTTTTTCTGTATATTTTATACCATTCTGAGTGTTACAAGAAAGCACGCTTATTTGTGCTCATATCGCATGATTGTGACGTCACATGGATCGAGCCCATACATATATTGATTATCATTATATCAAGCACTTACAGCTGCTGTCTTTTTCCATGCGATGCAACGATCTATTAAGCACTGCTAAAATGCCCCGTAATTTTGTACCACCATTGAAATGATGAAGTCAACATCTGATCACGCCAACATGAAAACTTGGAGGCAGCAGATTTAACACATGTATCATCCCTTTTATATGATAATTTTAGAGTATATGAGTATCTATCGGACTTCAGTGCTCTTCCCATATTTTAAAAATATTTCTTTTATTTTAGCATATTTTTTTTCGAAAATATACATAGGTGGCAATTCCAGATGTCTTGCAGCTCTTTTTTGATGATTTTACCAATCTTCTAATAACCTGAAATATTTGCTGGAAAAAGGAAAATTTTCTTAAAAAAGTAATATCTAGTGTTGAGCCAAAAGCGATGCGAAAGAAATTAGCCAAAAGTAAATAGCTAATTGGGCGTCAAAAATGCATGATATGATTTTGGGGAAAAAACTACTTAAAACCCAAGGGGGAAAAAGAAACATCCTATGATATTTTGCGGAACTTTTGATTTATATAATTAACTGACTTCCTGTCTGTGTTTCCAAGATTTTCAATGCACATAGTGTACATTTTGAGAAAAAATGGTTCAATTTTCAATTATAATTTTCATCGCACCCCCTCCATACAATAATAATGTATTGAATGTAAAATAAAACATGCAAAAAACAATGTGACTTATAAACCTTATTTTTTATAAGCCGTCGTTTTCAAGTTAAGTATTAAATTTGGTTTATAATTTTGTGTATGAAAAGCCCATGGGGGAACCCTATCAATTATTAAACTTGTTTTTAACTTAATATTGGTAAATTACTCATCCCAAATACATTGAGAAATACTGATACATTTAAAAGTATATTATTTCAGTCATAAATGAGAGTATTATTTTTTATTGTGTCAGAATGCATTTTGCTTTGCTTCTTTTCAGTAAATTAATAATTTTTTTAAATAATCTTTTATTCTCAACTTTTCGATATGCTCACCTCCCCCATGTAAAGAGGAGGGGGGCTCAGTTTGAGAAACGCTGTAATATAAAGTATTTAATGATTGTCTGGGAAATTACATTTGTATATATATGTTTTGCGTTTAAAATATATTATTTCTCCTTAACTTTTAGCTGATTTCACATAAAAAATCCCTCCACACATTTTTTTCTGTTAACATCTTACCACTTGACGTTTTTTTTTTTTCGTAAATTTACTCTTGGCACAATAGTTGTGTCTAGCGTGAAAAAGCGTATGTACAGAAAGAAAGAAAAATAATATTTTTCACATGTTCTCCCCACAGAATTAATTTATGGATGATTGTCTTGAAAGCAGAAGGATATTACTTCTATTTTGCTATTCTCAATCATATGTCATATCCTCTTATAGTCACTTTGGGGAAGGATATTATGGATAGATACCTATTATATTTTCGTTTTCCCGAATGGTACAAGTTTTTAATCTGCAGATTTTTGAATATGAACATTTCTTTATAAATCTGCAATAATTTCGTTGATTTGCGTAGTCATTAGATAGATATGTGTAGTCTTCAGTTAAACACCTATGTGTGTGGTACAAAATAGAATATAAGCCTAAGAACTAAAAATATACTTTCATTTAATTGATTTTTTCATAATAGTTCAATGATCACCTCTTTCGTCTTGCATGTAGTTTTTCAATGAAATATTTATTAATAAGTAGCCTTTTTGATTTTACGCATTTCATTTGGTATAATTTAAAGTACATTAAAAAATAGTTTTTATATTTGTGTTTATTTTATGGTTCCCTTTTCCTTAAAATGAAGTTTCAGAAAGGATACCAATAAAACGAAAATGCCAAGGAAAATTGCCTTAGACATAGACTGGGAGAAATAAATTAAGCAAATTCACCAATTTGGTATGGAAAAGAAGTGGCACGTCTTACATGGAAAAATACACAGGAAATAGTATATTCTTACATATATAGAAAATACTAAATCTGAATTAATATTTTACAAATTTGTAAAATTCAACAGGCAACGTATTCGATAAAAAAGACGCATTCATAGTAATCGAAGAATTTACTGTTGATAGTCAATAACGCGGCAAGAAAAAAAATTAATCGGACAATTTTATGGTTAAATTTATAAATTGTTCTGTGACAAATTAGTGACACAAACCTTTTTTTAAAATAAAATGACTACTTGTTGAATTATAAAAAATGTCTTGTTTTTACATAGAAATTATTTCAAATTTTTCATTCATGTAAAACACTGCATAAAAAATATATTATGATCTATATGAATACCTACAAAAATGCTGTCGCAAACAGTCAGATTTATTTCGAGGGTTTGCAAGACGGAAATATTCTAAAACAGACACGACAGAAAAAAAGCTCTTAAATTGCTTATAATTTTGCATAATTTATTTTTGTCCTTTAATGTTTTCTCTAAACATGACTGACAACACAATGGACCAATGTACTTTACATCATGTCTTAGTTCATTAATATAAATTGTGTTCATTAGATCTATTTGTATACACTTCTGTTCACGCATATTGGTTGTATATTCGAACGTATCTTAAGTTAATTTTGGTCATTCAAGTACATTTGCATTTCGAAAGAAAACTTTTGTTGAAACTTTTACCTTCAATGGGTTTTACAGGGAACTTTTTACAGGAAACCATGTAAATTTTTTCTCATTGCAGGTTTCACATGAAATCAGATTAGGAATTACTTATTATAGATTTAGGAGGTTAATTAATTGGGTGAATTAGTGCACCCCTTAAGCATATATTCTGTGCAATTTCTTGATAAATATTTATAAGCCACGATATTATTTTGTTTACCACGTTAACTTCTGTTTCTGTACGAAATTCTTATCTGTACTGCTGTTAGATGAGAATGTAATAATATCCAGGAGATGTAGAAATAAATAAACGCCTTTTTTTCAAAGGACCGACTACGTTTTGGGAAACCCTGATTTTAAAATGCATAAATGGATAATTTTATAAAAATTTAGTGCCTTTAAAATTTGGAAAATATGTATAAAATTGTTTTTAAAGGGCATTTTGGGAAAAAAATTTATTTAAAAAAATATTTCGGCAAAAATTAACTTTGAATAACAGTTTTTTTAAAAAAGTTCTCCTTTTGTGAGAAATGCTTCATTTTAATAATATTTTTCCTGTATATAGCTCAAAAACCCCTGTACAGAGGTCAACTATTTTTGAAAAAAATTTACATTATTTTCTGGTTACAAACCATTTAAAAAATTATGGGGTTTTTTTTTAAAAATTCTCCCCCCTGTTGTCGTAAGACATGGATAAACCCCCCTTCTAAGTTAAAAATTTTTAAAAATTTTTGAGCCCCCTGTATGAGAACTGAGCTATATACAGGGCAAATATTATTTTAATGGAAGCATTTTTCACAAAAGGAGAATATTTTGAAAATGGAACACTCTATGTTCATTTTTTATCAAAATATTGCACTGAAATAATTTTTTATTGTAATATTATTCTTAAAACAATTATATATACATTTTCTAATCTAAGTGACACTAAATATCATAAATATTATCCATTTATACACTTTTGCAAAATCACGGTTCCGAACGTAGTCGGATACCTTACTTTTGACAAAGCTACTGACGAGTTAACTACTTTTCGTGAAGATGCAGAAGCATTGAAAGTACAAATTTGTTTCTTCTTTTTTTTGGAAGAATTTAAAAATCCTTTCACATAATTCTACCATTTATGACGAAATATCATACTCTTAAAAGCCTATTTACAGCCAGAATTTTCAAATTAATGACTGCATGTTTTAATCATTAACAATATCCTCACTAAAATGCGAACATATACTTTTATTAATCACATGACAAAGAAAGGTCTTAGGCGTTACAAAGCTTGCTGAAATCGTAATCCTTGGCGCACTCGATGTCAATCTCCCTCATCTGTCTCTGGAGGGCCTCCTGGGGGGGCCCCGAACGGCGTGACCAATAGCTCTCTGGAATACACCTGAGAAAAGGGTGGTCATCTCTCCGAGGGCCCAGGTGAAGAATCCCATGCCCGTAATTTCAACCTTGGCGTCCTTGAAGCGGTTGATCTCGAACCTCTGGAGTACTGGATGAGTGATCTGTCCATTCTTCTTTTCGATGAGGGTGTCTACTTCAGCCTCGAAGTCGTGGGAAATGAATACGACGTATCCTTCACGAGGGCTCTTGTTCCTTCTTTCCTTCTGCCATGTGTAACGACCCTGTAAGAACAGAGGAACATATTGTTCAAGTTCCATATTCATTAATGAATAGTACATACGGTGCCCAACCGGTATAGTGGTTAGCAACGCTGACTGCGGTACCGTAGGGCATGTGGATTCGAATCCCGAAGACATGGGTGTTTGCAAATATATAGTGCCTTTGCGGCATGGGGGTACTCTAAATAGCCGTCGAGTCGCAAGTCCTCTTGTGAGGTTGGTTCAAGGGGAAGAGAGGTGGAAGGCCCCGGGCCATCCCCAGGGTTTTCTCCCTCTAAATTGGGGTGGAACCGAGCAAAATCGTAGTGTCACCTGCATGGTTCTCAAAGCTAAGGCTAACAACAGGCGTAAAACTCTAGCCCTTAGCCGCGATGAATTTCGAGGGCATTGATCTGACTTCGTCAGGGGTGGCAATAGTAACAACAACAGCTCATAAGGTGTAACTATCTTTTGCCAATTTTCAAATAGAACTTTGTGGATATGTTACAATATTTTTTAAATTTAGAGCTCATGAAAAAAAAGTGTTCGTCAAAAAATGGGACACTCGTAATGGCTTTTTAATTCTCGTTGTTGCTGGATAAAAATAGTATCCTTTTTTTTAATGGTTCAAGGCTAAATTTATGAATTTTACGCCTCAATAAATTATTCAAGCGTTGGTGGTTCTCTCATTGAATTCCTACTATTAGTTCACTCTCTCCCTAAGCCGTTAAAGTATATAATTCAGTTATTTCACATAATATCTAGGTATTTCCCTGAAATAACCAGACAAGTCAGTTAAAGTATATAATAGATAAAAAATTTCATACTTTACTTCGGTATTCTATGAAATAACTAAGCATAGACTGTTAAAATGAAAAATAAACAATTTCAAATATATTTTATAAATTAATTGATCATAAATTGCTAAAATCTCTCGAAAAATACATTTCATCCTTTTTGCGGATTAATATTTGATAAATAATAAGAGAAAGCAAAGATGAAATAATTTATTATTGCTCATATTGCTAACATTAATAGAGTTAGTGAGTGAATATTAATGTCGCACTGTTCAGCTACACGAGGGCTTTTGGCGACGGACCTCGCAATTTTGAACCATGGTCAAGTGACGAGGACGACACCTGAGCTGAAAGCCCCTCTCCTAGCTACCACACCACACTAATGGGAGGACGTTTGAGCTCTCGACAGATTTAACTTGCATCGCTCCCCTACATGGCGAGTCTTTAGTGGTACTGGCCTCGAACTCGTGACAAGCCAGCCACGATCTGATACCTTGACCACTAGGAAAAAATACATGTTGGGAAGCCAAACTGTTGCTTCAAAAACATCGTGTAAACTTTTAAAACAAAAATATAAGACAATATTATTTTTAATTTTGAATACCTTTACTTTATTTTTTATTATTTATTGGAGCATGGATTGCTGTGATGACACTTTGTATTATTGCACTGTGTATTATTTTTGAAACAAGCACACTTTTTACTATTACACATTTTTTTTACGTGAGCACTTTTTAAATCCTTGTCCAGAACCGCAACTACGAGCTGTTGCAACAGATCGAAGCGTTGTGTCAATATTTTGGAATTTCTTCAATAGAAATTAATTCTCGGTGACATATACTGAACTGATATCTAGAGTAAATTATTTTATTCGGCCATTTCTAGTTCCTAATGGGTAAAATCCTTTCCAAAGCAGCTAGAACCAGTTCAAAGAACTTTCGAGTGCCGTATTTCATACTTTAACCGATTAAGTAACCGTTATTCTGTAGATATCTAGTTAAATCGTGGAATTCAAAATTTATATACTTTAACTGACTTGTCTAGTTATTTCATGAAATACCTAGTTATTCTATAAAATAACGGATTTCATACTTTAATGGAAATATATATATATATCTTGTTCAAATTTTCAATCGTTAATAAAATACTTTTTATTCATCCACAAGTTCAAATATATTTTTTAAACTTTAGTGGATAACACTTGATGTAATACAGTTTTTTCAAATATTAATTCATTAATTAAATTTTATTTTTTGTTTTAAATTTATTCTGCGTTATTTCTTATTTAGTTAGAACTTAACTCTTAAGGCACTGGGCCCTTAATGCAAATTTAGATAGTATACCCGTACTTTTAAAAAGTTTTCAAAAACTTGTATAAAAGGTAAAATGAATGTACATGGCTCATAATCTCATAAATTTAGATCCAATCTGACTTGATCAACTACCGATTTTCGACTAAATCAGTAACGATGGTGTATGGTGGTAGGCTTAGATCTAGATATGTACGACAGTCATGCCATAACAATGTACGCTTGCCTCTGTTGGCAACTGGAGTATGGCTTGAAATTACCAATTTTTTCGGAAAGTATGTCGAGGAATAGCATTTGATGATGAAAACTATTCGGATCATGAGCTTATTGAAGTCGAGTTGAGACAAGTTTCCCTTACAAGGCCGAGTTCCTGGACCAGGGCCAAGTTGGCCTATGTGGCTCAAGACTTCCCTGCACTAATCTATTTGATTTATTTATTTCAAAAATTTATAATAAATTTATACATGATTGTCTTCATTTTTTAATGAATTATGATCTGAGTAGAAAGGCATTGTAACTATTTTTTTGAAAAATTTTAATACTTTTATGTTAATTTTTATAAATAATTTTCATATAATATTTACTCTCTACTCTCATATTGAAATTTTCGAAATGAATGGGAAACTTCGCTATGAAATTGAAGAGAAACCAAACAATTGAGGGTTATTGCTTTTATTCGGAACTTTATGTTTTAGTTTGGAGCTTTTTATTATATTATTTAGTTTGATTGTTTAAATAGCTTCCACACTTCGGAAAACCTTTTCGTATTGAATAAAAAAAATTTTTTTTTTATCTTTCTTTTATTGT
Source organism: Trichonephila inaurata madagascariensis (assembly GCA_019973955.1). Lineage (NCBI taxonomy): Eukaryota > Metazoa > Arthropoda > Arachnida > Araneae > Nephilidae > Trichonephila > Trichonephila inaurata. The sequence goes on from BMAV01002956.1 coordinate 31,827, forward strand.
GGAATGGCTATTGACTGCTGTAATCTTAGTCTTAGTAAATTTGATTAAAATTATGGTACGAGTACTTATTGTCCATAATACCACGTAAATCATTTCATATTTCTTTCACATTCTTTTAACTAAACGAAAGATCTTCATCAACACGCTTTGTAAAAATTTACCTTCAGTTCGTCGGTTGTTACTTTGGCTTTGACAAGGATGCTGTTTTCGTCTATGCACTCAATTTCAGCATCTCCGAGACGAGTAATGTTGTCAAGACCCCACAAGACTCCATCACTCAGTTCCACGAAAGAGGATCTTGGGGGAAGTCGGATGGGGTCAGGAAGCTCATCTCGGGCTTTCTCCAAGATTTCATCCAAATAGTCGTGAACACTGGGTCTTTTGCACGATTCGTCGTCAGCTTTGCAGTTTACTGAGGAGAAAGAAAATATTTGAATGTATTTGAGAGCAAGAAGAGTATAAGAACTAAATATTACGAGAAAAAGAATATAAATGTATAATGGATGTCTGGGAAAGTGCTTAGATACAGGGGTGTCCAACACGCGCGGCCTGCCAGCTGACGTAAATTAGGCCCCCGACTCTTTTTAAGAGTTTTTGAACATCAGGTTTTTAAAGTTTTTTTCATTTTGAAATTTATTTGAATATATTTATATAAATCTATAATGTATTTGCCTGTTACCTGTTCTTGTTTTAAAATAAATCCTTTTTGATAATAGAAATGTATTTTAGATTAAAATAGATTGATATTTTATCAAACAGTTACACTTGATTTTACTATAATAAATAACATTTTTAATAAATTCCGAATTGCATTATGCTTATCCTTTACTATGGAGGGCACATGATTCTCTGTGTGTGCGACTTTCGTTTCTCCTCCTCCTTTTCTGTTTGGAGTGCCCAAAAAGCAAGAGGCAGTCAGAGATGTTAAAGTTTAAAAAATATATTCAGGACAGTTAAGATAAAGGGCAATGTATGCTAAATCGCTTGCGAATGATACACTATCAAATTTCAACAATGAGTAACGAAAGATCAATTCAAAAGGAACACCGTAATTTTCAAGAAAATGGCAACTGTGATATTTTAAACATTATTTGATCATTGTATTATTATATTATATATATTATATAAACATTATTATATTACCTATGTCTATATACATGAAAAATAATGAAAACAATAATAATAATTCATTTTGTTTTACATTTTCACTCCAATAAACGTTCTTTTGTTTCCAAATCTGATATAAATGTACATATTTTTATGTGCGGCCCGCGAGAATCACTTCCGAAAGTGATCACTTTTCTCAGGAACTGATTTAAATTTTACTATCCCATTAGAAGTACAAAGCTTCATTCATTACAAGAATGACCATCTCGGCAAGTTGTGATCGATTCAGTCCAGACTTTTATAGGCTGAATAGGTACAAACTTTGATTTTTAGTTATATTGTTATTGCAGAACATACTTACTAACGAAATTAAAAGGCCATCAAAATATTTATAACTAGTCTCTTATTTAAAAACAAGTAACATAAAAAATTTTTAAGTCAATTATATATACTACTTAGTTCAACAAAGAAATATTTTATTTTTGTTACTTTTTATTAAATAATTACAATGAATATAAATATGTATATACATATGACAGAATCACAATATCAAGTGGCAAAACACCTTTTAAATTAACATTAAAAACTTTTTAACCACATTAAATTTGTAATTACATTTTTTAGTATAAGTTGAATGTAATAGGTAAGAATTTATCTTAAAACCAATGCAAAAGGAATGTTGACGTCTAACCAGTATATCAGCGTTTTTCAAACTGTGGGGTGCGCCTCCCTAGGGGGGCGTGATAAGTCTACAAGGTGGGCGCGAGCGTATCGGAAAGTCGAAAATAAAAGATTATTTAAAAAAATTATCAATTTACTAAAAGGAAACAAAATGTATTCTGACATAATAAAAAAATACACATTTACTCTTATATAGTATACTTATAAATGTATCAGTACGGCACAATGTATTTGATACTAAGTTAAGAACAAGTTTAATAATTACTAGTGATTTTTCAATGGGCTTATCATACACAAAATTTAATACTTACCTTAATACTTTGTACGGTTTAAAATTAGGGTCGTATTATAGCTTTAGCGTCAAAGTATTATACATTATTATTGCATTCAACACATTGTTATTGTATGGGGAAGGGGGGCGCGATGAAAATTCTGATTGAAAATTGGGTCGCGAATATAGAAATTTTGAGAAGCACTGCAGTATATGTGTGATTGTTAAAGTTAAGTTAAATCTTCATCACAAATTTAACCCTTTATCTGCCGCATTATGATTTACTGCAGTTTTTTTTCATGCAATATTATTTTGAATGACTACATTGAAAATTAATAGATATACATAAACAAAATACTCAACTTTGGGAAATTTAACGCGTTAGAGCTAATTAATAAATTAAAGATAATCAACTGTAAAATTATTTGTATACACTGTTCACACAAAATAAATAGTCAAATCGTTTTCTAATGTCTTCATTTACATACAAAATGAATAAGACACTTAATTTTTGTCATTAACTATTTTTTTCGGAACAAAATTCACAGTCTTCGCAATCCATTGAAAACGCAATCTCAGCTATAAAACTATTCACTATCCCTGCTAAAATGCTCATCATAAAACCCGTGCTGCCATATACATTGGAAGAGTGGATTTAAAAGAATATTCCTGCTAAGTATCGTCAGAGTATTCGTAAAAATGTTTATTCTATGTAATTTTAAAGTGAGTGGTACTTATAAGTACCGCGCCGGTAGATAAAGGGTTAACAAAAGCTGTTTTATCCAATGGTGCTGCCATCTAGAGGAATATCGACTGAACTATATATCTTAAACTATAATTAATCAATGAAAAATTTAATTAAAGAATTAATATTTGAAAAAACTGTATTAACATCAAGTGTCATCCATTACAAGTTTAAAAAAACTATCGGAATTTGAGTGGATAGAAAGTGAATAGAAAGGACTTACTAACAATTGAAAATTTGAACAAGATATACAAATATATATAAAGAAAGTGTGAACTAATAGTAGGAAGTGGAAAAACATTATTTAAGATTACAAATGCAATTAGAAATACACATATTTATAAATCTGGCGTTACCACTGTGGGTAGTTGAAGCAATCCATGTTTTATGATCTTTTGTACCAAGTAATAAAAACAATATACTTACCGAAAACAGTACACAATTCAATCGTTTTTCTTCCAGAAAATATTGTAAATATGCCATTTTGGTGGGTGCTTTTCGCAAGTCTTCTCCTCCCCCCGGTTTTAGTAAATTAAAACTTATAAGAAAATGTAAGAAAAAAATGCTGTACATATTTTTTTGGTTGCACACCTGTGTTATGTATTACTTCATACAATCTTCAAAGAGTAAAAAAACATTAAATACTTGTAAGAATATGTACCCACTTACATATGTTGAAAAGTTGGTTCGTTCTCTCTGATGAACATTATTTTTTAGGGTTTTATTGTGTTTGTAGTACACCCAAAGTTAAGTTGTATACTTCCATGCTTCATGCAACCTTCGAAATTATTTAATCGGAAAATTTAGTTATAGGTCGATAGCACGAATTCAATTTTTCTTAAATAATTTGAGAAAAATATTGATCCAACTGAATCAAGAAGTTTCAAATGTGCGTGACTATAATAAAGGACAGAAATCACAGACATGTTTCGTAAAATCACAGGAATGTTATTTGCAGACAAGACTGTCATATTTTATTCAGGTTGTAGTTTTTCTGTCCTTTGATGATCGACAAATAGCATGTACTTTTTCTTGCTTGTGTCTTTTTGACAGGGCGAATTGTGCTACACTCATGGCTTTATATTTTTCTTGATGGAGTACTTTAGGTAGCATTTCAAAATTTTCCTTTCAACTCAAACGTTTTATGTTCATAGCTTTTCTCAAATTTACTTTCGCTACTATGATTAATATACATTATTTCAGCAGGTTCTTCACTTGCTTGATCAGTTTCAACTTCCTTCAATAGATATCACTGAGGCCATTCTATTTTTATACTCTGCTCATTTCCATTTATAAACCATAATAAGATATGAAACACAGCAGTCAAAACCACTAAGTTGTTCACAGGGGTAATATATAGCATATTCATAGAAAATATTTTGGAACAAAAGTGGTGACGCGGGGAACTCAGTCAAACAACTACCTTAAGATTGTAAAAAAACGTTTGCCACTCGCCCAAAATAGAGGGAGGTGTATGACAAATACATTTAGACTGTCATAAAGGAGGATATTGTCAAGGTCAGTGGTAACAAAAACTTTTTTTCCCAGAATTAATGACTTCGCGAGCTTGGGGCGACTATGTGCCCCGCGCGCATGCTCCCGGGTTATACTATAACTATAAAAAATGATTATATTGACACACAAAATAGGGGAACAACAATAATAATAGAATGAATATTAGGAGGACTATCAAAATTTTTTTAAATGTATATATAATAAGCTGTAAAATATCTTCCTAAGTCAGCGTATCTCAAACTGTAGGGCGCGCCCTCTTTGCGGGGCGTGATAATTCTACGAGGAGGGCGCGAGCATATTGAAAAGTAAAAAACAAAAGATTATTTAAAAATTATTGATTTACTGAAAGTAAACAAACAAAATACATTCTGACATAAAAAATAAAATACACATTATCACTGAGTATTACACTTATAAACATATCAGTGCTACACAGTGTATTTTATAATTAATTTACCAACACTAAGTTAAGAACAAGTTTAATAATTAACAGTGACCCATGGGATTGTCATACATAAAATTATATACAAATATTAGCACTTATCTTGATAATTCATACAGTTTATAATAAATCCTTTAACTGCCGATTATAAGTTTCGAGGAGAAAAGGAATAAATAAAAACAATAAAAAAAGAGACTGAAATGAGTAAATTCAACGCAAACATTATGTCAAGGTCCTTTTATTCAATTCCAAAGCTTTCGGAATAAATTTATGGATAACAGTGCACAGAAAAGATCGTACTTCGAAAAGACGTATATATACGTCCGGTGAAATTAGCGCACTTGAGTGAGACGTTTATATACGCCAGTGGCCCTTAAGAGGTTAAAGTCGTATCGTAGTTTTAGCATCAAAATATAGTATAATTGTATTCAATGCATTGTTATTGTATGAGGGGCGCGCGATGAAAATTATGATTGAATATTGGGTCGCGAATATTGAAACTTTGAGAAGCACTGTTCTAAGTACACTGAAACTTGAGTTCTGTTATTCATATTTTTCTCTATTTAAGTATTTATATCTTCTCTTTAGTACATTTTTTACCAGTGTGAAAATATTAACATCATGCACTTAAAGCAACGCGAAGACTATTAGCCATGAACTTTGTAATTTTGAGCATCTGTCAAGTGATAAAGACATCCGAACAAAAACTCCCCTTTCCTTGATGGACACCCCTCAGGGGGCTCACCTTCTTTAGGTGGGTACGGGTGTCACAATCCCGAGGTACCCCCAGTGATCTTTTCCTTTTCCCAAGGGGTTTACTATCTTTGGTAAACACGGATGTCATGACCCCGGGGTACCCCAGTGATCCTTCTCTATATTCGACCCTCCATCTTGTCATCCAGTTTCTCCTTTTCTTCTTTTCTCGTCCAGATCACAGACATATGAATTTTTGGCGCAGTATAGCCAAAACTGGCTCTTGCGCCATGAAACACCAAACTCATCATCATCATCATCACCTTGATGGAGTAATACGCAGTATCGGAAGTAGTCACAGTAGGTTCCGAAAACTCGGCCACACCCTTGTTGGTCGAAAAAACATTGAGCACACATACAAGCTCCTGAGGGACTTTAGGCTGTCGAAACCGCCCTTCAGTATTTTGAACAACAAGATACGTCCGTAATGGACTTACTGTTTCTTCGTCATCTCCGTAATGAAGCAGCAAAGCAATCACTACGAAAAAGGACATTACGCATTTCTTTAAAAAGTAGTCAGTTTGTGCAAAGACGGCTACTTAATTTTCAATACATATAGGCAGCTTTATGGCTTCATAAAGTACTTTTCTAAGGTGGGTCTCTAATCAGGTAAATTACTATATAATATATGTTCATTAATTTTCATTTTCAAGCAGTTCATGTGCTTGTCTCCTTAAAGTAGGTACTTTCTCTTTGTTTAAGGATTTTTTGACAGTTTATTTCCTATTGTATTCTCAAGCAAACGGGCTCGAGAATTCCATTCTCATTCAATTTTCCCAAACTCGACCACCTTTCTGCTAACACTAAGCCGAGTTTTCTGGACGCTACTAACAACAATTAACTCTTCCACTCTTTAAAAACAAATAACAACTTTATTTACAACTTCTAACTGCTCACATCTTATTCATTACTAACTATATCTCACACCTTATACATTACCAAACTCTCACAACTTATAACACCTCAGAAATACTCTACTCAAACCCTCTTTCTGACACTTCTCTCTGTCTCGTCATACAGCAACTCCCCGCCTTCCTGGGGTTACACTTACACAACGCCGCTGTTGAAACAGCGCCATCTATAACCTTAACAACTTTATAAATTTCAAATATATTTTATTTTATTTCAATTTTACTATAATTTTTCTCTTATCAAAATACAAATTAAAGTTCTAAATCTGAAGAAAATGCTTCAATTTTTCAATTCCTACTATTAGCTCCCACTCTCTATATATTTATTTATTTATTTACCTTGGTGGAAATTTTCCCAATCTTTAAAAAAAAATCTTTTTAAAGGGCCCAAAATTTGGAGTTTGAAATTTTATATAATGATTATTTTGGATGAAAATACAAAAAATTATAATTTATAAAAATTGTTTAAAACTAATTTTTTAAAAAGAATTCAAATACAGCTACGTTGGGGCATTTTTCGGACTTAGCGCCCCTTTTGGGGGTTTTGGTCAAAATTTTAAAAAGGGTTTTTTTTTCCCATTTTTTGTCCCACCAGTTAAACCCTGAATGGACCACTTTTTTTTGGGATGAAATCCCAAACTTTTAATGATATTTAATAAAATTAATTACCATTTAATGTTGTGATTTGTCATATGTAAAACATATTTATATTAATTTTTAAACTGTTGAAAAAAATTTTCAAAAAAAAAATTTTTTTTTTTGTTGATTTTAAGTGGGAAATTGATTTTAAATTTTTTTTTTTATTACTTGTTATGTTTTTTTTACCCAAATTTTGAAACCCTCAAAAGGCGTCCAATGTAAACCCTATGCACGCAATTGTTTATCGTAAAAAACGTAAGCCCAACCATAAAAAGTAAATATAAAAGGCACTGATAAGCGTCTTCTTTTGGTGTCAGAGAAAAATTGCTTAGAAAGATATATAAAATTTTTAAGTGCTTTGGTTTCTTTTTAGGTTTTTGGTCTTTAAATAATAAATATATATATATATATATATATATATGTATATATGTATTCCACTTTAAAACTTCTGTTTTTTATACAGAAACATCTCTTCATGATGTCAAAATTGACAATGCCATTAAAAAACAACAAAGATTTCCAAATTTAGGATTAAGATTTTTAGGGAAAAGTTTTTTACTTTATTTGTATAAAAAATTTTTTTTTTAGTGTATTTTTTTTACAAAAATGTTTGCAGTGTTCGATATATTTTACCATTTTCTTTTTCATGCACTTCATGAGTTTCATAATCTGCGTGCATGGTTCGAAAGCATTGCAAACAGGGGAGAAAAATCGTTATCGATTATTGAAGATAAACAAAAACTGAAACTTCAATTATTACTGAACACAGAATGCTGAAGAATCCAGAGATTACCTTTGCAAAGTTGTATCCCCTTTATCGCAATCCAGTATCGTAATAAATTTTCTAGATTAGAAGTACTAGAATTTTGATTTCAGTGTAAATATTTTATTATATATTTTGTGATTAATTTCAAAATAAAGACTTTTATTTGTTTTAAAAATATTTGTTCTATTTAAATTCCCTTTCTTTATTTTTAACCAATTGTTGATTTACAAATTTTAAATTTCCTTGTGTTGGGAGGCCCCCATGTGTTATCGTCTGCTTCAATTTTAATTTTCATAGTTTAATTTTTGATTACTTAATTTATTTTTTAAAAATTTTTCCTTTTGTTGCTAAAATTTTACTTTTTAAAAATTGGAACCCTTTTGTAATTATTATTAACATGTTTGTTCAGTCGAAAAAAATCTGTAAGGCATAAACGACTCTGGTTGCACTTAAAATGTATTTAAAATTTTTATATTTAGGAGAGATAATTACCGTTCATTTGTGGAAAATTTTTTAAATTTGAGTGTTTATAAGAATAAAAAGCATCTTTTTGGAAATTTAAAATTTTGGGTGTTTGTCTACACTATTTAAAAATTCCGTAGGTAAAACAAACGTATGTATGTTGGTTGGTTTTTTGTAAAAAATTTATTTTTCACGAACCGCAAAGGGCGCAGAAACCCCGCCGAAGGGACCAAAAGACTGGGGGAATTTTTTTCCGAGAAATTTGTTTTTTCCCTTTATATTCCCTTTTTGAATTTTGTCAAAAAAATTTTAATTTAAAAACCTTTTTTTTCCCCCCTTTCGTGCTGTTTTTTCCGGGCCCAAACAGAATGAAAACCGCGAGGTGAGAAATTTTTTTTTTTAAAAAGGGCCCACGTATTTAAAACAATCTTTAATTTTTTTTTGGGGACCGCAAAAAAATTACAGAATCGGAAAGATCAACTTTTTAAAACGATACGGTATATTAATTTTTTTACAAAAAAAAAGGATTTTTTTTTTTTTTTTACGATTTTTCAAAATGAGTCAAAAATCGATCGTTTTTTTTGAAAAAAGATTTCAAATGTTCCGGGTTTAAATTTTTCGTGCCAAAAAAATGATATTCTTTCACCAAAAAATTAATGCATCTTTCTTTTTTGAATCAGTTATTTAAAAAATAAAATGTCTAAAACTTTTTTTTTGATTTTTTAAAAAAAATTTTAAAATTTTAATTTAAAAAACCGGAAAATTTGTTCTTTTTGAAAAAATCTCACAAAACTTTTTTTCCCCCGGGGGAGAACAAATTATCCCTATTCGTTTTTAAAAAATGCTTAAAAAAATTTCGGTTTTAAAAAATTTTTTTTTATTTTTCTTTTTCCCCTCTTTGCGAAGTCAATCACACACACACAATGTAGTTTTTTTTTAAATTTTTTTGTTTAAATTACCGTATTTTTGAATGGATATATGAAGTTTGAAGGAAACAAAAAATGAAGCCATGAAAAAAAAAACAAACGAAAAATCCCAAATTTCACAATCCAGGGTTTGGTGGGGGCCTGTTTGGAAATAGAAATTTTTCCTCTGCTTTTGTTTGTGAAAATTACTTGAAAAGTACCTATAAAAAATTTAAAAATCACCAGATTTGACAAAATTGAATATTTTTTTTTTTTTTTAAAAAGGCCTTTTTTTAACTCATTTCGTGAAATTATGACGTGCTATGAGCGCTTGATTACTAGTGATTTTACCGGTTCAAAACAACATCATCCCTTTAATTTTTTTTGATTTTTAAAAAAAATTTAAAAAATTCCGGGATTTAATAACTTAGCCTCGTTTTGTTTGGGAAGATAAATTTTTTTCCCACGTAGTAATTTTTTTCTTCCAAAAAAATATACTTTTTATTTTATGACTTTTTTTTAAAATGAAACTATGATGCGTTTAAATGAAAATGATTTTTCTATATTTGGTCTTTTAGAGTTGTGATTGAAAAAAAAATGAAAAAAAATTTTAAAAAGAATTAAATCAATAACTCTTATAAATTCAAATTTTTTTTAATTTTCATTTATAAATAATTACATCAAACTTTTTCCCCGTGACGAACATTTTAAAATTACTCCCCAATTTTAATTCACATTTTAATATAGTTGGAAATTTTGCAATTATTAAAATTTCTACTTTTTTTTCTTTTTCAACATACAACTATTTTAAAAAGGTACATTTTTTTTTCCCAGGGGTAAAACTAAGTGAGTGAGTGAATATTAAAGTAAACTGTTCACCTCCGAGCTTTTGGCGATGGATTTCAAATTTTGAACCATGGTAAAAGGGACGAGGAACGACACCCATTTTTTCTTATCCCATACCACACCAACGCTGGGGTTTAAAGCTTCGACAGATTCAACGCGGGTCTTCAGTGGTGCCAAAATTTTAAAAAGGGGAGTAATAATTAATTGGGAAATTACCACGAGAATTTTTTTAATGACGCTAAATGGAAATCACAAAAACATACACACACACACCAGGAAGGGGGGTAGCGGGGGGAATTTCCATGACAATATTTTTATGCATTCAAAAATTTTCGTGCAGAAACCGCTCAAAGAAAAGGAAAAATTTCAAAACGGGTTTTTTTGAGTTATACACAAAGGTAAAAGCCCGGAGAAAAAGGGCTAAACGGAAAAGGGGGAAAAAAGAAAAAAAGTTTTTAAAAAGGAATATTGGATGTGCTGATTTTGTGAAGGGAAGGGAAAATTTATAAAAGTAGAGAAAGCCCGTGCAACGCCGGACCTTGCAGCTAGTACTTAGATATCATTCGTTCTAAAATTAAAAAAAAAATGGATGTATTACGAAGTGTTTTGTTATGTTGTATTTAAATACCACTACGAAAATCTTTAATAAAGCACAAAATTTAATATTTTATGTGATAGCATTATTCATTGAACAAAAACCAAATGAAAATTTAATTTTAATTTTTTTTAATAACGAAATATGTTAAATTTATATTTAATACCAAATGAATAAAACGAAATATGTAAAATACGTCAGTTAAAAGATTAACAAATTAAATGAACCGGATCTTGCAATTTTAGGCCTCTTTTAGAAGACGTTGATAAATTAAGAAAGTGAGCTTGTAACTCATCAAAAATCACTAATCATATTTACCACACCTTACTTTAATTATTGCGTTAAAACACATCACACCGAATTTTCCAGTTGGAAAACACACAAGTTACTCATAATAAAACAATCTATTTTTACAAACGTATCAATTTATTACTGGCAATTGCATCTACTTAAAATGTAACCGAGAAGATTTAAATTTATTTGTCCCCACAAGTACAAGTATTTAAATCTTTATGGAGATCTTTTCTATAGCGAGTAGATGCTGTAGTCTTTTATGTGGCTTCCGTTAATAGACTGGTGTTAACGGCGCACTTAAAGAATAATATGAGGGTACAAGGGCTGTTGGTGACCGACTTCGTAATCTTGAATCATGGTCAAATAACGAATGTAAAACCCGAGTTGACGCCAAATTCTAACTTTCACACCTCACTAACTCAAGAACTTTGATGCCCAATACCTTTAACGAGTATCAGTCTCTCTATACCCAGGTCATTAGTGGTAAAGGAACTCAAACTCGTGATTTGAAAGCAACAACTCTGGCCACGAGCTGACGACCTGGGCCACTCTGCACTTATGATCTTAATACTTTCAGGAGTAATGGCTATTGCTCAAAACTGGTTTTGTTTTGGCTCATCGAACGAAAAATTTTGAAATCAACATCTCACCAAAGTAACGTAAGTGCTCTAGTGATTTATATATCTGTCTCGTATTTTTGAGCCAAGGTCGTGTCACGAGGTCGCTATATAAACTTTTTTTTTTTTTAATTTTCCCAAACTTCCATAAACCCGGGAAATTTTCCCCCCTATAATAAAATAGTTACTACAATTCCTTTTAACAGATATTTCGTAGAATGCGAACTCGAAAGCGCGACTTCATTCGAATGGCCATGGTAGCCTAGTGGTCACGCTCAGGAACTCGTGACTGATGTTTCCGGGTCGAGGATACGAGTCCTGATGCAATTAAAGACTCACCTTGTAGAGGCACTCATGTAGTTAAATCCATTATGAATCAAAATCCTGATGTTGGTGTGGTATGGAAGTTTGGAAAGTGGGGTGCCAGCACAATTGTCACTTGACCGAGGTTTAAAATTGCCAGGTCCATCGTTGATAGCCTTCGCTTTGCTTCTAGTTCGAAGTTAAATAAACACACATTCATTCGAATATTGTTGACAATGAACTTGCCCTCTAACCATTAGGTTTTGGAGACCTTCAATCAACGTCAATAAAAAAGGTTAGTTTATATGCAAACACAGCTTGAATCAAGTAATAATGATAGCTAAATATATCCCGTAGCTCCGTCATATTTTTCCGTATAACATTAACTAAATTCTTGATGCTCAATTTTATATAAGAATTTGCCCAAGTCATTCCGCATAACAATATTTTAAAGAAAATAAATTCCAATCCATTACTTTAAAGATTGCTAATTGCATCTAGTATTCTTAGATCGCAAACTGTAAATGTTTGGAAAGAGAAGATCAATTCTATATACGTAATGATATACCTTATTAACTTTAAAATATTTTCCCACATTACCAATAACCTTTTGTGTAACCAAATAGTAATAGTATTTAATCATGTATTAAATTTTTGCTTTGGAATAATACTTGAATATATATTTGAGAACCAAAATTTAAATAATCTATTTTAACATTAAATACTTTTTAAAAATATCCCTGTCCTAGAAATTTATTTTTTTTCGGAATATTATTGTATGTTATATAGAAGAATATACCCGATGTTCTCTAAATAGTAACAGATAAAACTTGTCATCTTGTCTCACACAAAATGTGGTATACTTGCCATATATAAAACTCTTTATATACTTGTAACATATTAAACTCTTTATATATTTGTCACATATTAAACTCTTTATATACTTGTGATACATAAAACTCGTTATACTTGTCATTTATATATAAAAAAACTTGTTGTACATAAAACTGAACACTACATTCAAGTTAATAATGAACGAAAAATTACGAAAAAGACACTCACCAAAAAGGACTGCCAATGCAATAATGGCCAAAAATTGCTTCATGTTGCTGATATCGTTTAAAAGGACCTGCATGCAAAAAATGCATTGTACTATGTTTACGTTTTACACAACATATGTTTTATTTTACTATTACATAGCGATAGACAAACTTATCGAAAAGTTTTCAAGACACTCATTCCAAATCTGATTACTTTTATCTAATACAATGTTTGTAATTTACTGAGATGTGTTTTCTAGATTTTTATATTAATTAAATTCATATATATGTATTAAAAATAATATAAAGTTTAATAAAGTATTAACATATATAAAACAAAGTATTTGATTCACAATAATTTAAATATTTTATACATAAAATTATTAAAACTTTTTTAGAAAATTGTGAATATTCAATATATATATATGTCTTAAATGAATACTATATTATTTAAAAAATACACATATGTTTTAAAGAAATATTTCCCCCCTTGTTTAGGTATTAAAAATATAAAACAAAAATTTTTCCCGGGTATCTTAAAAATTGTGTTAAAAATTTTTTTCAATCTATTACTCCAATTGAGGACTTTGAGAATCAGTTGTATTTAGATTTAAGCAACCTCAATTATTCAACTGGACTTTCCGAAAGTAAGCTGTGACCCGGTCGCCTAGTGGTCAAGGTATCGGATCGTGGCTGGCTTGTCACGAATTCGAGCCCATACCCTGAAACCCGCCTTTAGGAGCAGGCATGTTAAATCGTCGAGGCTCAAACGTCCTCCCGTTGGTGTGGTGGTGGGTTAGGGGGGGAAGGGCGACAGATCAGATGCCATCCTCGTCTCTTGACCATGGTTCAAAATTACGAGTTCCATCGCCAAAATCCCCCGTGTAACTTAACATTGCGACGTTAATATTCACTCACTCACTCGAAAGTAAGCTTCATCATATGCGGCAACAACACCGCTACACCATTGTGGTTATGACACTCGGCTTGTAATCAAGTGGGCTCGGGTTCGAATCCCGAATAATGCATGGATGTATCTTCGGGAAAAGAACCGGACTTTTTTCCCCTTGAAATGGATTTCCTTCTCGAAGGGAAAGCAGCGCATCCCACCTGTTCTATGCTAGAAACGTCGTTTGTAAAGTCTATATTCTTCTGTGAATTGTATGTTTCTGTTCATCTATATCTCTCGTCTTTCGTATGTATCCTAGGATGAAACCCGGGACAACAACAGGCGGACAAAATATTAAGAGGCGATTTCTTTACTGCTGTTGTGCTTTTGGTAAGCGGCCAAGACAAAAAGCAACGACAAAAGTAATTTTAAAAGAAGAAATGGCGCTTAAAATAAATAGTTCCTAGATGTGTTTTTCGACCCAGATAGAGAAATTTAAAATTTTGTTTTAAAGGGGTGATTTATTTTGAGAATTAGGAACTTGAAATGTTTCCTTCCCCCTCCCTCCATATAACTCTGAAAAATACTACTACCATTAATTTGAAGTACGCAAAATTTTATTACAGAAACAAATGAATTGATAAGTTGATTATTCTTAACAAAAGAAATTTATATTGAGCTGAGATGTCCTGTGCTTAACATTAAAAAGAAATAAAAAAATACATTCTTAGGGAAATGAATATTTCTTTTTATTCCTACAACAAAAAAAAACAGTTTAATTTAATCGAATCTCTGACAAAGAGGTTATTTAAAAAGATTGTTATATAGGGTTTTGAATTCATTTTTGTCGATAAAGCAGCTGATATTCAGTAAGGGGGGTATCCAACTACCCTAACATTGTAGAATTTTGCCAAAAATTGACAGTTTTTTAGGATTTTATTTCATAGGCCATCTTATTAGCTTTTTAAAAATACTCAGTTTATTATTTTCCATTTACTAGAACAAAAACTACAGGTGTTTTAATAATAACAGATGCTACTACTTTTATATATAGCAAGATGTCATACTTTAAAATGCATTTTACTCGAAATGTGTTTTTTTGAAAATGCTCAAGCGGGTACAGCGATTGCTCAAAAGGCTTTGGTGATAAATAACTGAAATATTCTGTGTATGTCCTGTTTCATAGTAGAAGTGTTTTAACCTTCAAATTATCAATCACTTTTTTGTTATAAAATTTACAGTCCCTTATGTGAATATATAATCACTGTTTTTTTAATCAATTTCATATAATCACTAAGATAAAGTGACCTAGGTTTTGTAAAAATTAAAATAACTCTTATCCTGAAGGTCATTTAAAAATGAATAGCTAAGCAACACATCAAAATCGAAAATTTATTCATTGACTTTTTGTACAGAACGGGCCCCATTTATGTTATTTTTTGTCAATTTTTAGCAATTTTTTTCCCATTTTAGTAATAATAATTCTTTTTCTCGTCTTAATTTTTGCAAAAATTTTTCTTAAAATATACATATTTTTCTTATAAATCTAAAAACTGCAAAAAAAAAATCGCTAAATCTCCATTTTTTTTTTAAAAAAAGTTGTCGCAAGTACGGATACCTTAAATAAATCTGAAATCTAACTTCTTTTCAGGAATTGTAGTTTACTAGAAAAATTGAATGTTTTGTTAAAAACAATGTGTTTGATTGAGATGAATATTTGCCATCCCATTCTTATAATACGTATGAGGAAAATTATATATTAACTATGCATGTAAAAATGGGAATATATAGAATCATTCCATATTATTAAGAATTATATTAACTTCGCACTATATAAAGCAACACGAGGGGGTCCTGGTGGCGGGCCTCGAAATTCTGAACCTCGGTCAAATGACGAAGACAGCACCTGAGTTAGCACCCCTTCAAACTACTACCCTCACCAACGGGAAGATATTGAGCCTCGATAGATTTAACTAGCATCGGCCATAATAGGTACGATACCTCACAGAATATTTTTTTATTGTTTTTTCAAAACGTTTCCTTCTTCTCCCTCTGCAATTCTCTGTAATCGAGTTGAAGTACTAATGTTCTAATTTCACTATACAATACCTTATAGAACACAGAGTCTCCAAAATGGCTCCTATGGATCCCTAGGGTTGGGTTCCTCGGAACTCCTTAGAGGGTCCGTGACAAATTAAAATTTAATTGAAGGTGTATGGAGAATTGCAGGATGTCTGCTAAAGGTTTAATGCAAAGTAAAATATTTGTGACCTATTTCCATTTTATATATAAAACTTAAAATAAATTAATCGTGATTTTTATGTGTTAAAAATTTTAAAGTATAATGTTATAAATAAACACATAAAATATAAATAATGACAAATGTTGCCCTGGGGAAGTCGAGCTAATCGTGGGTGCATCTCTATATGCATGTTAAAATGCGAATAGAATCATTCCATATATATATATTCCGTCTATATATATTCCATTGTTATATTTAACAATTTATATAAAATATGGCATTTTTAAAGAGTCGGGCATCTAGTCTCAATAGTTTAGTTTTGTTTTGTGGATGATTCCATGGTGTGAAGCGAATGCAACAAATTTTCTTTTGTTTAGAACAGAAAAGCTGCTGCTCCTATGCAGTGTGCCATTTATTAAAGCACATAGTGCAAATCCATTAAATTATACCGATATAGATACTGTGTACATAACTTTATTAACCAATGTTATACATTTACTTAAGTTAATGTATAAGATAGCCTCTTACTATATATATTATTTATCAATATCACACACACACACATTTTCATTTTTATTTATCATTTTTAGGCCAATTAAGTTTGTAATTTCCGTACTATACATTGAAATGAGTTATTTCATTTGAGGGATTATGGCTAAAATTTTGGTATAAAAAAGAGGTTCCTAAGCATAATAACTTTGGGAATCATTGGTGTAGAATAAAACATGTACTACTACAGTTTAATTTTGACTTAGGACGTGAAGTGATGTTAGAAATTGAGTATTATAGCATATACTACGAGCTTCAACAATGTATCTTAACCCCTTCCAGGCTCACATTTTATTTCTGGATTTTGGAGCAAAAGTGTCAATTTTTTCATTCTTATTTTCAGATATATCTTTTTAAAAATAATAGCTTTATTAAAGTATATTAAAAGATGAACCTCTATTTAATGCAGCGTTTCTTCAAACTGTGGAGTGCCTCCCCCAAGGACAGTGATAACCCTTCGTGGGGTTCGCGAGAATATCTAAAATAAAAGATTATTTTTTTTAAAAAAATATTAATTTATTGAAAAGAGGCAAAACAAAAAATACATTCTGACACATTTACACTGATATATACTTATAAATGTATCAGTACTGCACCATGTATTTGATAATTAATGTATCAATACTAAGTTAAGAACCAGTTTACACTAATTACTGGTGACTTCCATGGGCTTGTCATATACACAAACTTTTATTTAAAATTTAATACTTTTTTGATAATTAGTATGGCTTATAATTAAAGTCGTATTGTAGCTTCAGTGTCATAGTACATTATTATTGCATTCAATACATTATTATTGTACGGAGGAGGGTGCGATGAGAATTTTATTGAAAATTGGGTCGCAAACATTGAAAGTTGAGATGCACTGATTTAATGAATTTTCCATATAACGAACGTTTTTTTTCGGGATTTAGCGAGTTCGTTAAATAAAGGTTCGCCTGTGTTTTTCAATGACTGTTTATAGTTTTGCTTGTTTTAAATTATCTCGAAAAGAATTTATTTGTGTTCACTACGATGACGGTGAATCAAATGTATTGTTTCAAGGTCATAAGAAATTGTACTTTTTAATGCATAATAATAAATTTATATAGAAAGATTTTGATTATTTGATTATTAAAATAGTCAATAAATAATAAAATAGTTAACTAAATTTCCTCAACTAACTTCGCAGTCTAAATTAACAAGTATATTTAAAACATTTTTTTAAAGAAAGAAATTACACTGCAAAACACATATAATTTTCATTCGAACACAGATAATTCAATTCAAAAACTAATTTTTATTGTATGTCTAATGTTAGTAATAAGTAATAATATACATTGTAAATCACAAGGGCTAATTTTAGTACATATGTAAAGAAATTTACGCTTATAGAAACAGGGTATCACACACACACACACACACACACACACACACACACACACACACACACACACACACACACACACACACACACACACACACACACACACACACACACACACACACACACACACTTACTAAGCATTATTTATAGTGATTTGTGTGAAATTCCGACAAAATTAGAAGATTTTTAGCATTTTAAAGTCTGTGTCTATCTATACTTGTATTTGACCTATTACACTGGTGCGCAAAACGAGCTAACGATGTAAATTTTAAGCAGATAGCCATGAAATTTCAGAAAAAAAGGGTTATTGCGATCAGCACATTGAACACGCAATTCAATGGAAAGATGATGTTCGTACTAATGTAAGGAACAAAACATCCTAGGCGACGTAAGTGTACGCAAAACGAGTGCGGTTGGTGCGTAATTCTGAAGACTACAACAAAAGGAACAACAGAGACGCAATTAATGACACTCGCTGCAAGTGTAAATGAGTTCTTCGAAATATATGAAGAACGCCTAAACCTCTGCACGGAAGAATAATCGGAAAACTGGAGAAGGAGCGTAGTTTGATCAGTGTAGCTAAAGAGTTTGAAATTAACAAAATTGTCGTTTCGCGCGCTTGGAAAGCCTTCCAAACAATTGGTACAGCTGTTAGAAAAGATGGTGGTAGCTACTCTAGGAAAACAACTGCAGTAGATGACTGATATATCATCCTGCAAATGAAAAGAACCCGATACTAGTCAGCAAGCACCATTGTTCAACAACCGTGTACAGAGACAAGTGCTGTAGTTTACTGTGGGAAGACGCCTTCACAAAGGTAACTTATTCGCCTACCATCCAAAACGCTGCACTCCTTTGAAATTTGGCCATCGACGGCATTAAGAGTGGTATAAGGAGCTCAAAAAGTAGACATCTCTCAATAGAGTCGAGTCCTCTTTGTACATCTGGATGAAAGACGCTCTACCGCCCCTGGCGATTCTCTTAACGCTAACGATTTGGAGAGAGATTGCATTACGGTGCTCTCATCCCTGTAACATCAAGGAAAGATACCGTTGCGGTGGTTCTGGAGTTGTCGTCAGGAGAGGCATAATACTGAACGGGAAGACTGCGCTCCACGTTTCTATAACTGGAGATGGCTTTTGTAATGAGGGGATCCTTCCCCATGTGCATCTGTTCCGAGTTGATATTGGACCAGACTTCATTTTTATGGATGACAATGCATGGCTACACCAGACTGCTGATATGCAGTAGCTACTGGACAGTGAAACTTTTACCTAAATGGACAGAATAGCGTTCTCCTCTGATTTAAATTCCATAGAACATATGGGGAATGTTTTGGGTAGACACCTTGCGGCGCGATTACATCTACCAGGGAATACTCAACAACCGAAAAAGAAGCCGATTGAGGAATGAGCAATCTTACCCCAAGAACTGATGGACAATCTAGTGCTGAGTATGGGAGAGATGGCGAGAAGCAACCATTGCTATAAGGGGATGACACGTACTATACCAAGGAATATGTACTTGTTACTATATGAATTGTATTCATTTTTAAGCAACTATACCTTTGTCATAGTTTAAGCAAAACATGCTGTCTCTCATTTCAGAATTTTATGTTTCTTTGATGATTTCTCGTTTAGTAATGGCACCCCCCTTTCGCTTAAGTTTTACACACCAGTGTATTATGCATTGAAGAAGCTTAGGAAAATCAGTAATCAAACTTGCGGCTTGATTTTAACAATAATTGCGACAAAACTAACAATAATATACTATTGAATGAACATGAGACTCAATAATTTACTTTTGTCAGGAGTAAAGAAAACAACTAATGCATGTCTTATCTATTTTACAAAAAAATCTGGAAATCTATCTTAAAAGAGTCACCTTTGAAATCGAGTAAAAGAATTTGTCAAAAATGAAACAGTAACCAAGCTTTTACTGTTAAGAGCTTTGAGGCTAGAGAATTTCTAATTTTAGAGAATTTGGGGCAGTATGTTTCAGTTCAGTTACAACTGATTCGTCTCGTAAGTCCATATATGACGAGACATAGAAATTAACTGAAAGAAGACCTAATTGTGCATCACTGTCATCAACTGATCTTTTAAACCCGTCGTCATTTAGCACCTAGTGGAGCTACAAAATGTGATGTTAATAAATAAACGGTCAAAAATCGAATCTGATAGCCCTCTTTTTGCTTTTTAAGTGATATTTATTTTTTCATCACATATTGGACATAAAATCAAGATGAATGAAACATCTTTGACAAAACTGACTTGCAAAGACGTTTGACAACCAATGATCTTGTTATATATATATATATATGTCAGATTTGAAAAGTTTAGCTTCAAAATTAAGTAAGTAATAAATGAAAGTATAGACCGAACTCTTTACCATCGCGTAAGGATTTCTGAGTAAATAAGCCTATTTGAAGGTGGAGCGAGCGCTGATGAAAAAGAACGCATACTCGAAAAGGCTTAGCTGGTGACTCCACTCCGAAATGTTGTTTATTATTCTACTCGGTTGCACGCCAAATAGCCGCCGTGTTGGATTTTATGTGATTGAAGCAAAATAAAGAAGAATTTTAGAGATGATGCCCTCCTCATTTTACAAGCTGGCCTGGAGCCTGACACACACACACACACACACACACACACACACACACACACACACACACACACACACACACACACACACACACACACACACACACACACACACACACACACACACACACACACACACACACACACACACACATATATATATATATATATATATATATATATACGTAATTGAATTCAAAAGTTTCCGGACTGAGTCTTTAACTTAAAAAATATTACAGTTCAGTTGCTGAAACACATTCTCCTCCGAAATAAGACGCTTCAGCATCAATACACTTTTGCCACGGCTTCTAAAGGTCATGGAAACATTTCTGGAATCCATTTTAAGTAATGTCCTTTAATTCAGCCTGCAATACACTTTTAACTTCATCTGCAGATTGAAATCTACAACCCTGCAAGTGACGTGTAAGTTCAAAAAATTATTCTGAAGTTGCAGTGGATGAAATCAGGGGAGTAAGATGGATGCAAAACACTTTTCAATGTTTTCAGCGTTGCCGGAATTCTGTGGACGTCCAGAGCGTTCGTCGTCCTTGACTCTTTCCGTGCCTTCTCTGAAATGTCGATGCCACTCAAATTCTTGCATTCGAGATTGTGTATTACTGTCATAAACATGCTTCAACATTTTGTAAGTCTCCGTAGCACTCTTTTCCAAGCCAACACAAATTTGATATTTTTCTCTGTTCAACAATTTTTCTCTGTTCACAATTTTTTTTCAATCACTTACTACTAAATGCATCCACCTACAAAATACGATGCCCTGGCAAGCTATCGACAACATGTTTTTGGACAAACCTTGTTGGAGAAGGGGAAGATTTCAGTGACACAGAAATGTTATCGTAGTCACTGAACTGCAAAAGTCTTTTACGTTACAGGCTCAGTCCGGGTATTTTTGATCCTACCTCGTACAGTAAAAGATATATATATATATAGATATATGTAATAATTCCCTCTAGTATCCTTTTTATTAACTCTTTGGACTAATATTCAAGCAAACTTTAATTCTTTGGTGTAAAAATTAACACTGTAATCTTAATCGTAATCGGCTAGTCCGAAATCCCTGTCCGGCCCATTCTATCCAATCATACCTACTATTACGCAATAATCACTCGCTTGCATTACTGGTATAAAAGCAAAAATATTGTGTAATCGCTCTCTTTGTCTGCTTGCCGTCAGCATGTAAACGTCCACGTAAGAATGTAAATAACTGCAGCCTTTGTCTTTGTACAACCGCCACATGTCGCTTCTGTTATATGTGTCTGTTTTCGTGTTTTTTAACAAATAGATGTGAAATATAAAAGAGATTGACCAGTTACGCTATGTGTGCTTCAAAATAAAAAGATGAAAAGTTATTCTGACGATGTTTTTCACTAAACCAGATAGGACAACAAACCAACACCGGCCAAAGCTACTACAATACTTAACACACACACATATATATATAGTAATACAAAGATAAGATAAAATCTCAAAAATTCATTCCATTAAAATATACATGAGACATTATGGTTCCTATAGATCCATATGATCCTATCAAGCCCCTTAGACACCTCGAAACGTTTTCTTCAAACAAATAATGCTCAAAAAGTGTATAATAATCTACACTGACTTTTCAAGGCAGCATTACCTTAATTAGGCAAATTTTAATCTTTTAAAAAGGAAAAAGAAACTGAATTGGATATGAGTGTGATACATGTCGAGAACAGATGAATGTTTTCCCAAGAAAGAACATTTTCTCAAGTGTATCAAATAGATCTTAAAGAAACATAATGCTTATGTTGCAAAATACTAACAGATGTTCTTTTCTCAAGATAACAGGAGTATAGCACTTATCTTCAATACATTCGTAAATATATCAAATTTGCGAAAGTCACGATTTATTTCCAAAATATTACTCAGGATATGATTAATATCTTTATTGAAATGTATGTAACGATTAATTTATGTCTCTTTTGTCTTAAGGAAAAGGTGCACATGTATATATAATTCAAAAGATAAAGAACTCTTTTTCACACAGCATCAAATGGTTATTTAACATTAATGGAAGAGTTAAAATTGAACAACCGTTTTCGATATGAATACAAAATAAAACCTGTAAGATGTAAAAATAATTATATATTCTCCATAGTTTGTACTCTTTGTAAATAAATAAACTAAAAAAAATTCTACATTTAAATATTATAATTCATTTAATATGTATTTTTTATATTTATCTGTTCTTTTTTTTAATGCTAACATGTTTTCCAATGTACAACGGGCACCTGTAAACTTCGATCTTATTTTTTGTGTGCTAAAACAAGCGTTATACGCTGGAATATACAATATGTAATTCAAAGGTTTTGTTTCATAAATGAAAATATTTCTGTACAAAGAAATTTAATAATGAAAATAAAAGAATTCACACCACTAGGAAGAAGGAATTAAATATCTAATTGTTTGAATGGCAACACATATTTTCTTCTCAAAATCAAATGACAAATTATCGCTTATAATTTATTAAAATAAACTAAATTATTTAGCATTGAAGTAAATGCAAGTTCAGAACCGTGATTTTGCAAAAGCGTATAAATGGATAATATATATGATATTTAGTGTGTCACTGATTAGAAATGTATATAAAATTTTTAAGAATAGTATTACAATAAAACATTATTTAAGTACACTGTTTTGACAAAAAGGAAACATAGAATGACCCATTTCCAAAATATTCTCCTTTGTGAAAAAAAATGCTTCTATTGGTATAATAATATTTTGCCTCGTCTATAGCTTCCGTATCTCGTGCCAGAGAGGCTCCCAACTAGAATTTTTAAATAGATGTAACTCTAGAAGTGGGTTTATTATTCATGTTTTAGGACAGCAGAGGGAAGAAATTTTCAGAAAAAGCGATAATTATTTCCAATTATTGTAACTCTTGAAAATAATGTGAATTTTCTAAAAATCATAGTTGGAGCTTCCTCTGTACAGAGGTCTGATTGTATACAGGCAAAACATATTATGAATAGAAGCATTTTTCTACAAAAAGGAGAATATTTGAAATGGGGTCATTCTATTCCTTTTGTCAAAATATTGTACTTAAATAATTTGTTTTACACAATGTCCTTAAAATAATTTTATACATGTGGTCTAACGAAGCGATACCTAAATGGTCATGAAAATTATCTATTTAAGCGCTTTTAAAAATCACTTCTGTTCGGAAAACGCAGTCGGATACCCAATGGTATCGATAGTACAGACAGTATGAAATTTGTCTTTGCTTTAGCCTCATGTAAGTATATGATTTTCACTTAAACCTGCTACGAGTTTTTCAGCACTTAAAAAAATGTTGTGGTTGTGGTTGTGGGAGGGGGGGGGCTAGGGAGCGGGGTGGGAGGGTTAAGTTTAATTTTAATTTTGAACTCTACTTTTGGGCGGCGAGAAACGAATCTACCGGACATTAGAAATGAAATAGCTCGAGGAACAAAATCGCCCGTATCGGACGCGCGCAAATGCGTCAAAGCAGCGTTTCTCAAACTGTAGGACGCGCCCCCTTAGGGGAGGGGAGCGTGAAACTCTTACCAGGGGAGCGAGCATATAAAAAATTCGAAAATAAAATATTTAAAAAAATTATTAATTTACCGAAAGGAGTCAAAACAAAATACATTCTAGTATAATAAAAAATACACATTTACAAAGATATAATATACTTAGAAATGTATCAGTACTGCATAGTGTATTTGATAATTAATTTAACAATGCTAAACTAAGAACAAGTTTAAAAATTACTAATAGCCCCATGGGCTTGTACAAAATTATATGCAAAGTTTATATAATAGTATTTTGATAATTTATGCAGTTTATAATTAAATTCGTATTGTAGCTTTTACTTTCAACTACATTATTGAATTCAATATGTTGTTATTGTATGGAGGAGGACGCCATGAAAATTATGATTGAAAATTGGGTCGCAAACATTGAAATTTTGAGGAGCACTGCGGTAAGGGGTTAAAACGTTTCCAATTATAAAAATCTCCGAAATTTGTATAAAAACAAGAAATATTTAAAACTTCAATAATTGATAAAATTAAATTTTTGTTTTAATATAATATTATTAGCATAATTTTTATGAATATTTTTGCTGAATGATTTATTTTAACTGACCTATATATTTGATATTTTTCTGCCATCACTCCTGAACTTTGAACGTAATATTCGATAGCATAAAAAATTCTAGCCATAAATCTTTCATGGAAAAGAATAAAATTGGACGGAAAAGGAAAATTTACAGTTCTTGGAAAGATATGACACCGTAGTCAATAAAAATAATCCTCTTATCAATGACGCCCTCGAAAAATCGATTCGAAAGTTCTAAATTTAGTAACAGTTAAGTTTCGTTCAAGGATATTGATTGACAGATGACTTTCAATGGTTGTGCAAGTTTTCTATAAGTTCAAATGCCTCTTGAGAAATTGCTAGATAATAGGGAATCTACACGTGTTTTGTTGTTTATAAATAATTCAGGAAGAATTTGAGTATTGAAAAGTATTTCATAGTGAGCAGAGTATTACAGCGAGTTGTAGAAATAGTTAAGAGAAGGAGGATGCAAACAGAATTAATTAAAATTTTATTTTGAAATGACTAATACATGTAATAAGAAAACTTTTGGAAGTGCATACTATGCCGTGGCGAGTGGTAGATTTTAACATTGCGAACCAAAGGTAGGGCGTGGCCGGTAGTGACTGATTGATTACGGCAAGGTTGATCATATTTTATGGAATTGATGAGGCAGTCTTGAAAGTTAATCCAATTTATTGTACTTCTGGAAACACATATGCATCTTACAAACAATAAGAACTGGACGGCACGACACAGACAAAGAGAATACACACAAACACACAAAGCGCGGCAGCCGGTTAGCTACATGATTGCAGAGAAGAGCAGAGAGCAGAAGAGAGGAGAGCGAGCGATTTCCAGATCTTGGTATTTATAGCCAGCGGGACGTCATGTGATTTTAGGAGGTGGATTGAGATAGTTTCAAAAGTCCCCGGTAGGCGGGTAACCAATTAAAATAGTTACATGGTTGTCCTGAAGGACTGGACATTAGATAATGCAAGAGCTATTACAATTAAATTATTGGAGTTATTACATACATATATATAAAAATGCTACAACAAGAATAATTATGTCAAAAGAAAATGATTCTAGATTTTAAAATGAGATATTAATGGAAATAAAATTTTGATTATTTTGGTATTGGATACTTTATAATTACGATTTTACATGGAACATATATGATTATATTTTGTATTCATTTAATATTTGGTCATTTTTTAAAATTAAAGCTCACAGCAATACAAAAATTGCTGCTCTTCGCTTCTTTTATAACCAAGCCAAGAAAAAAGTCAAATGGAAAAATACTCCGTTTTAAGGAATATATAACAAAAAAGGCATTTGCAAACACATTTATTCTAATCTACTTATAATGAATTTATTTTACTTCTAGATAAAAACTGTTGATAGTAAAAATTTGGCATTCTCAATAGGAATTAAAAATCGTTGAGTTATAGGGTTGAGATTTTCGTATTCAACTGTCTTGCGTGCGACTCAAAATGCAGTATCATCAAGGAAGCATCCAAACCATGTGAATTTCCCATTGTTGGTACACTATAATGTAATATGCAAGTGATTAGCGTTTCAGCACATCATGAAATCCTATAAAAAGGGAGAATAGAATGGCGTTTTGAAGTACTGGAATGGGCTCAATTCGAAGTCACATGATAAAACAAATACGTGTTTTCCATTGAATTCAAAACAGACATTAAACTAATTGTTACTTATTGTTCTTTTGTAAAACTCAGGATAAAATTTCAAATTTCATATTTGGTAAAGATGTTTAAATGTTAGGAAAAAATTTCTTCAAAAAATTTTTTTAAATTAAAAAAAAAATCATATTTAATGTTAAAACTTTTAAATAAAATGCATTTTGTATACATATGTTCTTTTTAAGAGAAAGTTTCTGTAAAGAGCAAAACTTGGCAACACCGGAGAGCGTAAACTGATTAGCTGGAAACACTAGATAGTTTTTATCGTGTGACTATAACGTCGCATTTTTTTTTTCTGAATTGATTGGTTAGAACCACGTGGCTTTACTATCATGTGACGATGACGTCACATGAACTGAGTCCATTGCTTCTCCTTACTATCGGCCCAAGGTGTAATTATTGTATCCTAACGATTATCCGAAGCGTGTGGAATTTGTACAATGGTTTATGTAGAAAGGTGTCACGGACCCTACTATTTTATTTTTGGTTTCTGTGGTTTTCGCAGATGAGCGTCATTCAGTCATGAAGTTGTGTTCAAGGTGTGTCAGCTTATGACAACCCGCAAAATACGAGAACTGACGCTGCAAACATTTTGCCTTAAATGTGTGGGCTGGAATCATTGAAGACTATTTGTTGGTACCTTACTTGCTATAGCCTTGTTTGGATGGTCGGAAGTAATTAATATTTCTTGAGACAGTGTTACCAGCTTTTCTGAGCGCATATCAGACTATATATGTCGTTTCAACATGACGGAGCTCCAGCCTACAGCATAATTGTTGTGTATGATTACCTGAACCGAAAGTTTGAAGCTGGATGGATCGGCAGAGGTGGATCAGTGGCTTGGCCACCCAGGTCACCGGATTTATCACCCTTGAATTTTTTTTCTGGAGAGTCAGGAAATGTCATATGTAGGAGACCCTTGTTGACAGTGAAATGGACATTGCTGCATGGATAGTGGCATGCAGGCGTTTTTGAAAATGTTTAGTGATCAATGCAATGGTACTGTGAATCCAGTGTTCGTGTAAATGGTCGCAGATTTAATCACCTACTGTAAACCTGTTTTTTATCTTGTTGGAATAAAAGTCTCATTCTCGTTACTGTTTAACTATACTGTTTCTTTGGGTTCACTTTACTTGACTATTTTGTTCATATAGAGGACGTTTCCGAACATACTTTCCTACGTTTCCTGATGTTTTCCCTACCTCCCTAAGAAATTTAAATGATAAGTTTTGAATCACCCTGTATATCATTTTTTAGAAATGATTTCAGTAGTACTCTTAGATAGTTTGTTCAAAGGATTTAATTTTAATGTTTAAGAAGTGTATTATAGAACATATTATTATTATTTAAATTATTTTTCATGTCCTGACTCGAAATAAATATTGCTCTTATTGCAACAAATAGTAAAAATTGCACTTATGTCTCTTGATATTATGTACCTGAGATTATTAAATAATTTTTTCCTTATACTTATTCCTTATACGTTTATTTAATAAAATATTTTTTCTTTTGTAATAATTGTTGCATTAACAAATGGATATTCCAAACTTTCGATTTTATGGAGTAGTATTGATTTTAAAATGTAATGGGACATATATGAAAGATGTAAATACTTAACTCATGCAAATAAGCACCAAGTATTCTTTTATCACTTCAGATCAGTAGCGCACACAAAATTTTTTCAAGGGGAGGGTCCAGGGTTGAAAGTCCACCATTTTGGTATCATACTCCAACAAGCCACCGAACATATTCTTTTTGATTTTGTCGATTTTCGGGAACAAAAACAATACAAAATTAATTATTGAATAAATAATTAGTAATAATTAATAAAATTAATTATTAATAACAAATACATAATTAAATTTTACGTAATATATACTAGGATTATAACCAATCGAAAAAAATCAAGGTCTATGGGGGGTGTCTAAAACCCTATGAATTGTGAGCGTCACTGCTTCAGATAAATGTATAAATTCAAAAGTATAACTTAATTTTTTTCACGTTAAATAAAAACCTAATTTCTGACACATTTAATTTTACGACGAAATATTTAATTGTAATTAAATTTCCTCAAAAAATATTTCATTCAAAAGAGCTTGATTTTTATTGCATAGAAAAATGGTAATATAAGTATTATATTGATATTTCTGTACTACAGATGTTTTAATTATGATCACATCATAGACATTCTAAACACAATTTTGTTTTGAAATGTTTTTATTCTGTACATTTTATTACACACCTTTTTACAAGATCACATTAAGAAAAATGCAAAACTACAGATTAAATGAATGAAAAATGATGAAAACACACTGAATAGTGACTTCATATATTATACACTTTAAATACAAAAAAGAACACTACTTTAGCGAAATAAGTGTGAACCTTTAAAATCAAAAGATCATATATTCAATTTAAAAAAGAGATTCTTTTTCAGTCTATATAATTTCGGAGGATGTGATCACTTAAAATATTTTAATGTTTTCAATGCTTTATTTCAAGTTCCCTTCCCTTGCTTGTGACTTTTAGAAATATTCTGTATCAAAAGCGAACTTTTTTTCTTTGTATAAAAGTTTACTTTAAATCATTAATATTTTTAATTTATAAACATTTGTATTTAACACTTGCAGAAGCAATTTTGACGATATTTATTCTAAACACTTTCTTTTGGTACATGGTCAATAGTTTTTAATGTGGATTAGTAGCGTATTCGTTGGGAATGCGCGATATATATTTTAAAAATAAATTGTCAGAGATTAGAGTTTAAAAAATGATTGAAATCTTTAAATTAAAGAAATGTGACAAAGAAATCTTTGTATTTAACAAATTTTTTGTGTATTTATTATTCCAAATCTTTTGAAAAGTCTCTTATTTTAAATCCCAAAAAGAAATATTATGCCTTAACGCTTTTATATTGTTAAACTTAAATTTTGCATTTTCAATTGTATGTATGTTTGTATAAAAACAAAAATAATTAGACAATAACCCAAAAGTAGATTTTTTTTATCTAGTGTATTCAAAGGTTATGGGGCTTTCCGGTCTAAAATTTTCTCAATATAGTTTAAGTTACATATGTTACTGAGCATCACACTAAACAGCATAATTTCAAAACTGTATGTACCCACCACACAAAAAAAAGCATCTAATGTTTTTCGTATATACAGCGCAAATATGACCTTACATCTTCAAGGGCTATATCTTTTATATAGGTGTTTAAAAAGGTGGATGTGCAACATATAAAACATTAAAAACCAACCACTACTTCAATCTAACGGGCAAACCGTTAATGGAGATCATCATTTCAAAATTAACGACATGTTTTATTTTTATATAAAATTTCGAGTCATTATTGTATAAATATAGTGATAAAACATTAATGACCCTATCAGACGCTTTGAAGAAGGCACATGATCCACATACAAATGATGAAGATGAGAGATGCAAGATGGTATCTAGATGAGAGAAAAGATAGGGATGGTGACATTGTTGAGTTGTTGACGAATGACATGCGTCACTTGTGCTTCGGCCACTGGAATGACCGCCTTCGGGTCCTCGTTAATCTGGTGGGTCAGCAACATGGACAGGGCAGAGGTCAAGTTGCCCAAGCCCCTTAGTCGAACCGTGACGCGACCCAGTTTCCAGATTTTGAGCCTACAAACAGAATAAAAAGTTAAAATTATTGGGAAAATTTCAGGGACATAATCAAAACATGATAAGAAAAAAAATCAACAACAAACGATTATGATAGTTAAAAAAATTTGAAGAAATTTTAATTAGTTTCTCTCACTATATATAAAACACAATATCAAGTTGAACTTTTCTAAACGTTTTTGAGATTGGATGAATTGTGAGGTTCGATCCCTTAAGCAAGAATAAGAATAAATTTCAATTTTTACTTGTTACGTTCACAGTTTTAATGATCAGGATATTCAAAATAAGGAGGGCTATAAGCTTAATTCTTCATCTGCCGAATCTTCCAAATATACTGAACTGTACTCAGTGGCGCAACAGTCCATGACGGTCAAGGCCTACTGTGCCTATCTCAGTTTTCGTGCCTGTTTCGTGGGAGTGCATGTGTAGATGTTTCGGTCAAATGGTCAGTTTGATACAAAACCCCCAAGGTTCAGCTTTCCAAGCAAACTTGATACTCATTTATCGACCTACTGAAGAAATGAAAGGCAGAGTCGACCTTTGAACCCCGAACCTGTGCCGTGGAAGAGCAATACACTATCACTCAGCCATGGGCTTCACAAATATACAAAAAGAATAAATAAATACACAGCAAAAAGCAATCCAATATGAATGAGGTAACTATTTTTTATATTGGGGTAGAAGAATAGGGGCTAATGTGGAGATATTATGTTTCATCATTTATCCAACTAAAATATATATTTATTTATTCAAATATTTTATCAAATTTTAATATTTTTATTCATTACGTAATACCCACTGGAATAATGTAAATTATTTATGAATTTTTTACTGGTTATACTTTATCAAAATTTCAATAGATATAATCAGTAATAATCTTTATTATATAAACGACACTGTTTGGGATGTCATTGGGCGCTTCTTAAGATATTGAAAACGTTTGATTGCTTCAAATTGACTTAAATAACTAAGCAAAGGATTACAAGCTATATATTTGAGGGCTTTTATTTTTATATAATTCTAGGTATAAGTACATAATTCAATCCATGGATTTTATAAATTACAAAAAATAGGTTTTAGCAGTGACAGGTAAAAGTTCAGGCATATAAATCCTATTATAGTAGGCAAGATGACTATAATATACATTAATAATTATAAAAGATGCATTCACTTTTATCCATACTAACGTTTGAAGTAAAAAGTCAGGGTAATAGGTTACCTGTTCTGACAGATCTTAGGACTTTATAAAGGAATTAGACCTATTAACTTACTTTTTTTCAAAAAGGTATGTGAAAGGTATGAGAAATTTCAAACAATGAATTAAAAAAAAAGTTCATCACATGGTTATTTAAAAGAGAGTGAGTGTTTATTAAAGGTGAAGCAATTGAAGCCATAGACGACGGCCCTCGTAATTTTAAACCATGGCCAAGGTTATTTAAAATAAATGCTTTCTATTATTCTTCAGAAACAGGCAAGCACTGAATTGTACATGAGTGTATCTCAAAATGTTCAACTGCATCAAAAGCAATTTTAACATTTAGAAGCTTCTGTATCATTACATAATAATAACTGTACATATGTGTAAAAACAACTATTTAAAACAGTTTATTAAATTTCTGAAAACTGATGACGGATTTAAGCAAGACGGATGTATTATAACATCTGGGAAGAATGTTTTGTAAAATATTTAAATCGCTTCATAATTCTGTAGGGGGTTTCAAAAAGTAAGGTCCCAAGAGCTTTGAAGGGTGTACGGATTACATGTATGAATAAAAATCCTTCTAAAGATAACGAAGATGATTACAAATTCAAAAGGTGCCAGTAGATGAAGCTGGTTCTCCAATAACATGACTAAATCTCAGTTAGAAGATGGGTGCATTGACGAAAAAAGGATCCGTTATTGTAATAAAAAGTGTGATACGATTTTTGCGCTTAAAGAAAAATTCTATAGTTGAAATTCATTGGTAATTGTTAGCAATGTACGTACAAGTGTAATGACACGAAAACAGATGTGATTTTGGTGCACGGAATTTGGTAAAAGCAGGACAGATATACAAGATGAAGAAATAGTAGGCCCTCCTTATAGTCCCGACCTCTCACTAAGAGATTTCTATTTTTTCGGACCAACAAAGAAACATTTGGGAGGTTAGCATTTCAGAGTCGATGCTAAGGCTCAATAAGCCGTTTTGACTGGGGTGCACAATCTTGACGCTGATATCTACGATGCTGGTTTCAATGGTTTGGTTTACCGATGGAACAAATGCCTTGATAAGTATGATAATTACGTAGATGTCGCAGGGAAATGTTGAAAAAATTAGGATTTAATCAGATCCCTAAGGAAGATGATCAATTCACAGATGTTAAAATAAAGCCTGTTTTAGGTCATTTCCCTGATGTAAGAAAGTGAATTGATCAATTTTAGTGAAATGATGAAATGAACAAGTCGGCATTTGCAGAGCTATGTTTTCGCTTGTTACCACTCCCTTTTATCTTTCCTCTCTCCACGTCCGTGACAAGGAGCGCCGGGCTTTCAACGTGACGCGCGTGCGTTTGTCATGTTACAGTTCAAGCAATTTAATTAATTCCATGTTACGTAAAACGATATTGATTATTTTGTGGAAATTTAAAATTAATTCAGCTTTAATATATTCTCTCCTACAAATAACAAGTTTTTTTTTTTGTCAGTTTCATCTTATAAAATTCTCCAGAGCTGTGCAATGTTTGAATTACCTATCCAACCTCTGCCTTGTTTCTCCCTCTGGGGTTGTGAATTGGGTAAGTTGAACGAGTACAATGACTTCTCTGATGTGGACGTCTCCTTCTCCATTGAACAAGAAGCAGGCGATAATCTTGGAGTACCCTATATTTCATGTTCACCCTTAGATTCTCAAGTCGTACTACCAATCCTAGTGTTGTACTGAAAAAATAAGAATAGTTCACATCAAAAACACAATCTATGCATTTTCTGTTATTTTATTTTTTAGTTAATAAGTTTAGAATGTATAGTAGAAAGGTGATATAAAGATATTAGTGTTGATTAAAGTAATACATATTAACACTCAATTAAAAATTCTTAAAAGTTTTAACTTCGTTTAAGACGGGTGGGGAGAAGAAAACTATCTAACATTGTATTTAATGGAGAATAATACCGTATTTATTCGAATCTAAGCCATATTTTTCTTATGTCAATGCGACTGAAAATCGGGTGCGGCTTAGAATCGATGATGAAAAATTAGTTGGATTGGGAAAATTGAACAGGATATTTATGGTTAGAGTAATTACAGGTTTATGTATGTATTTAAATATTTTTAAAACTGTTAAAATAAAATAATTATTCTTATTGGTTCTCATTTTAAATTTTAACTTATTTCGAAAATATCGGGTATGTATAAATTTCTTATTTTTTCACAAATGCGTGGAGAGAATTTGGGATGCAGATTCCAATCGATGGTGGCTTAGATTCTAATAAATATGGTACATTATTTTATGAAAAGCAATAAAAATAAACAAATATATTTCTGTAATTTTTTTAACTGAATATTTTCAATAAAAAAGACAATGTATTTGTGAACAGAAAAATTACGCTTTGAATCTTATCGTGCAAACCCAAACTCACTAATGATAACTATCTCATAAATCAAATTTTCAAAAAAAACAAAGAAATTAGTAGCGTGAAGAAAATTTTAAGACTTTAAAAAAAAAATTTTTTCCCATAAGGGTAAGAAATTAGGAATTTTTAAAAATAATTTATTACTTCTGTAGATTACCAACTAGTTGGTTTTAAAAAATAATTCGGCCTTTTATAGTCAACGATAATTCGATCAGGTTAATAACTTGTATTTATGTACTCGAAATAAGTGAAAGATGAAATCCCTCATTAAGGTATCATCGTTCGGAACCGTGATTTTGCAAAAGCGTATAAATGGATAATATTTATGATACTTAGTGTCACTTAGATTAGAAAATGTATATAAAATTGTTTTTATAATATTACAATAAAAATTCATTTAAGTACAATATTTTGACAAAAAAATGAACATAGAATGACCCATTTTCAAAATGTTCTCCTTTTGAGAAAAATGCTGCTATTATAATAATATTTTGCTTGTATATAGCTCAGACCTCTGTACAGAGGCTCAACTAGAATTTTTGAGATATATAACTTAGAAGTGGATTTATCCATATTTTACGACAACAGAGAGGAGCAATTTTAAGAAAAAACGCCGATAATTATTTCAATGGGTTGTAACTTTGAAATAATGTGAATTTTTCAAAAATCATAGTTGAGCCTCTGTACAGAATTCTAGTTATATACTGGCAAAATATTATTATAATAGAAACATTTTTCACAAAAGGAAAACATTTTTGAAAAAGGTTATTCTAAGTTAAGTTTTTGTCGAAATATTGTATTTAAATATTTTTTTTGTCAAAATGTCCTTAAAACAATTTTATACATGTGTTCTAATCTAAGTGACACTAAAAATCATGAAAACTATCCATTTATGCGCTTTTTTAAAATCACGGTTCCAGTTATCGAATACCTTAAAAATAGAAAAAGATAACTAATAATATAAAAACTAAATTAGGTTTAAATAAAAGAAAGAATTTGTTCAAAAATGAGTATAAAAATTGGGATATTTGTTAGGCTTTTAGTGGAAGATCAGTTAAACTAATTCTTTTACCTTGAGTTTGTGCACTTGACGTATGCGTTCTTCCTTCTGGAAATATTCGAAGCACCTCTGATGCCACCATTGTACAAAAAGATTGTCAACATGTCGTCTATTTTCACAGTTGTATTAGGAAATGGTAGTGGCTCCTTGAATAAAAAAGAGATAATGAATGCTAAAAGATAAATTCTATTCTTTCAAAAAGTATTATAATAATATAATAAGGCCGATTTTAAGAAAATCAAATTGCCGTTTAAAGTATCATGCGAAGGCATTGAATTGTTGATCATATCAAATATGAATTGTTGCAGATTGTTATAGGTTACTGGTAAAAATTTTGTCTTAACCAATGAACAATTTTTCTGTCAAGATTTTTCAGAAATGCGTAGGTGTATCACACCTTATTGTTTTGAGATGGTTGCTTAGAAGGATAGAAATCCTATGGATTAGGATGATGAGGCGTAGAATTTATTCATAAGTTGTTATTTTAATGTTAAAATATTGTCCGAAAATTATGGTTGATATACTATTTTTTATTTAACAAACATATTGTGATTATCGTTTCTTTAATGAAAATCATTTTTATTGTAACATGCTTTAACACCTACTTTATTTGGTTGGATAAGTCAAAAATTAATTGTATAAAACATTAGACAAGGTGCGGATTTAATGATTCACTTATTTGTTTAGTTTAAAATCTGAAGTGAAATGTTTTCCTTCTTATTTTAATTTTTGTGTTCAGTAGTTTTTTTATTTCTATATAACACCATAAAATTGCATTCAATCAACAAATTTTAATAAATTCATACTTGCACTTTAAATTCGGTAGTTTTACTCTAAAACAAAAACTCCACGCGAAAAAAAAACCCACTCTAGAAAGCTTTTTTTTAACTGAAAACGTCACTTACCAATATTGTAATTACTCTAAAATATGGTTTTTGTAAAATATGATAATCTCAAAAATCACAGAAAATCTAAGATTAATTTAAATCGGCCTCATTTTGAATCTGTATAAATGCTAAAGGCTATTGATTAAAGACCCAATAACTTCGAGTCTTTCGAAATTTTGAGATATTTATGCGTAGTTCCAAATTCACCCCCAAAGAACCCGGGAAATTTTTGCCACCATCTTGTGATAACATAGTTTTACTTTTAAATTTTAAGGGAGACAAATGTGAATCCTTTCCACACATACTTTTGGGAGATATTCATTGCACCTTTTATATCCATGCAATGTATATAAATTTAAATATGTGTTGCTGTATTGGTTGCTGTATGAAAGTATTGAATAAGCACGTTTCTTCTGGTAACAGTAAATATTCTATATTATTCACCTGGAATCGAATCAAACGTCTTCCGAATCTGAGCAGTGTATCCACATATTCATCCAAACCTTTCCCCCTTTTTCCAAGAACTTGCTTTTGGGGTCTGACTTTGGGCCCTTCAAAAGGAGGTTCTTCTTCATGGTAGTGGGGCTCTTCGGTGATACTGACGAAAGGTGAAGTGTCCTCTGGAAGGTTACAAAAAAGAGAAAAAACAAATTAGTTATACCAATCAATTGGAGTTTTTTTAATTCTTCATCTTTTTGATTTGAACAGAAAAAAAAGATTTGAGTATTATAACAAAATTTTACGCTATCACGGGTTCAAAAAAAGAATTTTCGATTTTGTCAGTTATCTCCAGAAACACAGATTTTTAAAAAATTTGGGATGTATATGGGGGTGACAATAAAAAAAATTTCAGAAAATACAAAAGCGTGATCATGCGTAACTCTTTAAATGGGGAAAGCATTACGAATATTATATATATATATATATATATATAACAGACAACAGATAAACAGGCCTCATGCCTTTATTTTATTCCGGAAATAAAGAAATTCACGAGTTCCTGTGGCAGTTAATCCCACTCGTCCAACAACTCTATTTCCACGCCTTGGATGGTTCTTGGAGAAGGTGTTTGCGAGTTGCAATTGCCCTCCCTAGATCGTATCAGGCATGTTTTATAGGGATGAGGTCTGGAGATCTAACTAACCAATCTATTCGGTGAATATCCTTTTGTTTCCAGAAATTCGTCGATCGGATGAGCTCTACGTGCCTCGGGTTGCCTTTATTAAAATAAAATTAGGGCAAAATACACCCGTGAAAAGACAAACATAGGGCTCCACGATCTCATTCCTTTCCTCACAGCAGTCACTGTGCCTCTTACAAAGACATGGAGGTTTTTGCGGCCATCCGACGTGATGCCTGCCTAGACCATCAAGCCTCCACTTCGTAATGGTCGATTTCTCGAACATTGGAGGGTAGGTGGCGGGTCCCTGGTTCTCTCCATATATTCTCGTCGCTTTTATGATTTTCGGTAAAAAAAAAATATATTTTGTTGATGAAAAATAGGGGAATAAAAAATTTTAAAGAGGTGTACCCTAAAAAATTTTTTAATGTAAAAATATATTAACAAGGATTAGTAATATAACATACTAATCCATGCTATTGGAATATTGAATTTTATTTTATTTTGAATCTGAAAATTAAATAAGTTTCACATTGTATTTAATAAATAATTAAGTGAATATTATTCAAATTGTTAAGAAGAATATATTCATTAAAAATTTTAAGATGATAAAGATAAAATTAATAGTTTAACATTAGTATAGCTGCAAATAAGTCTTAATGCAAATATACGTAGAATGTAAAATTTGGAATCCTGAATTAAAAATGAAACAAATGCAAGCAGCATAATGTCTAGAGGTTGAATTTTTAACGCTAGTATTTTTAAACCAAAAAAATCTTATTTATATTTTGATAATATCTCAAGAAACAACTATCAATATAAAATACGTGAACATTTTAGAAGACAAGAGTATAACTGTAACATAATAAATGAAAAGTTTGTTTCTTACGAATGTTCTAAATTTAATTATTTGCCAATAAGGCTGAGCTCAACAACTTCTCCTGTTGAATATAATATTTGATTTTTTTGTGTGCCTGATGCTTGCCTTTTTATTTTTGTATTAAAAGTAGTACACTATTTCCACACTCTTTGATTTCCGTAAAAAAACCACTATTCCTTACCTTCCAGGAGCTCAAAATCGGGATCGATGACAGTAGTATGCGCTGGTCGTGGAGGATACATCTCAAACCAAGAGGTCTGCTTCGAGCGTCCCATGACATGTGCGATAGCTTGTTCCAATCCTTCTTCGGCCATCCGCTGGACTTTCTCGACCACGGCAGCACTGACTGCTTGCAGCAGCTCCCCAGCGCTCTCCAAGGCATCTTTATTCTTCTTGAGGAAGCTCGTAAAGGTGTGTGAAGCGGCTTCCCAATATGACGGAAGGCAGCCTGACTCAGAGACAGTATGGACGATCCTGGTAAAAACAAAGCAACATCGATGAGAGTTTAGTCGAATTTGTGCTCCAGTTGATAGAATAAAATTTATATAAATATAGAGAATGCGCGAATGTAAATATAGAAATATCAGGAAATTAAAAGAATGATAAATAACACTAAAAGGAAGTGTACGCGTTACTTGTTATTCAAGATTCAATGTGCACACACACACACAAGATATAGATTTTTAATTTTAAACTACCTGAAACTACATAAGAGCTATTTTGTGTGATTGATTGGATGTTTAATTTCTGCTGCATACGTCCCACACATACTCCGAATATACTCTACATTAACTTGGTATCACTGTGTGATAGTTTAGCTTTGCGTTTTGTGTGTGTGTGTGTGTGATGTCTTCAAACTGAAGAAACATAAGAACATACTTCATACGATAAACTATGCTCTTTTTTGTCATAATATGACTATTCCTTTAAAAAAAATCTACACAAAATAAAGTGAATTAATTTTCTTACATTTTTTGGGATATGAACGATTATTATATCAGTGAAAACGAAATGTCGTTTTGCACTAATTAATTAAAGATCTTATACTTTCTAGTTGGAAATTTTGCTCTATCACTTAACATTTTTTATTTGAAATGCTTATCTTCCATATTTAGCCACTAGTGGAGCTGCTATTGTTTGCATTAGGTCAGGCTTAGTCACCTTACTTGTATAGCTGTAGCTCTCTTTGTTCGCAAGTGCTTTCAGGTCAAAGGAAATTTCCTATGCACCCTGTATAGAGGTTTTATTTTATACTAATTTCGGATGATTTCATAAGTCAAACTTAGTTACAGTTTTTCATTAAATATTCGAATGTATTACATGTGGAACTGTTTCCTAAATCTAAAAACCATAATTCATAAAGATAAGATTATTTCGAAAATTTATAGTGGAACTTAAAAATACGCTATCTTACCATCCTAACTTTTAAATTGATGTAATTTTCCTAATCCAGATAGGAGAAAAGCTTTTTTTTTCTTTTGTAACAGGAATAAGAAACAAACTGATAATAACATTTTTTTCGGAAAGAAAGATTTAATACCAAAAAATAGTTAAGATACCTTTAAATGATACTGCATAGGTTATTTTACTGTATTTTGGTTAGGATTTCATGATTCATGGATAACATAAAACTTATAAGAGCTTATAAGATTTAATCGAATAAATTTTCTCTTTGACGATTTATTTTAATATCTTTTGTTGTCATCGTCCTGAGAGATTTTGTGTACAACTTATTCATTTAAATACAATAGAGATAATTCGTTTATGTATTTCAATTTGAAGGAAGTACTTACTATATTAACAATGAATATTAAAATGTCTTTGTGAGTAATACAGTGATCATACTTAATAAATATTTCATAAGTTTGTGTACTCTAAATATTTCTACTTGACTAAATCCACCCACATATCACACACTGACAATATTCCATGAAGCTAAAGTTAAAAATTCTAAATTCGATTTTTCTTTTTGAAAAGGATCACTGGATTTCATATGGTCATGCTTTGATTTTAATCGAAAAAACTGAAAGAAGTCACAAAGGCGTTGAAATATTATTTTCACCATTCTGTTGCATCTAAGAAACTTTTTTCTCCCATTGTCACCAACTCATAAAACAGAGTGATATATTTTTTGTAAGAATGAGTCATGAATATATATCAGGAATAAATTTTGCAAAAAGTGATTCATGAATCTATTCAAATGATTGATCCTTCGCTGGAACTTTTGTCTGAATTTAAAATAATGTTTTTAAAACAGGATTCTGATGGATGTCTCCTACTGTTGTCAATGAATTTTCATCGTAGAATATTTTGCATTTAGTAATAAATATTCACCATTTTTTCAACCCGTCTCAATTTCAACAGAAGAATAGAGTGAAGATTAGGGAAATATGTATTTTAAAAACTCTCCCCCCTTCCTGAAATAAATTGAATTTTAACCAAGAAGAAACTGATCAAGAACAACACATGAGCATGTCTTGTTTGTCTTTATTGAAGAAAAGATAGTAAGATATTATTTAAGACTAAGAAATTATTTTTGAGAATGCACCTCAGTGATTTTAAACGAACTATTAATATAAAATGTATCAAAACGTAGTATACTGAAATGAAGCAAGTGTTTTTGATGTTTTGTTCTGAAGTACGTAGAAACTAAAGCAGTTTTTAAATGACTGAAAAGACATAAATAAAGTATGTATATTAAACTTAAAATATCTAAATGTAGCACAAAGTGTTTGTTATTTTGTTTGGACTATGTGGGAGTCAAAAAGAACTTAAATGAATCTTTTGACCTAATGAGTTGAAAAAATTAATTTTTTAATATTGAAATACGATAGAAGTTTTCGATATTTTAGAAATATGTGAGTAGAAGAAATAAAAAAAAGAAAGAAATTGAAAATAACAAAAGAAAATTAAGATATATATATATATATATATAATCTATGTGTGTGTGCATTATTTCTTACGTTCAATGTTCTCATTTTATATTTCATTTTTTACCATTATTTAAGCTTTAGTTACCACAATAAAATAATAGTGAGTTTCTGTATTGAAAAATAAAGTATACAGTTCAGTATCTAAAATACAAGCCCAAATAGGGTCTAATCTATGTCTATGCCTAAACAATGAATGAATACAATTAAATATATTTTTAGTCAAAATACATCTATACACGTTATCTATATATATAAGACATGTGTTCATAAAATATATCTAAATATATATTCAAATGGGAAAAGTAAATTTCAAAACTAGCATCCGAATAATTCATTTTTTTAATAAGATATGCATTGTCTTTTCCTCTTATTTCAGTATTTTTTCAAAAAAAGATTTGTAATATTCTTTAGTGAGATTATTTACGAAACTTCAAAATAAAGTTTTATTTTGTGTAGAAGAGATGATTTAATTATAATTCTACTTTTAAAAATCAACAAACCGATTTTATATCTATAATTGCATATGTATTGCAAACTCCTTATGCAATTTTGTCACTATGGAAAAAATGATGCTGAAATCATAAACTTTCATTAATAAATAAGTTTATCTGAAACTTCGTTCAGCACAAAAGGAATTTTTATACACTCTTAGAGGTCTTTTAGAAAATTTGACGCATTTACATACTACCCTTGATGTAAACAAAATATGATTGATCTCACATTGAAAAAATGACCATTACCTGCATTTGGAGGATCTTTCAGATCGATTCTTCCAATCCAAGTGGCAGCAGCGTTTGGAATCTTGGCCTCAAAAAGACCTTCGTCTGAGAGTGATTGAGAGAAGGGAGGATTGAGAAATCCTTTCAGTTTGTAAGTTGCCTTCACCCTGATCTCGGGAAACCTCAGAACGACCGAAGTGCGGAGGATGTCCAAGTTGGTAACGATGTCTCTCAGTTGGAAATTGCCCAGTCCCTCAACAGACATCTATAAATGAAAATAGAATACATTTAATTTAATTTGATATTACCTTTGAAAAGATTATTACAACTTTGTCAACGTTACTTTATTAGACGCAAATGCTGTCACAAATTTTAAATTGAGAAAGAAGTCAATTCTTGTAAGCCATCAAATCTGTAATATAAGGGGAGACCGCCTTATAACAAAGAATGTTGCTAGGCTAAGAACAGGTAATCACAGAGGAATGAAGTTTGATAGGGATGGTAGGAGAATTTATAGAAATTGTGATAACTGTTTTGATACATAACTATTACCTGCTCATATTTTTGATTGTCCAGCTATTCTTGCTGCTCTACAAGAAATAGGGTCCCTGTTTTCATCAACAAACCTCAATGTGGATAATATTGAACAGATTGTCAGAACAGTCATCTGGATCCATGGTCCCGTCATGGATACGACATCCTCATCATCAAGATATTTCGTTTCATTCCTCTCTCTCTTTCTATCTCTCTGTGTGTGCGTGTTTATGTAGGGACAATTATGAATTAAATGGGCATATCTGATTTTACGAAGACAGAACTATTCAAAAGCAGTTGCGATCCCAAGGGTGAGATTTAGGGGTTTAACCCCTCCCCATAGACCAACAGATATTTATTTGTAACAAAGAGATGATTACCCCCTTCTCCTGCACAAAATAGTATGTCTCTTATTAACGGAAAAACTAACATTAAAAAGAGGACGAAAGAGGACGAAAAACCTTGTAGTCCAGTGAAAATTTTCCTTTCAGTTATAAACCAAGGTAGAGTATTTTTGTTATAATTACACTTTGTTTGTAACACATACACATTGTTACAATTACAATAATATTGTTCTAAGTGCACATTATATATGTTGTTTATTAAAATTTTATTGAAAATCACCTCTTTGTAGGAAAAATGTCGTTCCACAGACATTTAGACGCACATATAAATCAAAATAAGCGTTCAATTTATTAACATTACTTAAAAGAATTAGTGGAGATCTAATCATTAAGTTATCACTGAGTTCCTTTCAACAAATATCTGCAAAATCCATGTGAACAAGTATTTGTTTTTGAGGTATCTCTGAAATCTTAGTATTTTCTGTTATATCATTAACGATAATATTGGAAAAAATATATTTCTCAAGTAGTTGAGTGTTGACGATTTAATATTGTTTTCCTTTACTAAACACAATTAACGCGGTATACATATCCCATTAATCACTAAAACCCCACTTCGTTGAGTATTTCATGCTGTTGTACGATTCTATATTGCTTTTAGCTATTTATATCTAAATCTAGCATTAAGCTTTCAAAATGCTTTTAAAAATATTCTTATATCTCTTGCCTCTACTTGAAAAGGCACAAATCTGGAATTTCTAAAAATGAAGTATATTTATCTTATACGCCTCCGTATCCCCCATCACTTGGAAGTCTATTTCCACAAAACCCGTTCTTAGTGGATCTCTAATCAACAAAAGAAACGTGCATGTCAGATTTCAAATCTAATGGTCTAATAGTTTAAAAAATGGGAAATTTTTATCTATTACGCCTCTTCCTCCATTTTTAGCAGTTAATTTTCACAAGCCCATTCTTAGCAGATTTCTACTCAACAAAAGAAACATGCCTGCCAAATTTCAAATCTGTAGTTTCTATAATTCCAGGGATCACGTGAGGAGCGAGTGAGTCACTTTTATCTTACTTATTTGTATACAGATAATAATTTGACTAATGATGATACATTTATGGGAGGTACTTCTCTGCTTTATTGTTTCACGAATCCCCTCTATAAACCGATATAGCTCATATTTGATTTGCTGGAATAATACTTTACAAAAGTAATTGACAATGATGTTTTTGGTAAAGGTTGTTTCTTTATGTCACGAATTCAATAAGACATGTCATTTTTGATTTTTGGAAATTACTTTACAAAAGTAAAATTTTTGGAAAATGGTTTTTTTCGTGGACTCAGTGGACTCTTTTAGATTATTTAGATTACTGTGAAAAAAGAAAGTTTTGAAAGATGCATTTTATAGATTATTATTATGAATGATTCGAATTGTCACAGAACTAATATTTATCTTTGGTTAAGTTAACTAAAGTTAACGAAATGATTAACTAAAGTTAATCAATTCGTTTGGAAATGGAGAGAAGGGTGTTGTATGTTAGATACAAATTCTGACTGTGCCACGGAAAAGTGGTATAAAATACTTCCTTGAGTATTATTTTTTTATTACTTTAAAGTATGTAAAAACACATTTATCATATGACAGTCGAATTATTAAATTAAACTAGCAAACTTTGAATAATTGTCGAATTATTAAATTCTATAATGATTCAAAGTTCACAAGGTTATTTTATATTTCTTATGATAAGTTTGCTATTCATGTAAAAATTTGTTTTTTAAAAATATTCTAAAAATAATTTTTAAATAAAAACAATCGATCAAATAAATTGCTAATTTAGGTACTCAGATTAAAATAAAGTAAGACTTATACTGATATTTTTTAAAATAAATGTCTTAGGATATTATATTTTATTTTTTCATTTTTGGGAAAAATAATTGTAATAATCAAAAAGGTTATTTGGATTATTTTATCAACCGAAAATTCATAAAATAAATAAGATCTTTCTTGTTTGAAATATTTAACTGCGTAGAAAATAACATTACCTCATTCGTTGGGAACTTTTTCATTTCTTTTTCAAAGAATAACGTATAAATTATGATTTTAAAAAAAAAGCCAAGTCTATATTTAAACTGTCAAATTTCAAAAATATCAAGTAAAATTTTTAAAGACCATCGTATAAATACTTTTGATTACAATTTGAAAAAAAAACGTTTATAAAATAATAGTTTTAATGCTTACAAAAATTCATAAAACACACGAAAATAGTCTAATCTCATTATTTTCTTTAAAATATTCCTTCTACTTATATAAGGTGAAATTTATTTTCAATCTCTAACTCTACTGTAATAATAAAAAGAAAATATTGATTTTAATTCAAATAAAAGTTACTTTTAGCAGACTGAACTAGAAATGCAGATTTTTTAAGGTATGCGAACACATTGAAATGACCAATTTCGGCCAAAACACATATTTTTTGTTTTTTAT
Source organism: Trichonephila inaurata madagascariensis (assembly GCA_019973955.1). Lineage (NCBI taxonomy): Eukaryota > Metazoa > Arthropoda > Arachnida > Araneae > Nephilidae > Trichonephila > Trichonephila inaurata. The sequence continues at coordinate 76,411 of BMAV01002956.1, forward strand.
TTTATTTAATAGAGCCAACTTTCGGTTTACAGAACATTCGCTGTTTTACTTCTACGTTACCTAGTGGTCAAGCTGCAATGAATTTTAAAAAATTAGAAAACCTGGAAGTAGGTATTAATTTATCATAAGTGGGCATTTTTAATTGTTCAGAATCTATTATGGGGTGAGTCTGATAACTCAAAATATTTTGAATGCATTTCAATAAAACTTTTTAAACCTGATGTTTATATCATTTTCTAGAGAATAAACAGAAATATTTCTTATTGAATGAATATTTTTTCGAGTTTTGGCATGTTATTTAAATAATAGTCTCATAAAGAATGTCACATTTCTGATAATATTTACTGTATCAGCTCTAAAATGTTTCAATTTTAATAAAACATAAAACTTTTAATACATTATTTAGATAAAGGAATCTAATTTGTTTTAGCAATACTTTTATTGATATAAGCATATTAATTTTTTCTCTAATTACTTTGAAGTTTCTCAAAAATATTGCTAAAATTTTACTTATAATTGTTATTTTTATGAAATTTATATACTTTTCTTTAAATATTGTTGGTTATATATTATTATTTATTGGTATTGATTTCTAAAAAAGTATTTATGATGTTTTAGTATTCAATTATTTAAAAAAAGTACTGTGAACGTGTTTGGATAACTAAAACGGAATTTATTCATTTCACGGAAAAAGCAACTCACTCAAAAATATTATAATAATTAAACCTATATTATCTTTTTTCCCGATGAAACTGGAACGCAAAATTTTTATTTATAAGGAACAGATAGATACAAAAAGACATTTTACAGTTTATTACACAAGCTGTTTATATTTCGTTAATCTATGTATATAATATATTGATCAATAGTTAATCGATCCTACTGTAGTTAATTGATTTTTCTCGTGTAAAAGCAACTGTCTAAACGTAACTAATCGATTGATATTAGGGCAGAGTATTCCCATATTTGTAACATTCCGCCTTCCAAATTATAAATCCTAGCTGCATTAAATATTTTTTTTCGTATAAGAAGCCTTGCTAACTGCGACTACAAAAAGAATTCTGACCTGAATTATTGTATTCTTTTTGAACTCGAAACTAATGATTTTAGAGTATGTTGAACTCAGTAATTTAAATTAAAATTATTTTTTAATGCAATTGTCCCAGTTAGGATTCTTTTCATCGAATTCAGTAATGTAAATAAGATTTTTTCATTAAAGGAATAAATTACAGAAGTTGTGTCGGTTTTACAAAATTAAATATATCTCTGAAAAAACACAGTCCGCATTCGAACTAATAAAAGTTATACCTACAAAATTCAACGCCAGTAAAACTTCACAGAAATTCAATAAAATAACATTTTGAATAAAATATAGATAATATCCCTTTAAAGGCAACACTAACTAATATTCTTACTCTGAACCAAAATATGTTTACATAGTATTTACATATTGTATATTGAAATTATGCAGCTCTTTCCATTTGAAATTCCTCTTCAAGCTGCTTCTTTGTATGTTCAAGGAAAATAAATGAATCTTATTCTAGCAGGTACAAGGAAGAAAGCAATAAAGAAATTTTGAATGCAAATTTCAAAATTTTGGAAAAAGAATGTACTTAAAACTGGCTATATTTATTTTTTCTACTTTAATAGCTTCTCTCTTTTATAACTGCGCAAATAATTGAAATACATTTACGTACATTTTCAATGTTTTCTTTGATTACGCAATGAGCTTAATTCATGATGATCACATGATAAATATAATCACGTGGTCTCCGTTGATTTTACTGGTAAAATTTAGATAAAATTTCAAATTTGGTAGTTACATAAAAATGTTCAAAAGTTAAAAATTCTTAAAAAAGTTTTTCAAAATTACATATACCCTATGTGTAATTTGTGATCATATAAGAAAATTATCAAAATTTGACGAAAAATTGTTTAAGCCCAACAAGCGAATTAAATAACAAACATTACATTGAAACACAATTCAAACATATGCTTTGATAATGTTAAAAGTTCTATAAAAACAAAAGAAGATGTAAATTAGAAATGGTTGGAATAAATTCGCTTAAATTCTTAAAGCATATATTCAAAATCTTACAGATGCTGGAAATAATTTTAATTATTAAAAATAGTTTTTAATATTTATCGAAAGTTGGTTTAAGAAGATATATATATATTTCTTATTTCGTAAGTGGTTTTATTTAATTGAATCAGTGAAACTGTTATCTACTCTCTAATTTTCTGATCGCTTAGAAAATGTAATTATACAGTTCTATTTGATATTCAGTTTCCACTTTTGAATTTTCCCTTTATTCAGTTTTTGTCTTTTCAATTATTTTTTAAGTCATTTGAAACTTATAAAGCTATTTTTTTCAAAGATACACAAATGACATTTTATGAAATTACCATGGTTTTGTTCAGGCAAAAATGTTAAATGGAAATATAAATATTAGAATGGCTTGTTATCCCTGTTTGAAATTTTTAATTCCCGTTTTCCTATTTGTTTTTAACACAAAATTATTTGGTTGTATATCTCAAAAGCACTTCATTTAATACTTTTTTTTCAAATGAGCTGCATTTTGGTAGCTAAGCCTTTGCAGATATGACAAATCTTCAGCTGTTTCCTTGCTGACACCATCTAGTGGCTGCTCCCCCAACCAAATTTTCGTCGTTTGAATTTATTTTATTCAAACTCTCGTCGGATGCTAAATATTGCCGTGAGTACCAGAGCCGCATTGATACTCAAGGATCTCTTACATGCCATATAATTACATGGCATCCATGCCTACGATTTTCCCATCCATCAAATCTACTGATTCCAGCCGGTATCGAACCTGCAACCTCAGTCTTACGAGGTGAGCGCTGTACCTCTAAGCCATCAATTTGACACTTCGTTTACTATAAGAGTAGTTATTTGTTTGCTTATCCATGAGAGGGTTTATAAGACATTTCATTTGAAAAAGTGGAAAAGGTTACAACTTTTTTAACTATTACAAAAACTCTGCAAATTTTTTTGGCAAGTCATTATTCCAAAATCTTGAATAATAAATTCAGTATGAACACTTAAGCTCTTTTCAACAAATCTAAAATAGATAAAAAATAAGTTTGAGAAAATTGCAATAGTTTCTTTTTAATATATATAAGTTATTACTTTTAATTCTCTATATAACCACTTCTTTTTATGGTTTATTCTTTACTCCTTTTTTATTAGTATGAGCAAATTTTTTGCTAGTGTCAGCAAATGTGGAAAAAGGCTCTAACGGAGGATCTATAAAAATCTACTTTTAATCAATAGTACAGCGAACTCTTCTACTTCAAGGACGAATTTTTCTTTATATTTTCTAAAGGAATTGGAAAAAGACTTTTTAATGTACTTGAAAATTAAGTTGGTATGTTTATTTTATTGATTTTTAGTTAATCCAAACGTATATAATTTTTACTCCTTAATAGATATTGAGCTATATTAATGTCGCATGTAGTCTAATATTTATATCAGAAAATTATTCGTAATTTTAAGTTATTATTACTTATTACTGTTATTGATTATTTGTCATTTTAAAAACATTTAAAGAAAGGCTAAATTATGTATAACTAACAGTGCGTATCAGCTGTAGAAAAAAGGGCTAGTTTGGTAGCAAAAATTACATGTTTAAGTGTTTGACTCTAAAAGGATTAAAAAGATTAGTAAAAAAGTTATAACAATTTATGTTTTACAAACCAAATACTAAAAGTAACTTTATTTATTTTTTAAGTGAAAAGAATTACAATCAGATAAATAACTTTCTTTAATGTTCAAGCCACACTATTTGGCATTACCACATAGGAAATAAAATTAGTTTCCTACGTTTTTAAAAGTATCTTGCATTTTACTCGGTAAACTCTCCTAATACAGTTTTCTGTGTTTGATTAAATATTAGCTTGATATTTAATAAGGAAAGCGAGTTTTATAATTTCATTAAGATTTGTTTTTCCCAATTATTATTTTGTCTTAATCTAATTGGAATTTTTAATCTCTGTATGCTCTCTTTGAAAATAGGACAAAATTACAAAAACAAAATGAAGGAGAAAAGTAGGTCTTCGTAAAATTAAAATAAAGATGTGTCCTCTGAAAACTATTATAACATCCCCTTTTTCGTGAAAAGAGCATCAGCATTAATTTACTATAATATGACTGTTATTATTAATAATATGACTGTACCAGAGTTCATAGATTATCTCTTTCAAGTACCAAATTTTAATTTGGAGTTATATTCCTGTAAAATACCGGAATTTCTTTAACTCTGGATTCAGTAAATTCGGACATTAGCTGCTACGTTTCACGTAATTTTTTTCTTATTTAGAGTAACTCATAAAATAAGTTATTTACAATAGAATTTACCTTTCTCAAGGACACATTTACGAATCCTTTTGGCTCTTGAACGGTTAAAGAGAGTGGCTCCATCTTGAAAGGATCCAGGACTAGGACTTGTCCTGCAGGGCTTCCGTGCAGGACAGTGTTTCTGGCTTCGGCCATCTTTCCAATGAGGACGGAATGCAGACTGTGAAGGAGAGGATCATCATCATCATCGTGCTTGTTATCAGCTGCAAAAAATAATAAAAAGATTATTTTTTACGAAAAATATAAGCAATTTGGAATACGGTAGGGAAAATGGAAATCGTTATAAACGTCAAATTTTTTTAATCTGACCGAGAGCACAAAATCAATCCTTACTAATATTTATTATGTTATGTAAAGCAATTTAGTACGTTTTCTCTCTTAAGGAAGTTAAGAAGTAGGCCAAATAAAGAAATAAAAAATTAATTGCACGGAAAAAAAGGAATCTTTACGATTGTTTTTAAAATCAGCTCATTTTAACTTTTATCAGTGATTGCTTCGAATTACTTTTTCATATAAATAAAGGTAACATATCAATTGATAAAGTTACAAATATTTATAGTTTCTTTGTAAATATTAATTCAATTCATCAAAGACTGTAATATAAATGTTTTTTAATTGATAACATGTATTTAAATTTCCTTTTAACACACGTTCCATTTTACGAAAAACAAACAAACAAAATAATCAAATTTGATATCTACAATCAAATGCTTAGAGTATAAAGATTATCAAATGAAATTCTAAATATAGCTGTCAGCAGCAAATGAGTTAATTGATACCCTTTTATTTTTCCTGAAAATTTCTACCAGCGATTTGATTGTGGTTAATTATTTTACTTATAATCAGAGTTTGAAGATATTGAGGAATACACAAAGGGTACTTAATTAATCCGATACTATTCAGAGCCATCTGTAGCTTGATCTAACAAAAGTAGTGACACTAACTTAGGAGTAGAAACTAATAATGACATAAAAAATTAAATTCCTTTAAAAAAACTTTAGTTTCGAAAGACATCGATAGGAGTATTTAGGCGCTAAATAACGTAAAAAGTGTTACAAAATAATAATAAATAATTTAACTTCCGCTTATGTTCTCAGAGACTACACCGCGCATCCTTACCACAAAATTTCCTACGGACATACGCAGCATGTCTCAGGAAACTCTAAAGGAGCTTTCGAAGCTTAAGATATCAGGCTACGTTCGGAACCATGATTTTAAAAAATCACATAAATGGATAACTTTCATGATATTTAGTGTCACTTATAGAATACATGTATAAATTTGCTTTAAGGACATTTTGACAAAAAAAATATTTAAATACAATATTTTGGCAAAAAATTAACTTAGAATAACCTTTATTCAAAATATTCTCCTTTTGTGAAAAATGCTTCTATTATACTAAAGATTTGCCTGTATATAGCTCAGACCTTTGTACAGAGGCACAACTATGATTTTAGAAAAATTCGCATTATTTTTAGAGTTACAACCATTTGAAATAATTATTGGCGTTTTTTTTCTTAAAATTTATCCCCTCTGTTGTCGTAAAACATGGATAAACCCACTTCTAAGTTATATGTTTCAAAAATTCTAGTTGAGACTCTGTACAGAGGTTTGAGCTATAGACAGGCAAAATATTATTATAATAGAAATATTTGTCACAAAAGGAGAATATTTTGAAAATGGGTCATTTTTTGTTCATTTTTCGTCAAAATATTGTACTTAAATAGTTTTTTATTGTAATAATATTCTTAAAACAATTTTATATACATTTTATAATCTAAGTGACACTAAATATAATAAATATTAACCATTTATACGCTTTTGCAAAATCACGGTTCCGAACGTAGTCGGATACCTCAAGTACAATATTTTGACAAAAAATGAACATAGAATGACCAATTTTCAAAATATTCTCCTTTTTAGAAAAATGCTTCTATTATAATAACATTTTGCCTGTATATAGCTAAGATCTCTGTACAGAGGCTCAACTAGAATTTTTGAAATATATAACAGAAGTGGGTTTATCCATGTTTTACGACAATAGAGTGGAGAAATTTTTAGAAAAAAACGCCGATAATTATTTCAATTAGTTGTAATTCTAAAAATATTGTGAATTTTTCAAAAAAAAAAATTGTTCAGACTCTCTGGAGAAGTTGTTACTTTATATAAACACACACAAAATATTATTATTTTAGAAGCATTTTTTATAAAAGGAGAGCATTTTGAAAAAACCTTATTCTAAGTTAATTATTTTCCCAAAATATTGTATTAAAATAACTTTTTTATTGTCAAAATGTCCTTAAAACAATTTTATACATGTATTCTAATCTAAGTGACACTAAATATCATGAAAATTATCCATTTATGCACTTTTTTAAAATCATGGTTCCGAACGTAGTCGGACTTAATATATATAGCCTTACCAATAATGTACGCTCTGTTAATGTGAGATACATGTTCATTTGAAATGCCTCTCTTACGCTGAGAATACTGTTCTTCGGAGTTTCTTACGTGTTTTTAGAGTCAAAATTGTACTGGTGTGGTTGTCGCATATGGAATAAATTTGGAATTTTCTTTGATACCCGTGTTGTATCGCAATTCCTGGTTTAGTAAACTACAACAGTGCCATAAATAGCCTTATAGGAGATTTTTTGAAGTTTTTTTTCGTCTTTTTTTTTTACATGAAATTTTGTTTTCTATGTTATCATTAGTCCCAGTCGGGTGTCATTACGATTGTTATATCGAGGTACAGGTAGCCCTGAATAGAGTCAGTTTTAAGGGGACATGGTATGATTTAAGCAAAAATTTTTAATTTAGGGATTTTCAAATTTTTTTTGGTTGACACCTATGTGTGTATACTATGTAAAACAGATTTTGTGCTCAAAATTTCATAAAAAATTAGCCACTTAATTTTTAAAGGAAAAACTTAAAATTTGTGAAGTAATTTTAAAATGCTACTCCTCCTACAAAAATTTACGTACACTCATAAAATTTGATTTACAAGTACGTCAAAATATGGATAACAAAAGTCGGTACGGGTTTTGCGATATCGTGATTAGTATTTGTGCAATACTTCTTTTTTATGAATGCTTATTGAAAATTCTTTAAAAAATGTATAAATTCTGTTTTTAATTATTTTTAAGAAAACAAGTATTGCTTTAATTCAGAAATGTATGCAAACTTTTGTGTTACATATACTATTAGCAATAGGTAAAAATAATTCAAAGCATTAGGCACAACAGAAAAAAAGCCTTAGCATTTTAAATGGAGACAAACTAGTTATTTTATCTTTCTGAGAAAAGCAAGCTTAAAGTTTTGATTTGCCTTAGGGATGTGAATAAACACGAATATAAAAAATTTCATAATTGTGCGTTTTTCAGTTTGAGAGCTTTTTCAATTTTGTGAGTTTATAGAGAAGTACATAAAGAATAATTTAGGCTAGAAAAATTATATTTTACTTTTAACCGATTTAGTAAATTGAATCGTACTGTGTCTCCTTAAAAAAATCACCCTATATATGTACTATACAAACAAGATTAAAAGAATATTATGACTATGCATGTACTCAACTACACTGGTGTGCAACACGAAAGTAAGTAGAAACGTCATGCGTATGCAAATTTAAGGAACAAAACGTCAGAAGCGATGTTAGCGTACGCAAAACGCGTGATGTCGGCTAGCGCTGCTCAGCAGTAGAATAAAATGAAGGACGGAGATGCAATTCAACATATTCGCTGCAAGTGCTAGTGAGTCAGTTCGTGAAATATGGCTAGAAGAAATCACCTAGACGACTTCACACGTGGAAGAATGATCGGAAAGCTGGAGGAGGGGCGTACAGTCACCAGTGTAGCTGCAGAGTTCGGAATCAACAAAAGTGTCGTTTCGCGCGCTTGGATAGCGTTCCAAACCACAGGTACAGCTGTTAGAAAGGTTGGTGGTAACCGCCCGAGGACAACAACTGCAGGGAATGACCAATATATCATCCTGCAGGCGAAAAGAGGTCGACAGCAGTCAGCATCGCCATTGCTCAGAAACTCTGTACAGCAACGGGTCGACAAGTGTCGCGGTTTACTGTGGCCAGACGCCTTCACAAAGGGGGCCTGTTCGCCCACCGTCCTGAACGCTGCCTCCCTTCGAAAGTTGGCCACCGAAGCCCCCGTTTACAGTGGACCAGAGAGCTCAAAAACTGGACAACTGATCAATGGAGTCGTGTCTTCTTTACGGATGGGAGTTGGTTCAGTACCAGAAGCATTCTCAACGCGTTTTGATTTGGAGAGAGATCGGGACCCGGTTTTATCCCAGTAACATCAAGGAAAGACACCGTTACGGTGGTCCTGGAGTTCTTGTCTGGGAGGCATTATGCTGAACGGGCGAACTGAGCTTCACATTTTCGACAGAGGGTCTGTAACCGGGGATCGCTATTGTGAGGAGGTACTTCTTCCCCATGTGCGTCTTTTCCGAGGTGCCATTGGCCCAGACTTCATTTTTATGGATAACAATGCACGGCCACATCGCACTCTTGCTGTTGAGGAGCTGCTGGAAAGTGAAGATATCACTCGAATGGATTGGCCAGCGTGCTCCCCAGATTTAAATCCCATCGAACATGTGTGGGATGCTTTGGGGAGATGTATTGCCACACGCTTACATCATCCGGAGAACAACCAACTACTGAAACAGATGTTGATTGAGGAATGGGCTCTTCTACGTCAAGAAATGTTGCACCAGCTGGTTCTGAGTATGTGGAGACGGTGCAAAGCAACCATTGTAGTAAGGGGAGGGCATATACCATATTAAGGAACATCTGCTTGTTGTTCTTCCTGTTGGATAGACAATCATGAGTCACGATACTATGCGTTCAATAAAGCTTGTTTTGTTTGATTCCATACCGTATGCGTTGTATTCCTTTTTCAGCGCCGATGCTTTCGTCATCCTTTACGTACATAATACTCTCCCTCATTTCAGAATTGCATGTCTCTCAGATGATTTTTGGTGAAGTTATGGCAATAAACCCACCTGTTGCTTAAGTTTTGCACACCAGTGTATTATAGTGCGTACTGCTATTTAAAGTGAGCGTACCCGTAATTTTTATCTACAAATATAAACATCAATTTAACTGTATTGATTTTACTATAGTTTTTAGTTATCATGATCAATTCAGAAATATGAATTATGATTTTAAATTACCTTTAATAAAAACAAAGAATATATTTGGGGGTCTTGGATATTGTTTGGGAGTTCCTGGATTGAACTTGGAATGAACATGCATGAATTAAAATAGTCTTAATTTTGCATTTTAAATTTAAAAAAAATTAGTTCCTCGAAAAATAATCTAATGGATGTAACAAATTTACATTTTATAATATAAATTTAATCATAATATCCTTTAACAAAGGTATACATTGTGAAATTTTTTTTAATGACTATTACATTGTTTTGAACAACTTAAAATGTAAATCCGGAATGCTCTATCTGAAAGAGTTTGCGGACATGTTCTAAAGGTCTTTCAGTTTAAAACCCGTAAGACTTTTTAAAGCAATAATAAATCCCCAGCTACATACATACATACATAATAAACGAGTTACCTGTTTGATAATTTTCGATCGATTGAAGAAATGGTAAAGAAAAAAAAAACATAGTACGAGTAATAAAAGTGCAATTAGTCCCAATAACGTAGAATCTCAATTAATGATTCAAATTGTTTTTCATAGTTTTGTATTCACGCAATTCAATCTGGAGAATTGTTTTTAGAGCTGACTGTGTGTTATTGTTCTATCAATGTAGTAGAGCGTCGAATCTAGCTCGGTCATCAAACATTGATGCGAATGAAGAACGACATTAAAAACTCATTAAGACTCTGCAAGAGGAGAATCATCGTTTTTTTCTTGAAGTTTCGTAAAGATAAATGTAAACATTTGAATCAGTTAACTATCTTTTATTTTTTTAAACATAGTGAAATGATAAATCATTGCTTGTTAAGGTATTTGACTACGTTTAAAACGGTGATTTTGCAAAAAAAAAAGTATAAATGAATAATCTTTTTCAATTCTTACTATTACTTCTCTCTCTCTCTATATATATATATCTTGTTCAAATTTTCAATCGTTAATAAAATACTTTTTATTCATCTACTCAAGTTCAAATAATTTTTTTAACTTGTAGAAGATGACACTTGATGTTAGTACAGTTTTTTCAAATATTAAGTCATTAATTAAGTTTAATTAATGAATAAATAGTAACACAAGCAAAAATAACAGTCAAACACCATGTATAAAAAGGAAACGATGTCGTTTTGCCCCCGTAGCGCAATGAAAAGCGCATTGGACTACATCCAAA
>BMAV01002957.1:0-33080 GCA_019973955.1 Trichonephila inaurata madagascariensis
TTGTTTTGTACTTTCCAATTTTCTCATCTAAATTTGTTTAATTCCTCTTCCCCCCTGTATTTGTACATTCTTTTCCATAAGATACTTATAAATGTCTCCAAAAGTTTTGGAAACAACAACTTTTATTATATACAAGTACATGTTTTTTTTTCCCCCCGAAAAAAATGGATAGGGAAGTTTGTTCCTATTGCATGTTAATTTTTATCATATTAGCCTTTGACATTGTTTCCAATTCTTTATAATCGCTCGACATGGTCTACAAATCATATAAAATTAAAGATATTAATATACATATATTGTTATTTTTCTAAACATGATATTTTTTTAAAAATACATGTTATATAGATTCAGTATACTGATTAAATAACTATAAAAAATTATTGCTAATTTAATTAGCATAATTAATCTTTATTGGCATAAAAAAACAAAATTGAAATAATAAAAATTTTCAAATATTATTTTTTTGAAAGGAAAAATTTTGGGATTTGATGTGGACGAACACTTAAGCAATTAAATACACTAATCCAACAGTATAGAAAGAATAAAGAAATGAAAATATTAGATTTTTTATTTTTTTCATATTTTTCATATAAATTTTTATTAATATAAAAATTGCATAAATTCAGAAATTAAAACATTGATTAATCTTAAACTACCCAAAATTAACAAAATGTAAATAAGAAATTTTTCACATATTTATAACTATTTTCCTTTAGTTAAATAGGAAAAAAAATTTAATACAATATCTAGTATAATGAAGTTTTTATTAAAATAAGAAAAAAATGCAGGTATCTAATTATATTCTAAATAATATAAAATTTAACAAACAGAATTATTTAAAAAATTCCCAAAATACTTGCCATTACTTTTCATTTAAAAAAAACAATAAAGAAACAAAAATCAAAGAAACCAATACAGTTATGATAATAGAAGTTCTGATTTAAATATTCTATTAGTCGCCAAAAACCGCGATAATAAACAATTTTTCACCCTTGCTCAAAAATGAATCAAAAAGTTTACAAGAAGTTTTGAAAAGATACTGAACATTACACCCGAAGTATTGTTGTTCCAGGTCAATGTTGTTGTTTAAAAAAAGAACTTGTCCAATTTTAAAAAATCTTAAAATACAAAAAAAAAAGTTGGTGACTAACAGCATAATAACTCATTAGTTACAGAGCATTCAGAATAGACCAAAGTGGTACCCCTGTTTGTGTTTCTTTCGTTTGAAAATTAAATTTTTTTCGAATTGAAATGCTCAGAAATTATTACATCTTTTTTAAAAATTAAAATACCGTCGGCGTATTTGATAAAAACAAAAAAAAAAAATGAAATAATTAAAAAGTACTCCCTTTCAGTCAAAATGTCTTTTTTGGGAAAATTTTAAAACATTACAGAATTTCGTTTTGTTACATGAAGTAGATGCAAACCAAAAATGGGCCCTAAAATCAGTCGAATGAAGCCAGGCTTTTTTTACGTCTTGTATCATTGACTGTGACGTCAGGGGAATCGAGTCCATTTTAAGCCCCAAGGACGATGACAACACCTGTGTTTTTTTAACTCTCACAGAATCTTTATATTTCCACATCGCAGCGACGAGAGGATATTGAACCAGATTTAATGTGCATCAGCCTCTCTGGATGACGTGTATTTTGTGGAACTAGAACGAGAATCCAAGACTCGGCAAAAGCAGCATAGGCCACGTGTGCGCAACCATGAACATTCGGCTACCGTGGTCACTGCTCTTCGGACTCAACATTCTTTTACAAAAAAGATTAGAAGTGTCTTATAAACTACCTTACTTTTGGAAATTGCTTCTTGTAAAATATTGAGAATATTCTTTATTTCTACTTGACGTAAAAAATACTTTATATACTATATATTTTTTTAAATTTTAGAGATTTGTCAAATACATGAAAATCAGGCTTCCATTAAAAAATCAAGTAATATAAAAAAAAATTTTTAAAGCCAATTCCTACTTAGATCAACAAAGAAAAGTTTTATTAAATAGTTACAATTAATATAAATATGTATATACATATGACAGAATCACAACATTATAAGTGGTAATTAATTTTTATTAATTATCATTAAAGTATCGTAGTGTTATCTAAAACAATCGTGCATATAAAATTTCAGTTCAACTGAATGCTTTACGACGTGAGAAAAAAACCTTTTCAAGTTTTGACACAAGTCGCCAAAATTGTCGCTAAGTCGCCAACGACAATCGCTAGCAACAGGACGGGATCCGCAGCCAAACGGTCTACAGGACATCGATCAATTTAAAGGAGATGAAAGACGTGTGACGTCATCGGACAATACCATCCAATTCAGAGGACTGTAATTTCTCATAATCAAGAACTCTAAATCAACTTATACCACAATAAGGACTCAGATACGTTTCGACAAAGGGGCAGGGGTTTTTTTTAAGTAATACACCCTTTGACCCCCGCCAAGTCACCAAAGTGGCTGTATTTTTTTTCAAAAAATTGTTTAATCAATTTTTTTTGAATTATAATTAAATTTTAGCAATGTCATCCAAAATAATCATGTATATAAAATTTCCGCACAATCGAGCGCTTTAAAATGTATTTTATTAACGATTGAAAATTCCACCAAGATAAATAAATAAATAAATAGAGAGTGTGAGCTAATAGTAGGAATTGAAAAAAAAGGGCTAAGACCACACATTTGTTAATGACTATAAATTGAGAATATGTACCCAATGTAAAACTATATGGAACTCTCTCTCTTTTAATTCATGAATGAAATAATGCTTAAGCAAAATATTAAACGAGGAAATTCTATTATAAATATTTTCTTTTCGTCGAAGATTAAGTATTGAGAGATTCATTTTTGTTGGGAAAAATATGATTGGGATTTTACAATATTCCACTTCAAAAGTCAGTTTGGTTTTGAGAACGTTGCCGTAGATCAGTGTTTCTCAAAGTGTGGTACGCGTATTCCCAGGGGTTCGGGGGAGAGTTTGAAGTGGGTACACGTGGCACCGGAATGTGGTGGGGTTATGCACTGCACCACTCTTAGCTGCGCCTAATTCTACGTTCTCATAAGTCAACTCAAGTCAACCTTGTGAGGCGTGAGATATGGTCCGGTGTGTGACACTGCAGGAATATACCACACTTCGTTTCAGACGAAGCATTTTTCTGACGGATTCTTGAAAAATAAACATAAGGAGTGTACTTAAACATCATTCTGGTTACAAATCAGGGGCGTAGCTACCGCCGTATCAATGATACCCAAGCTATAGGGGCTTCAGCATGTGCTAGAAAAAAATCGTAAAGCGTTATTAATAGCCCCATTAACAAAGCTCCCATTTCCAAAAAAAAAAAATGTTCTTCCAAGGAATTTCGATACCGGGCTCACTCAGGATTAGCTACGCTAGTGTTACTAATGCAACCTGTGTGTATCTGGTTTTAACAGAAAACGTTCTGAAATCAATGCTGTAGCTAGTCTTGAATGGACCCTGTATCAAAATTCCTTGGAAAAGAAATAAGACACTTATTTGAAAGTGTCAGAATATTACACATGATGGGCCCCTGTAGCTTGGGGGCTTCGTTTCATTGATACGGCTGATGAGTGGTAGCCTGTCCCTTATACATCTTGCCTTTTCCAATTACCTATTTATGGGAACTTGTTTTTTTAGCATTTGTAGTCGAGAAAGAGGAACAGACCATAAGTCGTGGAACTGCGTCTCAGATTAAAATTAACCAATCAGGGAACCAAATTATATTTTTGCCAAAAAAATTTATCCTTCCAACCAGTGGCCCCAAACTGGGGGCCCCCCCAGGGGCATGATAACCCCCGGGGCGCGAGCGTATCGGAAAATCGAAAATAAAAGATTATTTAAAAAAATTATCAGTTTACTAAAGGAAACAAAAAGTATTCGACATAATAAAAGAAAATACACTTTACTCTGATATAGATACTTATAAATGTATCAGTACGGCACAATATATTTGATACTAATATTACTAAGTTATAACAATTTAAAATTTTTTAAATTTTATCATATACAAAATTTATACTTATCTTAATATTTTTGTACAGTTTAAAATTGGGGTCGCATTGTAGCTTTAGCGTCAAAGTGTTATACATTATTACTGCATTCAATACATTGTTATTGTATGGGGAAGGGGGTCGCGACGAAAATTCTGTTTGAAAATTGGGTCGCGAATATAGAAAGTTTGAGAAGCACTGCATTAATCCAAATAAATATTATTTATAATAACATATTTATATTTCATGATGGATAATTTTATTTCCCTTTTCTTATTATCTTGTGTATATCACACAAAAAAGAAATAAATATATTTTGAATTTTGATTGTCATTAAAATACATCCATTTTTTTAGGAGGGATACTCAGCGTTGCGAAAATTATCGAAGAGGTACACATATGTCTAAAGTTTGGGAAACACTGCCACAGATGTATCTGCAATGGACTTTGTAATTTTGAATCACAATGAGGTGAGGAGTATATGTCGCAGAAAAGTGACGAAATTAGGAATTTCATAAACCCAAGGGGTAGAATCAATTGACGGGGATGTTAAAAATAAACCTTCAAGGTCATTTTCCCTCATGTTTAAATGATTTTATCAAATCCCGAACTGTTTCAGTGAAATGATGAAATGAACTAGTCAGGGTAGGGATTGGGAAAAACTGTCCGGGGAGGGGAAATAGATTTCCCGGGGATCGAGTCCTTGTACTTCCTAACCATACAGCTATTACATCGATCCCCAAATATCAACCCCATATCTTTAAAAAAAAAAGGCACCATAGGGTTGATATTTTAGTTGTAACAACCGGGGAAAAGATTTACCATAAAAAAAAAGCCTAATTTTCTAATTATTTGTTAATTAGTTTCGAATAAATATTTTGTTTTTCATTGATTATTGTTGTATTACTTACTTCTATGTTTAATAATGCACTATATTTGTTAAACAAACACTTTTAAACTCTTGACAATATTATTTCATCATTTCCCTGAAACATGTCAAGGATTTTTTCAAATCCCTTATTTTTTATCAGAAATGACCTTGAAGAAAAAACGTCTTTTTAAACATTTCCATAAATTTGATCATCTCCCTTAGAGATTTGATGAAATTCCTAATTCCATCATTTTCCTGCGACATATATGTATATCCTTGTTGGTACTTTGCTCTTCTTACTTTCACTCAAACGTTGAGAGCCAATTGAATTTAAATGCGGCAGCCCCATTATCCTTACGGTGTCTTTGGCGGAATTTTGACGCTTACTCACGACTCGATTTGCATATCGCCGATCACGATGGTCGTGACCTTAATTCTTTGGCTACCACTGTTTTGTCTGAATAAAAAATGATATGAGTCACTCTTCCATAAAATAAACAGCAATATCAATATGGACGTAAAAGATATTTAATACACTAAAATTTTTACAGTTTAAAATTCTTCTTTTGTAAAAGTCGTAAAACCTTTCTGTTAATAATTATTTTAACCATGCGGGTCGCCACGGAGGTGAACGTTAGCTTGTTAATCCTCACGGCTATGCCGAATAATTTTGCTTAACACTAAGGTTCTCGTAAGTCGGCCTTTTTAAATTTTTCAACATAATTTTAGTTCAATATATAATTTCTACTTTTTCCTCAAATCTAACCCTAATGTAATTGAAAAAGCAAAGGATTAGGAAGTTTTTTTCTTTCTGGAAAGGCATTTTCCTTGGGGTATCAGAAAGAATACCTTTTTGTCTCTTCTAGGAATTTTTTTGTAAATATTTTTATACGAACATACTGTACTGTCGACCCATTCTTCAAAATCAAAAGACGTTGCCAATTTAAGAAAATGTCGCCAAATGCTGTTATTGGTATAATTATTGCTTTCGAACATGACCGGGAACGATTTCTTCTTTTGGCTGCATATCGCAGTATTTGGCTACTTCTTTAAATTTGACGAAATGGGTTGACAGTATAATACTAAGTACCGATATATATTTATACAGGAATATTTTCAAACATCGGAAGATGATGTCATTCCAAAGGATATCTTTATTTTTACCCTTTTATTCTTTCAGATGTATTTTTTAGTGCTCGTGTCAATGCACTAGTATAGATTTGTGATGGAAAGTAGAATTTCAATAGGATATTTTGGTAGATTAAGAAGCAAAACTGTTATTGTGAAAGAAATATAAACTTTTATTTGATTATACTTGAATCAGATTTATTTTTAAAGCCCAGCTTTATTCTTTTCAACAATACGCGTAAATTCCTCGTTTGATTAGAGAGATTATTGAGCTTTGATTACCTTTCCATTTATAATTACATTATGACTAACAAATCTTGAAAATTTTCCTCTTATTTGGTTCTAAACAATTTTTACTTATTAGTGTAGTTTGGGCAGAATTCTTTAAAATGCAATGAAAATATTTGTATTACAACGCATAAATAAGGGAAAACATTTAGGTGCGTTGACACGAATTTGGAGAAGAAACAGCTATTTACGGTAATTTTACTTAATTAAATATAGAAGGTAAAAGATCTGCTTTTTAATCTAAGACAATGACGTCACAACTTTAAAAAAAACTTCGTTAAAAGGAAACTGACGATTTAAAAAGTTTAATTTCCTTTGTTGTGGAAAATGTTATAAATATCAAGTTTAATCCTGTGTTAAGTACTTTTTCCCCAAGTTATTCTAAAGGTGTGTTGTTTTATAATGACTTCTAAGCATCCATTTTTACTTTAATCACTTTAATATTTCTCGGTTTTCAGAGTTTAATTGTCTATTTTATAAAATGCGCATGAGGAAAGTAGAAATCGATGCTTCGTGGAAAAAAGCTGGGGTTATTTTTTGTTACGTTATTTAGAAATATCTCCTTCTATGAATTCCTACTGGATTTCCTGAAGCAAATTTATGCAAATATTCTAAAAACTGAAGTTAAGCGTATTTTTCATTGCATTAAATAACAAATATAATTTATAAAAAATAGTATGGAGTTTTAACAAAGCCTGTTTTTCATGGAAAAATACTATAATACAGTCGAACCTCTATATAACGAGCCTCTATATTTCAAATTTTTCTATACAGCGAACATTTTCCTGGAACCTTGAACATTTCACGATTTTCTTCGTAAAATAATCTCTCTAGAGCGAAGTGCATTTTCTATATCACGAACTTTTAATTTTGTGATTCAGTTTTTGTTCTCCCTTTTTTAAAGTATTTCTGAAAAAACTTCAAGCTATTCTCTCTTTAATACATTTTTATGGTGGTTATAAATCTTGGACTGGTTTTATTAGATCCTAACTCACTGAGAGCAATAGAGTTCGAATGTTTCATCTAAGAAATGCAACCTTTAATCCCCATTGTCCAGTTCACTAGAAACATCTTCGATATCCCCTTTCACACTCAGTAGAGGTTGACCAGTGTCCCCGTGTTCTAGTTATAAAATAATGTATGTTTAATATTACTTGTGTGCTTTAAATTAGAAAATGTTCTTAAAATTCATTAATTGTAATATAAAATTTTCTTAATATTGAAAATACAGTGACACATTCGACATTGTTTTTTCTTGTTTTTCTTGCAGTTTTTCTTTTTCTTTGATGGGTACGATTTATAAAATAAACATATATTAATTTAAAAAAAGGTGTGGATAATTACTTTTTAAAAATATATAGTTTTTATGAATTTTAAAGTTGTTTTATGTTGTTTATAAAGTATATTAAAAGATGAACCTCTATATAACGAATTTTCCATATAACGAACTTTTTTCCAGGACTTAGTGACTTCGTTATATAGAGAGGTCCGACTGTATTTTCTTATTGCCATTAATCACAGTTGAATTATTACTCCGAGCGTTTTGATCTGAAGAATTTTTTGTAAAAATCATTTGCTTTTTTTGAATTTAATTAAGTCGTTAATTTATTTAGCGAAATATAATTTGCAAATCTCATAATTCAGTTCTATACGTTATACATTTTTACACAAATTTCATAAATATGCATCTGGCAATGGAATTTTATTCTTTTTATTGTAGTGCTTGAATTAATTAATTTAGCTGTAAATTTTTGGAATGGGAAATTGATTTTGGAAAATGTGTTGAAAGAACGATAAATAATTTTGAAGTGTATGTATTAAAAAGTTATTTTTTAGAAAAAAGTATATAATAACTTTAATTTGGAGTTCATATATTTTGTCTTATGCATTTTTTTTTAAATTCCTATTTTGAAAGCATTGCAATTAAGTTATTTTCAAAAGCTAATAAATATCATTTTATCACTTACTCAGATTTGATTTAAAGTGTGTTAAGATATCCGACTACGTACGGAACCGTGATTTTGCAAAAGCGTATAAATGGATAATATTTATGATATTTAGTGTCACTTATATTAGAAAATTAATATAAAATAGTTTCAAGAATAGTATTGCAATAAAAAATTATTTAAGTACAATATTTTGACAAAAATTGAACATAGAATGACCAATTTTCAAAATTTTCTCCGTTTGTGAAAACTGCTTCTATAATAACAATATTTTGTCTGTATATAGCTCAGACCTCTGTACAGAGGCTCAACTAGAGTTTTTGAAATATATAACTTAGAAGTGTGGATTTGTCCATGTTTTACGACAACAGAGGGGAGAAATTTTAAGAAAAAACGCCGATAATTATTTCAATGGGTTGTAACTCTGAAAATAATGTGAATTTTTCAAAAATTTTAGTTAAGCCTCTGTAAAGAGGTCTGAGCTATATACAAGCAAAACATTAAAATAATAGAAGCATGTTTCACAAAAGGAGAACATTTTGGAAGAAGGTTATTTTAAATTCATTTTTTGCTGAAATATTGTATTTAAATAATTTTTTTTGTCAAAATGTCCTTATAAAACAATTTTATACATGTATTCCAATCTAAGTGACACTAAATATCATGAAAATTATCCATTTATGCGCTTTTTTTAAAATCACGGTTCCGAACGTAGTCGGATACCTTAACTTAAGAATAATAATGTAAATTGCATATCTTTATCATTTTCAACTTCAGGTTTAATTATGATCTTTCCTTTTTATGTTATCTTTCGAGATGAGAATAATGTGACATAATTTAGTTAATAAAATAATTGTTTTAGTTCGTATTTCTCGGGTTATCGAAAAATTAGCATTTCTTACGAACACTGGAACTATTTTCATGCGATTTAAAATAAAGTCAACCCCAGTTTTTTAACTGCTTTCAGGTATATTCTTAAGCGAAACATTTAAAATTTTTCTTTAGTGGTTCTCTGAAATGTTTAACTACTGAGAATTTAAAAAAAGCCTGATGTACTTAAATTATTGAATGCCTTTAGACCATTGATACTCAACATGCGACCCTCGGGCTGCATGTGGCCCACCGGCCTTTTCTGAGTGGCCTGTAATGGTCCATTGCATTAAGATCAATTATTACAGAAAAATGTGCTAAACATTTAGCTAGAAATTTATAATAAGCAATTAAATCTATCAATTTTGCTATCAATTTGCCATTTTTTATAGTAGAATGTAAGCAAAAGGCTTGGTCACACAGATGAAAGAAAATCGAAACTCCCCCGAAACTTAATAAAAAAGGCATAAAAGTAAATATTTTTTGTGTTTTTGATAGAAGGGTCAATATAGTATTAAGGTATCCGACTACTTTCGGAACCGTGATTTTAAAAAGGCGCATAAATGGATAATTTTCATGATATTTAGTGTCACTTAGATTAGAATACACGTATAAAAATGGTTTAAGGACATTTTGACAAAAAAATGATTTGAATACAATATTTCGGCAAAAATTAATTTAGAATAATCTTTTTCAAAACGTTCTCCTTTTGGTAAAAATGCTTCTATTATAATAATATATTGCTCGTATATAGCTCAGAACTCTGTACAGAGGCTCAACTATGATTTTTGAAAAATTCACATTATTTTCAGAGTTACAACCATTTGAAATAATTATCGGCGTTTTTGTCTTAAAATTTCTCCCTTCTGTTGTCGTAAAACATGGATAAACCCACTTCTAAGTTATATATTTCAAAAATTCTAGTGGAGCCTCTGTACAGAGGTCTGAACTATATACAGGCAAAATATTATTATAATAGAAGTACTTTTCAAAAAAGGAGAACATTTTGAAAATGGGTCATTATCTGTTAATTTTTTGTCAAAATTGTGTACTTAAATAATTTTTTATTGTAATACTATCCTTAAAACAATTTTATATACATTTTCTAATCTAAATGACACTAAATATCATAAATATTATCCATTTATACGCTTTTGCAAAATCACGGTTTCGAACGTAGTCGGATACCTTAAAATAAAAGCTAAAATGATTTTAAATATTTTAATCAATTTTGCTTTGTCCAATGTTGCTTTGGTCTTATAGTATGTTTTTTCCATTACCATCATGTTGCGGCCCGCGTGAAATACCTGTCATGTGTGTGTGGCCCGCTTGAAATATCTATCATGCGTATGAGGCCCGGCGGTAAAAAAGGTTGAGTACCCCTGCTTTCGGCACTAAATATTAATGTAATACGAAAGAAAAAGATCCATAACAGAGAAAGGAATTCTACGACTTATTTTAACTAAAAAGATCATAAATCTAATTTTATTTAAACCGTATCTATAATTTTCTAGGCACAGATAAGGAGAAAGAGATGGTTTTTGTAATCATATTTGTATTTATAACATAATTTTACTTTGGATAACTGTTTTTTTTTCACTTCTAATAAGCCCGTGATGATTTCTAGAAGTTATTTATAAAAAATAAGTCGAGGAAATAAGCTATTTTAATTTTTATTATAGCACAGTGATCTCAGATACAGTTAAGAGTTGAAATCAAAGCGCTTTGTAATTCTTTTCCAACAGTGAAAATTTTGTCTTCTTAAGGTATCTGACTACGTTCGGAACCGTGATTTTGCAAAAGCGTGTAAATGGATAATATTTATGATATTTAGCATCACTTAGATTAGACAATGTATATAAAATTGGGTTAAGAATAGTATTACAATAAAAAATTATTTAAGTACAATATTTTGAAAAAAAATTAACTATAACCTTTTTTCAAATGTTCTCCTTTTGTAAAAAATGCTTCTATTATAATATTATTTTGCCTGAAACTTTTGAAATGCATAACTTAGAAGTCAGTTTATCCATGTTTTACGAAAACAGAGGAGAGAAATTTTAAGAAAATACGCCGATAATTATTTCAAATGGTTGTAACTCTGAAAATAATGTGAATTTTTTTAAAAATCATAGTTGAGCCTCTGTACAGAGGTTTGAGCTATATACAGGCAAAATATTAATACAGTTGAAGCATTTCTTACAAAAGGAGAACATTTGGAAAAAAGATTATTCTAAGTTAATTTTTTGCCAAAATATTGTATTTAAATGATTTGTTTTTGTCATAATGTCCTTAAAACAATTTTATACTGTATTCTAATCTAAGTGACTCTAAATATCATGAAAATTATTATTTATGCGCTTTTTTAAAATCATGGTTCCGAACGTAGTCGGATACCTTAATGCAAATATAAATTCAAACGCATTTTATATATATGCAGTCGGATTCCGATTTAACGAACCCCTATTTAATGAATTTTTTCTTTTCTTGATTAAAATGGATGCAGAAAATCTCTATTTAACGAATAATAAACCCCGAATTCACGAATTATTTCAACAATCGAAGTTTTTTTGTTACTTTGGATTTAAAAAAAAAAAAGGACTTTTCAAATGACATTTTTACCTGGAACAG
This sequence comes from Trichonephila inaurata madagascariensis, assembly GCA_019973955.1. Classification (NCBI taxonomy): domain Eukaryota; kingdom Metazoa; phylum Arthropoda; class Arachnida; order Araneae; family Nephilidae; genus Trichonephila; species Trichonephila inaurata. Next base: position 11,749 of record BMAV01002957.1, read on the forward strand.
AAAAAAAACTTTTCTTGTAAATATTCTAATTTCGACAGTAAGGGTAAAGCCCATTATTAGACTTTACAGGTTTAGACAAATCATACGAGGAGTGAATATTAACATCACACTATTCAGCTAGTCGAGGGCTTTTGGCGACGGACCTCGAAATTTTGAACCCTGATCAAGTAAGGGGGACGACACCTGAGCTAGTACCCCCTCTTTTATTTATTACGCCACACCAATGGGAGGATTTTTGAGCTCTCGACAGATTTAACGTGCATCGCTCCAATATACGGCGGGTCTTCAGCGGTACTACGCTCGAACTCATGACATGCCGGACACGAGTCCGTTACCTTGACCACTAGGCTACTGCGGCCCCCCGATGAATCATGCGGGTAACCTTCTGTGTAACTATTCCCGCCACGCAACTGTGAATCGGCATCTTTGTGGATCATCACACGTGCATTTTGAACCTGCATCTTTAAAGTTATTGCATGGTCCCGCCTTTGATCACTCCGGAAACCTTTGACACCATGAGGGACTCTTTTTCCGACCAGCCGGATGTAACTGAAAGCTAAACAGGTCGAACGCTGATCCCCAAAGGAGAGAGAGAGAGAACGGGAGATGGTATGACAACCTCCTTTGAGAGCGGACCCCAAAAGGAAACTCCTCCCTCACAAACATCATTTGAACTCTAATAATCTTTCAATAGGTTTAATAACTTCAATGTATAATCTTTAAATTATAGCTGTGACGTAAATAAACTAAATATTATGAGTAATCAATCAATCCGTTGAGAGCGGACCCCAAAGGAAACTCCTCCCTCACAAACCACATCATTTGAACTCTAATAATCTTTCAATAGGTTTAATAACTTCAATGTATGATCTTTAAATTATAGCTGTGACGTAAATAAACTAAATATTTAAAGTAATCAATATCACACACGCTACCGTTATTTATCTCAAATGTCACAACCGTGTGAATTTTGAATAGGACAGAAATTTTCCTTTATCACATCTTACTCCACAATGCAGGGGATATTTTAAGAGATTTTTCCATTTTCTCTTTTTCTTGAGAGAAGCGAAGTTCGTTAAAAGTACGTTTTTGCAGAAAATTTTAATAGATTTGTCGGAGTCAATAAATAGCGATTCTGAGACGTAGAAATTAATAATGTAAAACCTTTATCAAAACTGTTACCTTTTCTAATGCTTTACATTGTTTGGAAACTGTGAAAACATACCTCATGCAGCAGGACGTGAAGGACGCAGTGTTTTTTTCTCTGCATAAAGCAGTGCTTCTCAAACTTTCAATATTTGCGACCCAATATTCTATCAGAATTTTCATCGCGCTCCTTCCCCCTCCATACACACAAATAACAATACATTGAATTCAATAATACTATACTTTGACGCTAAAACTACAGTACGACTTTATCCTCTTAGATGCCACTGGCGTATATATACGTCTTACTCAACCTATGCGTTAAATGCCCCGGACGTATATATACGTCTTTCCGAAGCACGATTTTTTCTATTCATAAAATTATTCCGAAGGCTTTGGAATGCAATAAAAGGACTTTAATAGTGGTTGTGAAGGATTTACTTATATCAGAGGATTTTTCCTTATTTATTCCTTTTCTCTCCCCCCCTCCCCAATACATCAACGGACGGAAAACGGTGGTATTGGAGGCGAATCGCGTAACTTTTAATCGGCAGTTAAGGAATTATATATAAACAGTACAAAAAAAATTATCAAGATAAGTTTTAATTTTTGTATATAATTAAATGTGAAAAGCCAATGGGGTCACTGGTAATTATTAAATTTTTTTTAAACTTAGTCTTGTTAAATTAATTATAAAATACATCATGCAGTACTGATAAATTTATAGGTGTATTATAGCAGTGTAAATGTTAATTTTATTTTTTATTATGACAGAAAGTATTTTGTTTGCTTTTAATAAATTAATATATATTTTTAAATAATCTTATGTTTTCGAATTTTTCAATATGCTATCGCCCCCCTCGAACAGTTATCACCCTAAGGGGACGCACCCCATAGTTTGAGAAACACAGGCATTAAGTCGAGAAATATTTCTTTCGAGTCAAACTTTTTAACTGGCGCGTAATAATTTCGTTAATAGTATTTTTAGCTGCTGAGTAAAAAGTGTGTACTTTTGTGATGGCTCTATCCGCGACTTTCTCACTAACAAATCCTCTTGGGGAATCTTTGGTCCTTAAAAACTATTTTATTTGAACGCTCCCTCTAAAGAAGACAGCGTAAATTATAAGTCTACTATATAAAGTCTAGGCTTTCAATTTAGAAGGAGAGAGATAGGATAGGCTACTAGCGGAATAGTGATTAATCAAATTTATAGCGTAATACAGATATTTAGAATTTGATAATTGTAGTAATTAAACTGACGATTTGTCACTGGAGATTGAATACATGTTAGATAGCTAGGAAGGCAGTGTTCTTGAACTGAAGTCAGTGTTACTAGTAATTAAAGTCTTCTCATACTTCATGTACCTCGTTAATTGTCTACATATTGCTTTAATTGGGTGCTTCACTTGGTTTTGATTGATCAAACTTCTGTTGTTGTTTATGTTGCAAATAAACTAAGTAATTTTGAACATGGCTACTCTTCCTTTCCTTTCTCCCACATCTCTGGGAGCGCAGTCAAGATCCTTACAATTTCTGACTATGGATATTTTTTTGTGTAGTTCCTTATGGAGTTTCCAAAAGATTATTGCAAAAAATTTGTAATTTTTTGGACCCCAATATTACGAATAACCCCGATTTAAGGAATACATTGCTCGGTCCTGATGAATTCGTTAAATCGGGGTCCGACCAGTGGCGCACACAAGGGGGGATCCTGGGAGTCCGGACCCTCCCAAAGCCCTTGATTTTTTCCGATTGATTATAATTCTAAGTATATAGTACGTAAAACTTAATTAAGTATTTGTTATTAATGATTAATTTTATTAATTAATGCTAATTATTTATTCAATAATTAGTTTTTTACTCTGTTTTGTTCCCGAAAATCGACAAAATCAAAAGGAACATGAACATGATACAAGATTGGTGAACTTTCAATCCGGACCCCTGAAAAATTCCTGTGTGCGCTACTGGGTCCGACTGTGTATATTTACTGTAGTATTTTAGTTCCACTAGTTTTTTAATTACATTACGATCTTCTTACTCAGGTTAAATATCATTTTTCTTATTTTAAAAAATGAGATTTACTTTCAACACACGGTTGTCTAATGGTTGTGGTCACGAACTTGGGGCCAGCCAGTCAGGAATTTGAGCACTTCTGCCACTGAAGACCTACCGTGCAGAAAGGCCGATGCACGTTAAAACTGTTAAGTCTGAAAGTCGTCTCGTTGGTGTGGTATTTTGGAGAAGGGGTTGCCAGTTGAGATGCCGTCCTCGTTCCTTGACCGTGGCTCAAAAGGACGAGATTCGTTGCCTATAGATATCGTGCTGTTTCAGAGTGAGACGTTTACAAACACTCACATGAGTTTTGAGTGTTAAACATCTTGATTTAATAAAAAAGAGGGTTGTAGTTTTTAAAATTTCTTCTGTATGTCTGAATGATTTGCCTTATCGAGACATGAAAGTGCTTTTTAAAAAATAAGGGTTATATTTCTACTATTTAAGATAGAGATACCAACAGAATTTCCACAGAGAATTCTATTGCCTACTCTTCTTATTTTCTCTACAGATATCACTATACTTTACCTTTTAAGGCTGTTTTCGCCATATATACGAGAGCGTGAACTTGACGCGGAGCACATTTTCAGACAGAAAAAAATGTCTCAATTTTTATAAAAATGTTTGACATTGTAACACTTGCAATTGTTTAAAATATAGTGTTTTTAAAATTTCAAAATATTTCGTAAATAATTAGTTATTCCTTTTAACATGTGAAGGGATAGCTCATTTAGCATTACGGTATAGGGAAAAAAAAAATGCAAAACACATTTTATAAAAGAAAAAATATGTCAAAAAACTCGGATAAAAATGAGTAGTGTGATAAAATGAGCTGTTCTTTACAGGATAGTGTAGCCAGAATATAATATTAATGTTTATATATATAAGTGCTTTTATATCTGAAAAAATGTTCTGAATTCGGCCCCTAGTCTTTAACATTAGCCGAAGATAGCCTTAAATATCGTCTGAACAGAGCTTTTGAATTTACAACAACTTCTAAGAAAATTAAAATGCCACTCTTATTATATATCTATGACACCTTAAAGATCAAAAAATTATTCGACCTGAAACTAATTGTGTATTTGAGAGGAGTTTCGAGTCAGGAAAAAATTTTATATGTCAAGGAATTGTTTTCTGAGGAAATAAGTATATTTTATCGGATGTGGTGTACTAATCCACATAATCACTCAAATGAAACAACCCAGCTGGTCAAGCTAAGCAATTTTATTGCCTTGACGTTTTCGCGGGGTAACTTGGCTGCGTAACATCAACATATATGCATAATTACATCTATTGTAATTGCTTTAATTACATTAGTGGTAACTATTTACAGAATGGGAAGCTATTTACAGTTTGGTAAACGAATGGCAGCACTCCCTATATGCGGCCAATGAGTAATGGGGTCACATTCCCTTTGGTATTTGTAGAATATTCGTCTTTATGTAAGCATCTGCACCAAAATAGGAATATGAATGTACAAATTAATAAAGAAAATATAGAATGCATGTGCATACGTCCATTATATTTTAATAACATTTTTTTTCATTTATTATAGGGATAAAACTAATTTTCCAGTAAAAACTTCTTTTCTTACGATATATGTTGAAATAAACCTTCTCTTGGGTACCTGATAAAACTGATTCTAAAAATTAAACGTAAAAAAATTTAGTGTAATCGAAAAATGGACAATTATTGCAATTCGCCCATATCGCAGCCAAATCGATCACGTGATTGAAATATTGAAAGAATAGTCTCGATGCGGTTTTGATATATCATTTCCAATCTCAGTTTGACTCATCTATATTTATAGTATTACTTATTCAATTCCTACTATTAGCTCACACTCTCTCTATATTTATTTATTTGTTTATTTATTTATCTTGGTGGAATTTTCAATCGTTAATAAAATACCTTTTAAAGCGCTCAATTGAGCTGAAATTTTATATACATGATTATTTTGGATGACAATACAGTAATTTAATAATAATTAATAAAAATTAATTGATTAAAACTAATTATTTAAAGAATTACAAGTACAGCGACGTTGGCATCATTTTTGGCGACTTGTGTCAAAACTTTAAAAGATTTTTTTTCCTCACGTTTTAAAACATTCAGTTGAACTGAAATTTTATATACACGATTGTTTTGGAAGACAATTCGATACTTTAATGATAATTAATAGAAATTAATCACTACTTAATGTTATGATTCTATTCTATGTATATACATATTTATATTCTTTGTAACTATTTAATAAAAAGCACAGCTAAATTTTTCTTTGTTGATCTAAGTAGGAATTTACTTAAATTTTTTTTTATATATTACTTGTTTTTTTTCGTTAAATTTATTAATATACTTAAAAAAGACAATGTTACATAATTCCAACAGTAATTTAAATTGAAAAATGCCATATTTTTCAATCCAGAAAATGTGAATGACCTGGTTCACCAGGAAATATAAATCAGTCGGAGTGAAAGTGAAAACCCCAACGCCAATAAGCAAGAAGGACATAAAAATTCGCTTCCACCGCCAAACTGTCTGCAATGGGTGCTTAAAATCTGTTTAGCGTCACGCCTACTCCACAGCGGCCTCCGCATAAACATCAATATCTGGGAGGCAAGGCACGCCTAAGCAAATATCGCAAACTTTCACTCTCATCATATTAAAAAAAAATACATGCTATATGTGTGGGCAACTATAACGTTTTGTACAAATACTTTGTAACAGCTTTACGAAAGAGAGAGAGAGAGAGAGAGAAAGCACATCACACTTTCTCTTTTTATGTGTTGCCATCAATGAAGAAACAAGCTGATACGGATGAATGGAATGTTATGGTTGTTTTTACTGTTGAAGTTGATATATTTTCTTTTTCATCTAGAATTAGAGTACATGAAAGCCTGGAGAATAGTTTAAAAGCCCCAACTGACGTGTCCCTTTTACAGTAATGAGTTTTAACACAAGGTGGGTGTGTAACCTTTACGTTTGCATTACCCGCTGTTTTATGGTTGATGTTTATATATTTGGGTGGGTATTTTAACTCTTTATTTTTAATGCTTGTGTACAGTCATTCCAGCAGATAATGTTTGGCAGTTTTATTTACATATAAAATCTACAACATAAAAAGTGACGCATCTAGAAGTAGTTATCCGAATGGGAAGAAATTGTCTACGCACGTATCATACAAAAGAATATGCAAATGTTTAACTTTTCACATTCACTGACTAACTAACTGGAACTCCAGAGTATTTCAGACACAGCATTTAGATGATGCATCTGATATCATCTAATGATGACAACAGATGTCACATTTCTGGATGATATCATCTGCTTTACAGCATTCTGTGTAAAACAGATGATATTCGAATCAAAGGCATAACTTACATGAGAATGTTGTTTCGTCGATCCAATGGACTGCATCGGTGCCTCGAAGGATTCGCAAAAAATATGAGCAGAAGTCACCGTTTCAGAGAGGACATGTATTGCACAAAAGGAGGAAGGATAGTCAAACCGGAGGATCGCTTAGATTTAGATTCAAACAAGGCTTCCATTCTACAGTGATGGTAGGAATTCTGAACCATGCTGAACTCGAACTAGAGCGACGTCAGAAAACGAGGATAGAGTGAACATCCTTAGGTCCTCTTACAGCCATTAATGCGTCTTTATCCTGATTCAGCTTCACCCGGGACACCAATGACAATTGACTAGCGATTCAGCGAACAAGTGTTGAAATCACGAAAGGCATTGTTTCAACTGTCTCTCACAGTAGCATACCCAGGAGTTTTTGCGATGGCTGACTGCCAAGGATCTCATAGACATGAGTAGAACTAGTTTTATTGATCAATTTCGCTTCGAACTGAATCTCAATGAGCAGCGATGGGATATTTACCCCAGTGTCGTCTGTTGCCCCTCCGACTACTAAGAGTTGTGGTATGGGATACCCTTTCATTTTATAGCCAGGTTCTTTAGTTACCATCCGTAACTCTTTTGCAGCATGGGGGTACGTTAATGAGACTTCACTTCTTAGTGTTGCCGTTTTTTCATGGATCCATGGACATACATTTCAACAAGATAATAAAAAGCCACACACGACGACATGCCTTTCTACTGCTCATACTCATGCATTTCTAACATATGTATTATCAGGGGCGTTTTAAGGCAGGGCATCAAATTCGTGGCCCGCATGCAGCCCGGCCAATACAGTGGCGCACAATAATATAGAATAAAATGAAAAAGTGTCTCCTGGAATAAGAAAGATAGTAACAGAGAAGAGGTGTCGTGTCAGGACGTAAACATTAAATTTTCTTGTTCTTTTATGTATGTTTATCTCACACTGCATTATTCGAAATAAACCCACGTTTCTATAAATACTGATTTTTTTGCCACCCATCTAAATCTTGTTTGTTTGGCCCAAGTTAGCCTTTGAGTTTGACACCCTTAATGCATGGGTTAACTGGGCCGGGCCGAAGACCTCGCTCAGGCTTCGGTTTGTTGTTGTGACTAATGCCACCTGCCTGACGAAGTCAGATCGCGGCCCGCGAAATTCATCGTGGCTTAGGGCTAGAATTTTTATGCCTATCGTTAGCCTTAGCTTTGAGCAGCATGCAGGTGACAGTACGATTTGGCTCGATTCCTCCACAATTTAGAGGGAGAAAACCCTGGGGGTGGTCAGGGGCCTCCCACCTCTCTTCCCCTTCCACCAACCACACGAGAGGACTTGCGGCTCGACGGCTATTTAGAGTACCCCTATGCCGCAAAGGCACGATACGTTTACAAACATCCATGTCTTCTCCGGATTCAAACCCAGTCCCTACGGCACCGCAGTCAGCATTGCTAACCACTATACCGGTTGGGTCTTGACTCTGTCTTAGTAAGATCATGATGCGGATACTTTTAATGGTCAGGTATTATTTCTGTGTATATTCTTAAAAAAAAGGGTATTTCAAACTGTGCATCAACTGTAAGACTGTATCCATGTCTAGACCTAGGCCTAATACCACAAACAATCATTCAACTTATTTAGTCGAAATGCGGCTATCGGTCGAGCCGATTTATGCCTAGGTTTTTGAGATTGTGAGTCGGGCACATTTATTTGTTTCAAATTACCGTTTAAACGAGTATTTAAAAATGCATGCTATATATACAGTCTACTTTTAAAGATCTCAGGTAGGGCCTAATTTTGTGTGTATAGGAACCCAGAACCTCAAAAACTCTTAAGATTTCTCTGGGCCCAGGGCCTCAAAGAGTCGTAAGATGTCCCTATATATAATTTAGAAATAGATTTATTCAGATTTTAATTATATCGGTGTACAGAAATTTTAAAAAATAAATAACACTGGTTATTATTTTAATGGTCGTAACGCTGAAAATAATGTGAATATTTGAAACCTTTTAGCTCAATCTCTATAGAGAAGCCTTAGCTATGCACAGGCAAATTATTATTAAAGCATTTTTCATAAAAGGAGAATGTTTTAAAAATATGTCATTTTTCAATTTTTGCCCCCCCCCCCAAAACAAATCCCTTTAAATAATTCTTTATTGCACTAGTATTCTTAAAACAGTTTTATGTGTGTATATTCTCTAATTCAACTCACACAAAATATTAAAAAAAAATTGTTGATTTTCAAAATCACGATTCTTAACACAGTCAATTTCCTCAGAAAAAAATTATTTTTAGGAAACCATTTTTATACAAGTTGGTAATTTCAATGCAAATTTTACAGTCAGTATAATTATTCAATTTAACAGGGGTTTGGTTCTTCGATTAAATAAATTCTATTTTTAAACCGAATTCTGTTTACCTTCGGTAGTTCATTTCGGAATTCTGGAAAGGTGAGAAAACAACAGAATAAAAACATTTTGCAATATTCTTTGAAGTTATTTGCAAAGTAACGAATCTTGAAGGGTTAAAAGAAAAAAGAAAGTTCCAGAAGGAACAACAAAATGTTGCCGTTGAATGTATGGCATTTGAAATAAAAAGTAACTTTCTTCGACATCAGGAAATAGAAAATCCATTTTAAAAAATCGTCGCCGCTATTCGAACAACAAGAAAAAAGACAGTTTTCTTGATTGGAAACATGAAAGTTGAGAAGTTGATGGCTGAGGTCAAATACCTTCGAATAATGGAAATCGTTTGCTGTTATTTTTTTTAAAATCAAATATAAATGAAAATGGAAAATATTTCACCTTAGAATGTTTTTTTTTTATCTAACTTCGAGCAAAATAAAACATTTTTAGAAAACCTTATAGTATGCGTTTCGTTTTTCAATTATTTCTTCATTATTTCATAATAAAAATTTCGTACTAAATTAAAAATAAAATAATTTGCAACAAAAACATAAATGTAAATATTTTTAGAGTAAAAATATAATGGAAAAATTTATGTAATAAATAAAATAAAATCTCAATGGTTTTTCTACTTAGAAAAAATTTAAATTTCACCATTAATCTCTATTGGAGGTTTTTAACCTTTCGTTTCTAAGATTAACAAAAGAATTTTAAAAACCACCTAATGAATATATTTTTATTTTTCAAAACGGAAATTCAAACAGTAAATCAATTCCTGGTTTAATATAAAAAATATTTTTAAAAATCTGTCTTTCAATATAAGTTACCGTTAAAGTGTATAATTCAGTTATTTCATAGAATAGGTATATTTCAAGAAAAATAACTAGATAAGTCAGTTAAAGTATGTAATAGATGAAAGATTTCATACTTTACCTAGTTATTCTATGAAATAACATGAAAGACAGTTAAAGTGAAAAATAAGCAGTTCCAAAGATATTTTATAAATTAATTGATCATAAATAGCTAAAATTTCTCGAAAAATACATTTGATCCCTATTGCAGATGATTAATTGATAAATAATAAGTGAAAGCAGAGATGACATAATTCATTACATTGCTCATATTGCTATTAGTTAAACAGAAAAAAAAGAATATCTTGTAGAAATAGTTATATTTAAATATTATCAAAAAAATACATGCTTTGAAGAAAAACTGTTGCGTCATAAAAACATTGTCTACACTGTTTCAAACAAAAACGCAAGAGTTTATTAAGTTAAATTTCATGAAATACCTTTATTTTACTTTTCATTATTTATTAAAGCAAGGATTGTGCTGTGATGATGATCCTTTTGAATTGCATTGAATACTATTATTCAAACAAACACACTTTTTACTATTACACGTTTTTTTCCTCGAGTACTTTTTAAATCCATGTCCAGTGCCGCAACTGTCAGCTGTTAAAACAGATCGAAGCGTAGTGTTAATATTCAGAACTTTTTCAATGGAAATTAATTCTCGCTTATATATATTGAACTGAAATCAAGAGTACTTACTGCTTTATTAGGCAATCTCTTCATTTTTATGGGAAAATTCTTTCCCTTTCGAGTGTCTTTTTTCATACTTTAACAATCAAATAATCATTATTCTACAGAATACCTAGTTAAATCAAAGAATTCAATAGTTTTTGTATACTTTAACTGACTTGCCTAGTTATTTAATGAAATACCTAGTCATTCTATGAAATAACGAATTTCACACTTTAATTCAGCGTTTCTCAAACTGTGGGGTGCGCCCCCTTGGGGGAGCATGGTAACCCTACGTGGAAAGTGCGAGCATATCAAAAAGTCGAAAATAAAAGTTTTAAAACAATTACAACTTTTCTAAAAGAAGCGAAAAAAATATAGTATGACATAATAAAAATTAAATACAAATTTATACTGATGTAATATAATAATAAATATATACCAGAAATGCACAATATATTTGATAATCTCTCAATATTATGTTAAGAACAAGTTTATTGATTACTAGTGACTCCCTTGGGCTTATAATATACAAAATTATGTATGAAGTTTAATACTCATCTTGATAATGTGTACAATTTTATGCTTAAAATCGTATTGTAAATTTAACGTCTAAGTACATTATTATTGCATTCAATGTATTGTCATTGAGTGAAAGGGGGCACAATGAAAATATATGATTGAAAATTGGGTCACAAATATTGAAAGTTTGAGAAGCATTACTTTAACTGTAACATATATATATATATATATATAAATTACGCATTGCATCTAATACAAGAAGTTAGAAATCAAAATTAAAATGATGTTCCTGATGTAACGCAAAAACCAGTTTTTATTTTTAAATAAATGCAAATGATTGTTATGCGCATTAAATGCAAAATTTGATAGTTGTTTTACAATTGATTCCCTAATGTAACAGATTCATAAAGTATATACTTTCCAAATGCTATATAACAGTAACAGTCAAAGACAGACGCCACCTGAGCAAACTGTAGGTAGATGCACTCTTAAAGTTTGTATCTAGCCCCTGACGGAAATGACGGCAAAAGCATACCTGTCACGTGATTAAACAGTCAAAATGGAGGTTTCTGCAGTGGAGAATGCTTTTTGTGTTCTTACATTTAGCAAAATAGAATCCACAACAGCTGTGCAACAATGTTTTCCATCATGATTCGGAAAACTATTTAACTATTGACTGTTTGTGCAAAAGTAAAAGTCCTGGAAGAACCTGAGACAACGTTTCACAGCCACTATTGATGGTTTGATTGATTGAATATTAACGTCGCACTGTTCAGCCACACGAGGGCTTTTGGCGACGGACCACGTAATTTTGAACCATGGTCAAGTGACGTGGACGACACCTGAGCTGGCACCCCCTCTCCTAACTAACCACACCAACGGGAGGACGTTTCAGCTCTCGACAGATTTAACGTGCATCGCTGCCCTACACGGCGGATCTTTAGTGGTACTGGGCTCGAACTCGTGACAAGGCAAGCCACGATCCGATACCTATACCACTCGGCTACCGCGGCCACGCCACTATTGATGGACTTGATAACTAAAAAAGCGTTTGGGCGGATATGGATTAACGGCTCAATGTGTGTGACTAACAGTTGAAGCATAGAACATTCGAGACTGTCTCTAACAAAACTTAACATAGTCTCATGCAATTCTCTTTTATAAGTGACATATATCTTATACATTGTTCCTGATTTATAATGCACTGAAACTATATACTTGTACCAAATACTGCACTATCCATAAAAGAATGTTGTCATTGCCTCAAGAGGCTGAATTTCACTAATAAACTAATTGCAATAAAAGAAGCCCTCTCTTTTTATGTGTCACATTTCCCGGATGTTGCAACGGAAAGTCTCGTCAAAATCAGCTCTCGATGGCATATGCAATGAAGATACCAATCTGGCACGAAGCATTAACATTTCTCATCAGGCAGATTAATAAACTAAGTATACTCCAGTAGATTCCTGCCCACGTGGGCATTGGGGGTAATGAATGTGCGGACGTCTTCGCTAAGGCAGCTCGGGGCTTAGATCATTCTTCCACTGTTACCTCGGAAGATGTAAACGCGGTCGCCAAGCGCAAAATTTCTAATAAGCGTTTCATAAAACCAACTATCCTAGAGCTCAATTGCCCTAGAAATTTGTCATCTACAGTAGCAAGACTCCGCACGAATCCATTTTAAATGTATGAAAATATCCCCAGATAATTCCCGATCTTACCCCATCTGTAGAAACTGTCTGCACACCCAATTAACACCAGACTATATTTTTGACTGCAAGGTCATTCTTGCATCTCTTTTTAAACTTGATGAATCACCACAGGACGTTCTTTACAGTCCTCAAGCTCCAGACCTGGCCTCCTTTGTTATTGGGACGTTTAGACCAATAAAGAAATGCATTAAATCCACAGACAAGACAAGACAAGAAGAGAAGAATCACCATCGAAGACATAATTCAAATTATTTTTCTGCCGTAAGGAGTTATTTAAATGATATTCTGTAAATTTGCTTAAATTATATTGAACATTAATTTTAAATACATTACGTGGCTGTTGTAGCCTAGCTGTCATGGTAGTGAACTCATGGTTAGTGTTTGTATGATCATGAGTTTGAATCTTTTTGACAATGAAAACCCGCGTATAGGTCTAATGCATGCTATTTCTGCCCAGGCTCGAAGTCCTCAAGTTTGTTAGTCGGCAATTTTAAGAATGGGTACCAACTCTGGTGTCAATCTCATCACTTGAACGCCATTCAAAATTACGAGGTCTGTCGCTAATAACCCTCTTGTTTCAGTTTGCGACGTAAATTACATTGAAAATCAAAAAGATTAGCCTTAAACATAATTAGATCATTTTGCAATCAAAACAAGAAGTTATATAATTTCTCTACCAGCCATACAGAATGAAATTTATAATATTATACAGTGATAATTATGAGCAGGAATAACTGAAACTAAGGCCGTATCACGCGTACATTTTCCGTGCAACTTTTTCGTCCAATTTTTTGCCTAATCTGAGGGGGAAGGGATGCCGTAAACAAAACGACATGCTCTGACGTCAACCACGCTCTATCTTCACATTGAAAAATTAGATTTTTTTCTGCTACGGAAAATGAACATCCAAAATTATTTCTTTTTATTTCGTTCGTGCTTTTGTTGATGAGCGTAAACAGAAATACGGCACCATTCTATTTAAAATATTATACGCCATTAAAATATTATACGCCATATCTGATGAGTTGGGCGAAATCGAAGCCGCCATCTTGTTTATGACATAAGGCGCCGAAGAACCCCATTGGCTGGACTTCCAAGCAACTTTTATTTGGAACAACTTTTTGAGCTCACAAGCAAAAAGTTGTTCGAAAGCCGTTGATATGGCAACTAAGTAAAAATTGCTCGACAAACCTGTACGTGTGATACGGCTTTAACCAATTCAAAATACCATAAGGATTGTGACGGATCTGACACGTTTTTCCAACTCATCCTTTTGGGAAATCTTTGGGCTATCAATTCGTGTTATTCACAACCAACCCTTCGAAAGAAGAGAATCGTGATAATTAAATTAAATTAATTAGCTTGAGAGAGAGAAGGAGAGAAGATATACTCGAGCCAGGTGAGATTGCTACTGAAGGTATAATATTAAATTATAGTCATTTGATTCTTATTAGGAGGAACTTTAAAGTGACGATTGTTCACTAGGATTGATTTGATATTAGATTAAATTGGATGATAGATAGGTTTGATCCTTTACTCAGATAAGGATCGAGTTTGATAGTCTCCTAATCGTTAGCGTTTCACTGTCATTGTTCCACTTTCACGGTTAACTGAGACATTCACTTACTATTATTAGTTGAAATTGTGTCTGTTCTTTGTGTGGAAATAAATAGATTAGTTGGATCATATCGAATATTTCTTCCCTTCCCCCCACATATCTAGGTGCCCGAGAGAGAGGCACGAACCTCTTACATGGTTAAAATAAACTATAGGCGGTATTCCAAATTTGGTGATTTCTTTTGGATCAGTAACGATTTCATAATTTATAAATGCTTTTGAATTCACCTTATTAAGTTTTCCTGTGAAATTCTTTAAGATAGTCTAGAGGCCAAGGTATTTATGTATTATAATGTCGATCAATTCGTCAAATGAAAAGAAATCGCCAAATCCCGTGATATGTAGCCAACAGCGGAAAGCCGTTCCCTGGCATGTGTTTCAAAACTAGAATAATAACATTTGTTGTGTTGTCTTCTTTGGCGAAATTGGAAGACGGTAAGTACCGTGAACCATTTTAAAAGTTACTAAAAAAATTCTTAAAATCGCTCACCTGTATCCTATATTTAGCTTTAAGAAACCGCAAAAACAAATACACTAACCATTACATTCTGTACATAAAAAATATTTGTACAGAATAATAAGTACGAGGCAGGATTCAAAAGTTTCCAGACTGTGTCTATAACTTAAAAAATACTGCGAATTAAATAGAAAATACATCCTCCTTTGAAATGAGTCCCTTGAGAAACAACATACGTTTGTCATCGATAATAAAGGTCATAGATACATTTCTGAAATCCATTTTTAGCCACATACCTTAATTCAACTGGTGATACACTTTTAACTTTATGTGCAGATTGAAATCAGCAACTTTGCAAGCGACGTGTCAATAGGCTTAAGTCGCAGGGGGTGAGATCAGGAGAGTAAGGAGGATGTGGAAAAACAGTTGTTTTCATTTTTGCAAGAAAGTTAGTAACGAGGAGGGATTGGGGTGAAGAAGCGTTGTGGTGCAAAATGATCCATCTCAACTCGGCTCACAATTTTGGCCTCTACTTTCGGATCGACTCCCGCAAACGACGTAGGATGTCCACATAGAGCTCTTTATTCACAGTGCGTGTAGCAGGGATAAATTCCAAATACACGTTGCCTGGATATCGAGAATACCTCTAGCATGACTTTCCTCTTTTAAAGTGATCTTGGAGGAATTTCTGCTTTCGTGAAGAATGTGGTAATTTCCACGTTGCCAATGCTCTTTTGGAATGCGGGTCATTTAAAAACACTTTTTTTCTTCTCCAATAACAATTCTGCCAAGTATGGAAGAACCTCTGTCAGTAGCCAAGATTAAGTTTCCCCTTTTCCTATTCGAATTGCGTTTTGGACTTCACTTAACATGCAGGGAAACGATGTGCTGACACACCCTATGCATGCTAAGATCCTTTTTCAGTATCTGTTGACATGTAGCCTCGGATATCCAACCGATTCTGCTATTTCCACTATTGTTTGAAGCTTGTTATTTATAGCCGCAGAAACATTTTCGATGTTGTCAGCGGTGCGGGAAGTCTGCGGATGTCCAGAACGTTTGTCCGACATTTTCCCTGCCTTCTCTGAAACATCAATACCACTCAAACCCTTGCGTCCTCGATAATGTATCACTTCCGTACACATGCTTCAACATTTCGTAAGTCTCCGTGCATTCTGTCTTAAGCGAATAAAAAAATTGATATTCACACATTCTCTGCTTAACAAACGCCATTTCTCTCAATCGCTGGTTACTAAATGCATCCACCTACAAAATACGACTCCGTGGTAAGCCACGGAGCCCATGATTTGGGGAAAATCACTTTAAGAAACGGGAAAGAATGCAGTAACACAAAAATGTTATTGTAATCGCTCTGAGCTGTAAAAATTTTCACTTAATCCGGAAACTTTTGAATCTACCTCGTATAATGCGCTAAAAATGGGTTTTTGATGAAGATTCATATAAAACGAGTAGCCCTGCCAATTCTTGATCCATATATATTTACATCTAAAGAGTTGCTCGTGATATAAAATGTTTCTTTTTTATTTGTTTATTGGCATTTACCACAACATTTTCTTTTCTTTCTTTTCCCCTTACAGTGCATTACAATCATAAGACATTGTCAGAAAAATACACAAAGTATAAGATCAAATACATATAACAATACATAAATATATAATCTCTTTGGCATCTTGAAAGGCATTGTTCGTAAAAGATAGTTTTAAAAGTTGTAAGAAAGTGCAGCTGTCAGCATTCCAAGAAACAGCACAAATGTCGACAGTACTGTCAAGTGAAAGAACGAAAAGGCGATCCAGAACAACAAGGAATCGCAGTATTCTGGAGAATTGTGATCGGATTCTTCTGGTGGTAAAATGCCGTACACTTTTGCTAAACCTACAAAGACAAGATGCAGAATGACAAAAGGGATGATTATATTCTTTTAATCAAAGTAGTGCTAATATATTAATTCTTTTAACAAATGTAGTGCTAATACATTAATTCTTTTTTAAAACATATGTAGTGCTAATACATTAATTATTTTAATAAATATGTAGTGCTAATGCATTAATTATTTTAATAAATATGTAGTGCTAATACATTAATTCTTTTAACAAATGTAGTTCTAATACAGTAATTAACCCGAATTTACGAGATAGCTGGGATTGAGTGATAACGCGTAAGTCGAATTCGCGTAAGCCGGGTTATAATTTCGTATATAAATACGTACAAATTATTTTTAGTTGGGGCCGGTAAAGAAAGAAAATAATAATTTAGAAAAAAAAAATGTTTTATGAAATCTTAAATTACACAAATACAAAATCGCAAACTGAAGTTCATAAAATCTAACAAAGTAGTCTGCCGGTTCACAAAGATTTTTTTTCCCTCAAAGTTTACTCGCAGCATGCTAATAATTTTTTATATTCCTTGGTTTGTTAACAAAAATACACTCTTCATTGGAGTCTATATTTTCTAAAAAACTTTTGAAATCCTTCTTCAGTTAAACTGACACCTTCTGTCAAATTCCCAACCGTCATTCGATCTTCTGACAGAACTGGTGGCCGCGGTAGCCGAGTGGTATAGGATCGGACCGTGGCTTGCCTTGTCACGAGTTCGAGCCCAGTACCACTAAAGACCCCCGGGTAGGGCAGCGATGCACGTTAAATCTGTCAGAGTGAAACGTCCTCCCGTTGGTGTGGTGTGGTAGTTAGGAGAGGGGGTGCCAGCTCAGGTGTCGTCCCCGTCACTTGACCATGGTTCAAAATTACGTGGTCCGTCGCCAAAAGCCCTCGTGTAGCTAAACAGTGCGACGTTAATAATCAATCAATCAATCTGACAGAACTGGTATTAAAGACTCGGACTTCTTCAATGTCTTGCTTTTGCTGATGCACTTCTATGAGCTCATCAACTGTCAGTTCCAGACTGTGGAAATCCAGCAGTTCTTGAATGTCATCCCTATCCAGTGGCGTAACGTACACCCCCGCAACCCCCGGTCCGCGGATCGGTACCGGGCCGCGGATCAAATGGTACCAGGCCATCCGTTTCATTCCAACTGAATTTAAATTCCTAGTTCTATACACCAAATTAAAAAAATATGTGTTCCATTAAACTTTTTTTTAAAAAAAAAGGGGTCCCGAGGTAGTGACATAAATCTTTTTAATGTTTTAAAAGCAAAAAAAAAAAGAAAAAACACAGCAACTATTTTCTCTTTCAGTTAGCAGAACATCTCTACTTTCTCTTGCTGGCTGCCCTGGGTCAAAGCATTCCCTTCTCTCCACCCCAAATTTGAGGGGGCAGCACCCGCCTTTCTCGGGGATCCAGCCCTCTTGGAGCTCTCTTGTTTCATCCTCCGGTCGGTGGAATCAGATTCCTCGGGAGTCAAAATGGGGTTGCGGGGGCGGCCACACCTTAACCCTCAAATACACAGCTGCCGAATGCACGTGTGAATGTCGTTTCCACAAAAAAGACCTATCCGTGTGAAGCGGGGTTTCTGCAGTAACAACAAACAAAACAAAGCAACGGAATAAACCGGACATAAGCAACACTTCGGGTGTCATTGTCTCCGATTATCCCCAGATGGAACCGTCTTATTGCAAAGAAACAAGCTCAGGGTTCTCATTGATTTAACGTTCTAGTAAGTTAAAATGTTAAATCACTTTATTTATTTTGGTGTAACTGTTTTATTTTGAAGGCATAATTAAATAAATTAAATTCTTTATTAAATTATTTATATTCTTTATGTATTAAATACAAATTTAAAAACATTTTGCTTTTTAAATCAAAATAATCTAAAATATAAACAATCAATGTCCCCCCCCCAGCGGGCCGCGGTAAATTATCAAACGTTGACCGGTCCGCAGCGATAAAAAGGTTGCGGACCACTGCTCTAGGGGGCCCAAAGCCTGACTGCTGCCAAGTATCTACTCTTTGTAAAATCCAACTTGGGGCCTAAAACTTGACTTTGCAGGGGGCACAAATGTTCTCCGTTACTCCACTGTCACTATCCATAAATAAATTTATTTGCCAGGCAAGATCGATAACCTCTTCAACCCAATTACCAATTTCATCAGGCTCTGGCACTGATTCCTCCTGGATTTCAGTGATGAGAAAAAGTGCTTAAACCAAAGACGAATCGATGAAATTCGAAAATCGCGTAACTTCGGGTTCGCGTGAGTTGGGGTAGCGGAAGTCGATTATAAGTACATTAATAACATTACATTAATTATTTCAATACGTGTAGTGCCATTGTCGATGCATCTCATCAGTTTGATTCATGACTTGGAGGCCATGATCCATTGAAGATCTTGGGGATTTCATTTTAAATATCAACTCTTATTTCTGTGTGTCTTAATTGGACATATTATGAATGGAATGTTCTGTGTCATGCACTTCAAGTTAATAATTAAAGTCTTTTATTATGATGTATAAGTGGCTTAAATCTATACAGTAATACATCGATTTTTGCGCGAGTTTCAAATCTTGACAATTCGTCTTTGGGTGAAATTAGTAATGTGATTGAAAATGTTGTCGATATTGCCAGACAAATCAATTTAGAAGTGAATAGCGATGGCGTTCAAGAACTCCAAAAAACAGGAGCTGACAAATGATGATCTCAAGGAGATGCATGAGCAAGAACAAGACATTGAAAACCTGAGTCTGTAGAACCGGTTCAATCAGAAAATCGATTGACGGTTGGTAATTTGACAGAAGTACTCTGTTTAGTTGAAAAAGGGTTACAAATTTTTTAGAAAATACATACTCCAGTCAACAGCATATTTTTTACGAAACAAACGTATAAAAATAATTATTCGCATGCTCAGAGGAAATTTTGAGGGGAAATAAACTTTGAGCCGGCAGACTACTTGTTAAATTTTATGAAACCTCCTACATCCAAATAACCCCCAGGGTGTTCTCGCTCAAAATTTGCGGTGGAACCGAGCAAAATCGTACTGTCACCTGTATGGTGCTCAAAGCTAAGAATAACGACAGGCGTAAGAATCTAGCCCTTAGCCGCGATGAATTTCGTGGACCTTGATCTGATGTTACTGTCGATCAGGTGGCTTTAGCAACAACTGTGGCGGTTTGTTTCTCAGTAATCCCTAAAGGGAAATATGTGTGAACCCTCCTTAACCCCGATGGGGAAATTCAGTCAGTCTGTAATCATCTTTGCCCGATAACGGAATCCCCGAAATCGGTGGGTGTGCCTACCCACAAAATAGTAGTTTTCAATTTATATTTAATTGCTTATGTGTCGTGTGTGTCGTTATAATAAATATTTAAAAACTGGAAAATAAGGACTGATATATATATATCTTGGATACGCAACAACAACAACACATCCAAATAACTTTGGTTTACAAATATGTATTTGTGTTATATAAGATTTTATTAAATAGTTTTTCGAAGTTATTATTTTCTTTCGTTTCCGGCTCCCAATTAAATATGATTTAAATGTATTTAAATGCGAAATCATACCCCGACTTACGCGGTTGTTACTCAGTCTCCCCTACCGCGTAAGTTCGGGGTATTGTTGTACCTTAGTTTTATTTAGAATGCTATGAACACAATATTTATATTTTAAGCATATATATAAATAATATAAAATGGAGTCGTGGTAATCTAGCTAGTGTAACAGCAGATTTTTAGCTAAAAAGTAGATGTAGCTTCGGATTCTATTTCATCACAAAACATGCAAGCGTATCAAATAAAATTAATAGTTTTTATAATTTAAAGGGTTTTCAGGGTGTTAAATTTTTCTAGGGTCGAAAAAATAAACAATTTTTCAAACAGGTATAATTCTTTTTTAAATTTAAATTAAATGATTGAATTTTTTAACATTATTTTAAAAAAAATGGGGCTTCGAAAAGTACAAAATGTTTAAAATATAATTATAATTTTAAAAATCTAAGCATATGAAAATTCTATGATAAATATTAAGTATTTTTGCGTTGGGAAGCTATTTTCTAAAATAGTAGCTTTTTAATTTCTAGCTTTAAATTGAAAATAAAGTTAAATGTATTCTTTTTTACACTGTAGCTATTTTTTTTATAAATAGAATAATAACACATATTTTTTAAAAAATAAAAAAAAAATTTTTTAAAAAAATTTAAAAAAAATTAATTTTTAAAAAATTTTTGAAATACAAAAAAATATATAATACTAAAATCGGGGTACGGCAAAAAGGGATGATGCATTTTATAATTCTATAAATTTTTTTTTTCATCAGATTTTTATTTTGAAAAAAGCGTGCGCCACAAAATATTTATTTATCATAAATTTTTTTATGCTTATGATTTTTTTAAAATTTTGATTATATTTTAAACATTTTATATTTTTTTAAGCCCATTCTTTTTTTAAAAAAAGTATAAAAGATTCGAATCATTTAAATTTAAAATTTAAAAAAAATTATACCTGTTTTTAAAATTGTTTTATTTTCAGACCTCTAAAAAAAAAACCCCCAGCCCCAAATTTAGTTATCCATGTACCATGGTGTGAAAATCCGGAGTGTGATATCTTTTTTTA
>BMAV01002958.1:0-34049 GCA_019973955.1 Trichonephila inaurata madagascariensis
CCCTTCCCCTTCATTATTTTCTTACTTTGATGTTTTTAAGTTACATTATCGCAGTGAATATGTAATTATACATGGGATTGTTATAAATATAAGTACTGGATTGATTGAATAAAACAAGTTGAAGACAAAATTTTTATACCGAAATATTAGTTGAGAGAGTCTAAAGTAAAAAAAGGAGATATTCTAAAACGGGGGAAAAGGCTCAAATCGCAATTAACTGTATTTGTGAGCAAACTAAATAGTCAATTACTCGATGAAGTACAGCCTAATTTAACATCACAGAAATGTAAGGGTATTACAAGTGACTTCAAAGCAACTTATAATGATGTATATAAAATTTGTGATAAAAAGTCATCGACGAACTCGTGAAAAAAGAGAAGTTAGTTTAGGGAACGTCGAAGAGATATATTTAGAATTCTTTCAAGAAAATTGCAACATACAGCAGAGAAGTTAACGTATAATCAGATATAATTGTAGAAAGTATAAATTTTAAGAAATTGTTGCTGTTGTATCATTGTGTAAAAATTAGATTCCTCTCTAAATTATGGTGGGAGTGTTAAAAAAAAACTTTGAGGATACTCCGAAACTAAAAGACTTGATAGAATTTTTGAAAAAAATATGCCAAGGCACTACAAAGTAGTTAAAATGTATTTAACAAATTGCTTGAAACCGGCGAGTACACTTAATTTATTCGTAGTTAATTTTATTTGCATTCATTGTAAGGGGAGATTATTAACCCATAAAAAGGTTAAAAGGTTTAATTTTGTACGGGTATGTAAAAGTGATTTTGTACAAAATAGTTATTTATATTTTTAAAATGTCTTTCAAATATGCAGTTAATAAAAAAAATGAATGTGTGTGTGCTTATGACCACACAATAGAAATGAAAACTTCTGATTTATACTGAGTAAGAGAATTCAGTTGTTCGGATGTACTACCTTTTCATTCAGGGCATTTTCGCAAGCGGGCGTCAAGTAGTTCTCTTTTTCTTGTCCATTCATCGGTGGATTTGTTTATTTCATCCATTTTCTGTAAAGGGCAATATTTAAATAATTATGCATTCTTATATATTTATATACGAATATGCTAGGTTTAAATGCCAATTAGAGTCTAATTATTTAAAAATATTTATTTGTAAATTACTTATGTAAATTATATTTATATAATAAATTTGTATATATAATACTTACATACTATCGCAACAATGCCAACGTTACTCGTCAAGAGAACTTGCCAAGTTGGCAACCCCTGATTTCCTATGTGTCGTACCCGTTAAATTGGCAATCATGTGCTTGCTTTCATATAATGTTGTCAATACCAGGGTGATAACACGGAAGTACCGTTTATATAACGCCGTATAGAATCTAAGGCTAGGAAAACTTATGCCGTGAGAACTGTTTACTTTTCTTAAAATTCTCTAAGCAAACAAAAGGAAAGGGTTCATACTTTTTCACAATTATAATGCTTTTATTTTCTTCTAATCTCCTAAATTGGCATCACTAATATAAACCAAAATATTGGCAACTTTCTCGCCAATTAACTTCATTAAAATTTGGAATTTTGGTTCTTTTAGCATATTTTTATGCTTAAATACGCTCTTTTTACTGAATCAAAAATAAATCCCATGGTTCGTTTCTTCTTATCTTCGATCTCTTACTTAAGAATAATTAGTACTTACGTACTATCGCAACAATGCCAACGTTCAAGATAACTCGCCAAGTTGGCAACCCCGATTTCGCATATGTTGTATATACTGAAATGGTAACCATGTGGTTCATACTATGTCACCAATAGAGTTGCGATAATATGTAAGTACCAAATAATCTTTTGTTCCCAATTATTTTCGCTTGCGCTTTTCTTCTCACCTTCACTAGCTCGAGTTGAGTGGAAGTGATCTGCATGATAGTAATATTTAAATAAAGAAAATAAAACTTTACGGCAGTGTTTCTCAAACTGTAGGGCGCGCCCCCCTTGAGGGGCGTGACAGCTCTACAAGGGGGGCGCGAGCATATTGAAAAGTCAAGAGCAAAAGATTATTTAAAAAAATTATTATAATTTACTGAAAGTAAACAAACAAAATACATTTGACATAAAAAAATAAAATACACATTTACACTGATGTATTATACTTATAAATATATCAGTGCTACACAATGTATTTTATAATTAATGTAACAATTCTAAGTTAAAACAAAGTTTATTAATTACCAGTGACCTATGGGTTTGTCATATATATAATTTATAACAAAAATTAACACTTATAATGATAATTTTTGTACGGTTTATAATTTATATCTTGATAATTTTTGTACGGCCGATCATAAGTTGTGCGATTCGCTTCCAATTGCCAACCGTTTTCCATGCAGGCACGCGTATGTGATGTAGTGGGGAGGGAAGAATAAAGGAGCAAAAATAATCTGGAATAAGTAAATCCTTTGCAAACATTGTCATGGTCCTTTATTGCATTCCTAAGTCTTCGAATAATTTTACGGATAGCAGTGCACAAAAAAGATCGTACTTCGGGAAAAACGTTATATAGTCTGGAGAAATAAAGGCTTTGGCTTAAGAGTTTATATACACGACGGGTGCTTAAGGGGGTTAAAGTCGTATCGTAGTTTTAGCGTCAAAGTATAGTATTATGGAATTCAGCACATTATTATTGTATGGGGGGGGCGATGAAAATTATGATTGAAAACTGGGTCGCGAATACTGCAACTTTGAGAAGCACTGCTTTACGGGGAAAAGTGTGCATGAAATTTTTACTTAAAAAAACACGAGCCTAAAAAGTTTTAAATTCAAAGCTAAGCTCGCACCGCCATCCCAAGCACGATTGCAGACTGGACCCGGAATAAAGTCGACTGTCGTAACGCCCCCGAACCTGACGCTTAATTTAAATTCAATATATATCAAAAGAGCCTAAAGAAGTTATCACTTCAAAGAGTAAGTTTGAGAAAATTTACAATTACTGTCAGCAAAAGAGTCATGGGGCAAATTGTTTCAAACCAAATACCACTTGGAATAATAGTTTCATTGTTTGTGTTATCTCAAAACACATGCCCAAATATATGCATTGCTTTCAGCATAGAAAATACAACTTCATGAAAGAGTAAAAAGATAATGAAAATTGCTATAGAAACAGAGAAAGCATTCTTAAATAGAGGATTTTATTTACAAGCAGGTAATTTTAATACAGAACGAAAATGCTGAGGATCAGTATGAAATAGGACCAACTCCCGCAACGATGCAAGCAGCAGCCCTGCAAGGTACATATTCAATGGGCTCAACTCATGACGGTCACATGATAAAGGCGAACACGTGTTCTCCATTGAATTTAAAACAGACATCAAATAACGGTAATTGCTGTTCTGTTTTTAAAACTTAAAATAAAATTTCAAATTTCGTAATTGGGTAAAGATGTTCAAACGTTAAAAAAAAGGTTTCTTCAAAAAGATATTCAAATTAAAAAAGAATCTTATTTTATATGCATGTACCTTTAAATAAAATACATTTTGTGTACCTATGTGCGTTATTATTATTCACAAATGTGTACTTTTTAAGATAAAGTTTCTAAAAAGAGCAAAAGATGGCAACAACGAAGCGCATTAACTGATTAGCAGGAAATATATGATTTCTTTAATCGCATGACTATGACATCACATGATTTTTTTGAACTGATTGGCTAGGAAAACGTGATTTTCATTATCATGAGACTATGACATCACATGTTTTTTAACTGATTGGCTAGAAAAACGTGATTTTCATTATCATGAGACGATGACGTCACATGAATTTAGTCCATTAGCTTGCGGATAACATCTGCAGAGATGGAAACTCATACGCGCTTTGAATCATTCTACGTAGTTCATCTTCTGACTGAGGGTGGAGAAGGTCAAGCAAAAACCGGCCACTCACGTCCCAAATACGCTGAGTTGGTGAGAGAACAGGAGACCCAAAGTCCAAGTAGCATCTGGACATGTTGTAAGGCTTGTCTGTTGATGAAAATTGTATGTTCTTGTGTGTTATCCTGCTGCAAAATGCCCTTTTTGAAACCAGTGGCGTAACAAAGAATGTAAGGCCCCCTCCCCTTGCAAAGTCAGGGTTTGGGTTCCAAGCCGTACTTCGCGTCAGTCAAGCTTATAGCCCCCTCCGCAATGCAGGGAGTGGCCGCGTTAGCCTAGTGGTCAAGGTAATGAGTGGTGGACGACGTGTCATGAGTTAGACCCTAGTACTGCTGAAGACCCTCCGTGTAGGGAAGCGAAGCATGTTAAATCTGTCCAGACCCCAAATGCCCTCCCGTTGATATGGTGTGGTAGTTAGGAGAGGGGGAGGTGGCAGCTTATATATGTATTATGGCATCCTATTGGCTATTGGCGACATTATATAAAATGAAGCATCTGGTTGCCAATGGGCTCAGTTCATGACATCACATGACAAAGACAAACACGTACTCTCCGTTGAATTCAAAACAAATATTAAACTAATAGTACTTGTTGTTCTATTTGTAAAACTCAGATAAAATTTCAAATTTCATATTTGGATAAAGATGTTTAAGTGTTAGGAAAAAAAATTTCTTCAAAAAGATTTTTTAAAATTAAAAAAAAAAATCGTATTTTATGCTTATACTTTTAAATAAAATGCATTTTGTATACATATGTACTTTTTAAAAGAAAGTTTTTGCAAGGAACAAAACTTGGCAACACCGGAGCGCGTGAACTGAGTAGCTGGAAACACAAGATAGTTTTTATCGTGTGACTATGACGTCACATGAGTTTTTGAATTGATTGGTTAGAATCACGTGGCTATCACTATCATGTGACTATGACATCACATGAATTGAGTCCATTTAGCGCGTACGACACATAGGTAATCGGGGTTGCCAACTTGGCGATTGTTGCGATAATACGTCAGTATCAAATCATGTTAGTCTCTTTTTTTCAACATAAAAAACCATTTTCAATTTTTTTTTTTTTAAATAAAAAAAATCTCTATATTTCTTTTTTTAAAAATTTAATTCCAACACATGAGTTAAAATATTTAATATTTAAATTTTTATTTTAAAGTAAAACATTAAAAACCTCAAGAGGATCTCTTTCAAAAAATTATGAGGCAAACGAGAAACATAATGAATAATAATAATAATAATAATATGTCAAATTGACTTTTACAAAAGCATATTCCATGTTTAAAAAGTTTCATTCAGAAATCTAACAATTGCCTTAAACCTTTTTTATATTTCCGACCACTTTCTATAATTTAAAAAAAAATCAGAAGATTTGTAGGGGGTGCACGTGGAAACACTACTTCACCTGCCTGCGCAGTATTACAGTTTTTGACATCCTCACATAGACCCATCGAATTCTCCGAAATAAATTCTTCTTCAAGAGCTATTTTTTAGCCGGAGAACAAGATACTTCCATTTGCATTATCGTTGGGAGGTGAAAAATATCACAGACCGAATGCTTAGCACCTGAACTTTATCTTGTCTCAACCTCGTTTTGAGGGCCGCAGTAATTTGCACCGAAGAATATCGCTATTTATCTTTTTTCGATGGATCCTTTTCACTTCTGGAGCAAGAACGGCGTTTCGTGTCGGAATTGTGACAGAGGATGTGCTAATTGAAGAACTTGGAGCAATTGCTCTGGAATTTCGAAACGAAAGGAAGTATTCCCCCGAAATTGATAAGAGAACTTGATATCTTTTAAATTCTAAAATGAGAGTGGGAAAATGTTTTACGCAGGCACAATCAGTAAGCTTATCATACACTTTTGTCGGAGAATGCCTGTTTTTTGGAAAATGAATTACCAGTTTCCACTGATGAACTTAAGCTTTTACCATCCGAATATCGCTTACTGGTTGAAAAAATTGCAAGCTATTTATAATTGTTACATACTGCGGACTTTACGGAAAGGGTTAAAGAGGATTTAACAATTTGTTGGGGTGTTTTTAAGTTGGAGAGATCATTTATGAAGAATAAGCTGAAAATGCATATGTTTATAATCAAAGATTATTTATCGATGAATAAACTTCGGTACCACACATATTCGAATTGTAATCAAAGAATTAATAAATAAAAAGGCTAATACAGTTGAACCTGTTTTTGTGCGGTAGATAGGGATCGCATAAAATAAACGCACAAAAAAAATTATTCAAAATTTTCATAAATTCTTACATATAACAAACTAATTCGTGGAAATACAACAGAAATTTTTTTTTATGCGATGGATAGGGACCGCATAAACAAGTCGCATTTTTAAAATATGCCAATTATTTACGAAATATTTGTAAGAGTACTTCCATAACAACATAAATAATTAAACATTACACATGGAAACATTTTTAAAACATATAGTTTCTCATTGTACACACGGATAAGTTTTCAAAATGCACATACGTAATTCATTGCTACTCATCGTAATCCAAGGCCCTGTGATGAATAAGTTTAAAATCACACTTTCGTCACTTGAAGGTACAATTTCAATTGATTTATTTTTTGGCAATATAAAGTAAAAGATAAGTTTCTGTGATGAAGTTCGGGTGGTCAGTTACTTGTAAATGTCACGATAACCAGATATACATGATTGAAGACCTTCTTGGAATTTTATACTCCTTTCTTTATTGGTATCTATTTTAAGAAAATTCTTTTCCAATTTGTTGGAAAGCTGGATCCCTGCATATTTTTATCCGCTGTCAAGGAATCCGCTTCTTCTTGTGTCCGTCTTTATAATCTATCAAGTTATTGATAATGTCGTCTTAAATCAAGCGTAGGCTGCTGGAACGTTGAGAGAAAGCAACTGAATGCACATTGTCGGGAGACTGTTTATAATAATTGAACAGAGCGTCTTGAAGTGTCTACATTTCAGTGGCGTAACGTAAACCCCCGCATCACGGGGAGGGGGGCAGGACTCTAGGGGCCAAGGCCTGACTAACGTTAAATACGTATTTACCCAACGAATAACAAATGGATTACTATGAAATATTTTATTTAATCATATTAGAAAGAGCTTTTCTCTTTCATGCCTCCAATATACATACATAATATACAATGTACATTTCATACATGCATAAGATCAATAAATGCATCTTAAAGCAATATCAATTTGATGTTATAAACAATATTACAAAATTCGGTATTCTTTTTCAGCTTAAAAATGTGTATACTATACGGCAAAAGAAAACTTTTGACCATTAGTTGTTTAAACCAAGGATTTCTAAAATATGTATATTCGCTTGTGTAATAAATAGGTCCCATTTATAATAAATGTTAAATCCGGCGTATATATAACGCTGCCTATACTTTCAAGTTACCTATTTTTAATTTTTAGGTATATTCGCCATATAACGCGCATCCTCTTTCTTACGAAAAAACCTGAAATGTATGTATGCAATGCTCTTATGTTTGTCGAGGTATTATACCAGGCTTTTGAAAAATAGTATACTTCTAGAAGTGCAACCCTTGAAGTTCATAAGGAATATAATTGCTTTTTGAACAAACAGTATTTAGATCTATGTAAATGCCTAATTTTTTTTTTGCTCATTTCTTTTTATTTCTTTTTATTTTTATCGCTATCATTTTTATACCCGGCGCACAACACGTACCCGTAAATTTCGATCTTATTGTATTAAAAGTGCTCGTTGCACGCCAGATTTTGCGTTATGTTGAATGTACGTTATGTTGTACGCCACTTGAATAAATGAAATAGATTTACTTGTGTGTTGTGATATTATCTTCACTTTAAGCCAGCGTGTCTCAAATTGTGGGGCGTGCCCCCTAAGGGGGTGAGACAGTTCTGCAAGGGGGACACGAGCATATTGGAAAGTCGAAGACAAAAGGACAATTTAAAAAAATTATTAATTTACTGAAAATAAACAAACAAAATATATTCTGGCATAATAAAATACACATTTACACTGATATAATACACTTATAAACCCAATGTATTTTAAAATTAATTTAACAAGTTTTTAATAATTACCAGTCACCCCATGGGGTTGTCATATATAAAATTATATGCAGAAATTAACACTTATTTTGATAATTTGTAAGTTTATAATTAATTTCTTAACTGCCGATTTAGAGTTACGCGATTCGCTTACTAGTGCCCACCGTTTTGCACGCAGGCGCACGTTTGTTATGTATTGAAGGGTGGGGGAATAAGTAAGCAAATAATCTGAAATAAGTAAATCCTTCACAAACATTGTCAAGGTCCTATCATTGCATTCCAAAGCTTTCTGTATAATTTTGTGCATAACAGTGCTTAAAAAAGATCGTTCTTTTTGATTGTCCAAGGAAATTAACGCTTTGGTTGAGCAAGACATTTTTATAGACCAGTGTCACATAAAAAGTAAATAATAAAAAAGTAAAGTAGTATCTTAGTTTTATTATCAAAGTATAGTATTATTGAATTCAATACGTTGTTATTGTATCGGGGGCGCGATGAAAGTTATGATTGAATATTGGATCGCAAATATTGAAACTTTGAGAAGCACTGCTTTAAGCGTAAAATGTTGAAAATCGAAATGGAAATTGTGAAATTAGTTGCACAAAATATGTAAATTAAAAACCGCTAGAAACCATCATTATTTGTGGGTGTTTTATAAAAGCATAACTCAATACAGAACAATAATATTAAATATCACAATAAGTTTCACCACACGTAACACCGATTACTCATTATAAAAGGAATATCTGACTGAATTAATAGGATGCCACAGCTGAAGTGTAGTGTTCATCACTCGACAGTGGTTCAAAGTTGTGAAGAATATTGTTTCTGTGTAGAAGAAACGTCCAATATACAGAAACACAAGAAGCTTCCTTTCCAACAGAATTATTACGCCCGTGTAAAATATTAATTCTGCATGTTGGCTTTATTTGCTTGGCGATTTTTTCATTGGAAAAAGTACGTTTTTAAAAATTGCATTTAAAAATTTAGGGACAATGGGGTTTAAATTTTTATAAAGCTTTTCTTTGTATCTAATATTTCATTTAGCATGCCTTCTATTTCAGGAAAGCGTTTTCCCCCAATTTTCAGGTTTTTGAAGCTCATCTGAGTTCAAAACAGGGATGAGTTGATCCACCATTTTAAAAATAATTCCAACACGAAAGCCGAATGGGGTTCTACCTATATGGCAAAAAGACCATTCAGTGGTACTTTGATTGCCATTTTATCGTGCAGTAAGTGATAAGATCGACTCTCATATTCTAATTCATGTCTCTAATGATGAGCTCGTGAACATTTATTGGCAGCTGTTCAATTTACATTTCTCTAATGATCCATTCCTAAACACTTGTTAGTAACTTAAAAATCTAAGCACTGTTAATAAAAAAATAGTAGTTGGGGTTAAATTTATATTCATAAGTTTGTGACGGATCTTTACGCGACCTTCACACTAATCCTCTTGGGGAATCTTTGGGCTAGCATTCGCGTTAATTCACAGCCATCCCTCTCAAGAAGAAACAGTGATATGGAGATTAGTTCGATTATATAAAGTCAAGGTTTTGTAATAGTAAGATAAAGAAGCGGAGAATCTGTTGCAGCGATACGAAGGTGAGATTTAATTGATTTACACAACTTGAGTTAAGAACGGAGTTTGCCACTATACTAAATTAGTGGACTGGGAATTTATAGTCTAAGATAGATTAGGTTAATTTAAACTGATTACTTGCGCTTGTTCACTTAGGGGGTCACTCATTGCTTTCTTTAGGGCATCCTCTTGTAGTTTAACTTGTGGTTGATTAGTGTGCTTGAATAATAATAAATAATAATTATTATGGAAGTTTCTGGTCATACTTTTTTTCCTCCCACATCCTTAGGTAGGCAGAACGGTGAGGGGGGAAGTTGCTCACAAGTTCGCATTCTGTAGTTTTAACAAACTGACACTCTTTGAAATTCTAGTTTTGTGTTAAGGTATCCGACTACGTTCGGAACCGTGATTTTGCAAAAGCGTATAAATGGATAATATTAATGATATTTAGTGTCACTTAGATTAGAAAATACATATAAAATTGTTTTCAGAATAGTATTACAATAAAAAATTATTTAAGTACACTATTTTGACAAAAAATGAACCTAGAATGACCCATTTTAAAATATTCTCCTTTTGTGAAAAATGCTTCTATTATAATAATATTTTGCCTGTCTATAGCTCAGACCTCTGTACAGAGGCTCAACAAGAATTTTTGAAATATATAACTTAGAAGTGGGTTTATCCATGTTTTACGACAAAGAGGGGAGAAATTTTAAGAAAAAACGCCGA
Organism: Trichonephila inaurata madagascariensis; assembly: GCA_019973955.1. Classification (NCBI taxonomy): domain Eukaryota; kingdom Metazoa; phylum Arthropoda; class Arachnida; order Araneae; family Nephilidae; genus Trichonephila; species Trichonephila inaurata. Next base: position 10,255 of record BMAV01002958.1, read on the forward strand.
TAATTATTTTAAATGGTTGTAACCCTGAAAATAATGAGAATTTTTTTAAAAGTCATAGTTGAGCCTCTATACAGAGGTCTGAGCTATATACAGGCAAAATATTATTATAATAGAAGCATTTTTCACAAGTGGAGAACATTTTGAAAAAAGGTTACTTAAAGTTAATTTTTTGCCGAAATATAGTATTTAAATAATTTTTTTTTGTCAAAATGTCCTTAAAACAATTTTATACATGTATTCTAATCTAAGGGACCTAAATATCATGAAAAATCCATTTATTTTTTAAAATCACGGCCCCGATAGTCTCCTGTTGGTTGGGGTGTGGTAGTTAGGAGAGGGTGCCGGCTCACGGGGGTCCCTCATTGACTATGGTTAAATTGGGTCCGCCCCAAAAACCCCTCGTGTAGCTGAAAGGGACGTTAATATTCAATCAATCAACCGAATAGTCGGATCCCTAAATTTTATTTTTTCTGTTGAAAACAAAAAAAGCGAAATTCAAAGTGAAAGAACTGGCCCTCGAAAGGGTTACTGAACAATCAGTCAAAGATTTCAGATAATAATTACCTGTTTTGGGTGAAATTTAATTACCTTTTTACTTCAAATAACGGTGAATTATTTACTTTTATTTTGTGCCCCTGATTAATTTGTTGTGATTGTAAATTTTTTTTGTTTTTGGAAATCGGAAGTTTTTTTTGGCTAATTTCAGTAGGTCTTGCAATAAAGGTTGAAAAAAATGAACCTCTTTTAACTCTCTAGTTTTATGTTTTTATACATTTACGGGATAAATTTTTAATGCTTCAAATTTCGACATTTTATTGATTTTTATTTTGAAGTAAATTTTAAAATCCCTATCTTACCAAGTATATATATGTTATTATATATATAAAGATAATTCAAGTTTTCAGGGCCTATAGTATCTATAAGAGTAACTTTGACGGAACAACCTCCCTTTCCCTTGTTGCAAATTCAAGGACATAACAATTCATGATATAAATATGCATATATCCATTATACATAGTAATAACAATCCAGCAAACAATTACCAGCCAAGATTTATTTTGAAATACATACCCATTCCATTTAATTCCATTCGTTAGAAATGTCTCTCATGAATGCTTCCGAAGACGAATTTTACATAAAAAAGAAAATAAGCCTTTCTTCGAAGAACTTGAAACAGAAAATAAAAAGAACAATGACTCGTTCTATCACAAAAAATAGTAAGCGTTGTGCTCTTTAGTCTGCTGCCATAGCTTCCTCTACGAAATAATCGAATTATATTTTTATTAAAACTGCACAGAATATTTCGAGACAAACCAATAATAGGAACAAATGAAATAACTAAAAAACAATCTTAAATTAAGTGCTCATGTTCTAAGTTTGTGATTCAACACAAAAATGTTTTTAAACGAGGAAATAAAAAAGTTCTGTTGGTTCAGAATACAATCTAGTTTGTTGAATTTTCAGTTGCGTAATTGGAAGTACTCTATCAGAGCAAATAAATTTATTATGTTAATTTAAATCACAATTGTATGTTCAAAAAAAAATGTTAAGTTCTCTTCCTCTCTCTCATTCCTTGTTTTCACTTCCAAATTATTTAGTTGTTTTTTCTTGCTTAATTTTAATATTTTTTGTCAGATTTTTTTTTAAATAGAAGCTATTACATCATAATATTTACTATTAAAATAACTTTTTGTTCATTGAGATCATATTTAATATAATATTAATTTCTTGTTCTTGTGTGTTTTGTTTGTGTTGTGCGAGTGTGTATCGTGTATGTGAGAGTGTGTTGTGTGTAAGTGTATTGTGTGCGTGTTATGGGTGTGTGTTGTGTGTATACGTGTGCGTATGTTGTGTGTTCGTGTGTTGTGTATGCTTATGTGTATGTTGTGTGTGCACTGTCTGTTGTGTACGTGTGCAGCGTGTGTATAACAAATTTTATTCCTGCAAAATATACTATATTCTTTTTTTAAAATAAATGTAAATCTAATATGCTTCAGAATTTTCAGTTTCTACAATTTAGAACGTAGCTATAAAATTAGATCATAAATAAAAAAAAAAACTTAGAAAATAATTCATGGATCTTTTAATATTAAATATTTTTACATTGTCCTTACGAAATAAATTATCAAATAGTTTTTGAGAAAATTTTCTCAATAAATTAGAATTTGTGTGCAGTTTTTTATAAATTATCTTATGGATGCACACAGTAAACTGTGTATACATTCTCTCATTGAGAAATAGACTCTTTTTAACGTAAATTAAGATTAAACAACCGACCCTTTCAATGCATAAATATCAAAGTTATCAAGGCACAAATTTGAGAAATATATTTCATTAAATTAGAATATGTGTAATGAAATTCTTCACAAATTGCTAATTATATACATTCATTAAGAGGTAGATAGCTTTTTAAACCCTAAATACAAATTAGCATGTAAAAAGTTGATCTTTCTCTATGCGAGAATAACAAAGTCAATGAAATTTAAAACAATTATTTAAAAGTTTCCTCTACCTTCTGACTTCAGATCAGAAGATTGCATTTATAATCTCGTCCGGGTCACCACTGTAACAAAAGTCTTTTTAACTAATCTGTCTTCATAGATATAATGAAAACAAAGCTTTATTGTACAGAAAAAACAACATTCTAATTAGGCTTAATTTTAAGTAGTTCTTACGATTATTGCTTCCTCATTCGAACTGATCATTGTATTTTGTTTAGTAAATTTAAAAGTCAAAAATAATTTTTATGATTTATAACTCTGACGCGATCCTTCGATCACGCGTGTCAGAGGATTTGAGTAAGAAACAGACATTATTTAAAGTTAACCACTTTTATTTAGCCTTTAAAACTTATGAGAATGTATGAGAATCAATGAGGATGCACACTGATCCCTAAACCAGAGCAGCAATAAAACTTATTAATCTTTTTAGAAATATAAGCATCTTAACTATTTTCTTGAATGTTCTTGCTGCCAACTTGCTTAATCATCAGCCGTACGGTGGATGACTTCTCTTTCTCTCAATCCTTCCTTCTGGAATTAATATTACGAAGGGCGATCACCGGTCGCTCACACTATGCTTATCAATGCACACGATACAGTATCAATTTTCAACCATCACCCCCCTCCCCTACTCCACAACTAGCACTTAAATAGAAACTTGCATTTACATAAAAACAAGTCCTCTCTACAGAAAGATTTTTTTAACTAAAATAACAGTTAAAATGAGTATTTTCTCCAAGAGGATTAGTAGAAACCCGAATAGAGCCCGTTACAACCCATTATATCAGAGTTTCTCAAACTGTGGGGCGCGCACCTTTTGGGGGGCGGGACAACTCTACGAGGGGACGCGAGCATATTGAAAAGTCGAAAACAAAAGATTATTTAAAAAAAATTATTAATGTACTGGAAGTAAACAAACAAAATACATTCTCTGGCATAATAAAAAATAAAATACACATTTATATTGATATATTATTTTATAAATGTATCATTGTGCTACACAATGTATTTTATAATTAATTTAACAATACTAAGTTAAGAACAAGTTTATTAATTATCAGTGATCCCATGGATGTTGCAATATATATAATTAAAAACAAAAATTAACACTTATCTTGATCGTTTTATACGGTTTATAATTAATCTCTTAACTACCGATTAAAAGTTACGCGATTCGCTACCCAATACCAAACGTTTTCCACGTAGGAGTGCATATGAGATGTACTGAGGAGGGAGGTGAATAAAGAGCGAGTATGTGATGTATTGGGGGAGGGAGGAATAAAGAGCCGAAAAAATTATCTAAAATAAGTAAATCCTTTGCAAACATTGTCAAAGTCCTTTTAGTGCATTCCAAAGCCTTCGGAATAATTTTATGGACAGCAGTACACAGAAAAGATCGTACTTCGGAAAGACGTCCGGGGAAATAAATGCTTTGGCTTAGCGAGACGTTTATATACACCAGGGGCGCTTAAGAGGGGAAAGTCGTATCGTAGTTTTAGCATCAAAGTATGGTATTATTGAGTTCAATACATTATTATTGTATGAGGGGGGCCCGATGAAATTACGATTGAATATTGGGTCGCGAATATTGCAACTTTGAGAAGCACTGCATTATATAATTTTTCACCAAAGATCGTTAACATATGTTCCATCTGCATTTCCACTGAGTTAATTTAAGTGCAATTATTATACCTAGCTTCTGCATTTCACAGCTGTGAAAAAAATATTGTTTTACTGAATGCTGAAGAAATGTAATTTTTTTTAAAAAACAAGTCCTTGTCCATGATTGTATCAAAATAATAAGTCAGATAACAATAATAATAGTTTACCTGAAAACATTAATTTCCTCTAAAAATAAAAATATCGGAGCAATTAACATAGAGTTTCTCAAAGTGTGGGGGCCTCCTTAGCCCCCTAAGGAGTGAGGCGGAATAATCCTATGAGGGGGCGCGAGCTTGTCGAAAATAAAAGGTTATTTAAAAAATTATTAATTCACTAAAAGAAAGTAAAACAAAATATATTGAGACATATTAAAAATAAAATACACAATTACTCTGATATACTATACTAATAAATGTACCAGTACGGTGCAATGTACTTCAAAATTAATTTATCAATACTAAGTTGAGAACAAGTTTAATAATTACTGGTGATTTCCATAGGCTTATCATATACAAAATCGTATCTTGATAATTTCAACGGTTTATAATTAAGATCGTTAAGGCTTTAGCGTAAATAATATCATTATTAGATTTAATTCATTGTTCTTGTATGGGGGCGATGAAAATTATGATTGAAAGTTTGAGAAGCATTGAAGTAACAGATTCAAATTTAATTTAATTATTTTGAAAACAAAACCAAATGCTCATCAAAATCTTTTCATCTTTTCAAACTGTATATTTTCTATCTTATCATATCCCAGACTAAGATAAATTTGAAAGCACTGTTCGCAAAAAACCCGGATATCAGTTTGACAAATCCGATAATCGCGTTGGCAACCAGCGATAAATATCGATTATAATATCACCATTTCGATGTACTGACGAGAACAAATCATTCTATCATAAAATGAATTGATTTTCAAAGGACAAATCGAACGTTTGAAAGAAGCAAAAGTAATGGCGGATTTGAATAGCGGTGAAAACTCTTGCAGAAATCAATGATTCGCAAATAATAAAAATTCCAAACTTTCCGCAAGTTGAAGAAGGTAAATATTTCGGAAAAGAACTATATTTGCAAAATTCTGCTTACAGAACAATGGATATTCGCGTTTATCCTTACGGAAAAAAACACAAGAATTTTGTTCGAATTCTTTTTAAAAAACGATGGCTTCGACTGTTTCCTCTAGCTTTTAAATGCATAATTAGTGTTATAAATGTAAATGGTGACAGAAAAAAGACCCAGACATGTGTCACGGATGATCTTGATAGTGATATTGACATTGAAAATTATGTGGAAAGATCCGCACTGTTCAACGAAGATTTTGAGCTGTTACCAAAAGGCACCTTGACAATATTGTGCGAGGTATCTTATGCCATATTTTCGGGTCAAAGTGGTGCAAAAGTATGGAGCTTACTAAGTCGTATGGGAGATACATTTGCTCAGCAACAAGTAAAACCATTCAGTTCAAGAGAGAAAAAAGACACTGAAAACAAGGAGGAAATGTGTGAGTTAGTGATTGAGACAATGGATGGGGATCAATTTATATTTCCAACTCCATTGTCTTATTTTCAAGTGGAAGGTAACAAGTATTCACCATTTTTAGAAGTTTCTAAAAGCGATAAAGTCACAACCACGTCGTACAGAAAGGCATCCAGAGCCATTATAATGACTGAGGACGCATGCGATGCATTGAATTCAATATCTAGCAAATCTGAGACAGATTTTATGTCTAAACAAGGTAAGGATAGAACATTTTGTTAAGCAGATAAATAACTCAAAGCTTGCGGAGAATGGCCTTAAAGGAAAGCTTTCTTCCGATACGAAAATCCGTTACCTGACATAATTAAAATGACAGAAGACATAATTTCTTCCGTTCCATCTGCAAGTTTTAGAAACGAAACACCGAAAAGAGCTTTGACTGTTTCGATAGGTACCAGAAACGACACATTGGAGAGTAGCACAAATATTGCAACAGATTATAGAAACGAGACATTGGGGAGTGCTCTGGATCTTTGTGAAAATTCCACAAATGAGGTATTGGCAAGTACTTTGGATGATTCTATACATTCCAGGATGGGTGGTGCAAATATTGCTGCGGGTTACAGAAACGAAACATTGATAAATGCTCGGATCTTTCTCTAAGTTCTAAGAACGAGGTATCAAATAGTACCGGAGACCAAACAAAAGAAGATCAAGAAAGAAGCAGATATCACTGCATCTAGAAAAAGGATAAATGTGCTATCGATGAGAAAAATTAATGGATCTGATATTTGCGATGCATCGCCTGTTTTTTCCAGGATGTTGCGAAATCAATGCTGGAAAACGCCACGAAAACAATACAGCTTCCTGATGTGGACACAGACACATTTGATAGCTTTTGTATTATTTGGAGACACATCAAATTAATGCTGGCAAGTTTCTCAAATCTCTGCAATCTGTATGAAATGGCTGATAGGTTTCTTATATCAAATTTGCGAGATGACTGTGTTCAAAAATTAGTACAATCCGCTGAAGCTCAAAATATTCTTGAATTACTAGAACTGGCTGACCGACACAGTGATAAAACATTACAAAACGAATTATATAAATTCTTTTTCAAAAAGAAAAGGACATCCATCATGCATTGCAAAATGACTCTGCTTTTGTGAAATGGTATGATCAAGTTTGGACTAAACAAGATATTGCTTCTAATTGCTTGGGAATTCAAAGGGAAATAAACTTGAACATGTACTTATCCTAATCGATAAAAAAGGTAACACAGTTTTTAAATGCAACAATATTTTTGTTATATATATATATATACTTATATTTTTTCCTAAAATATCAAATAAAACATTTTAATGTAAATATTAGGCGAGTTCAAATATTTACTACTTTTACTATTTGAATTTACGCATTTTTAAAACCAAATATTTTTTATTAGAAAGTAATTTCTATAATAAAATGACTCGGACAAATTCAAAGCTACAAATATTTTTTTAGTTTAATGAACGACAAATAAAAGAAATTAAGCTTAAAATTAATTAAAACTTAATTAATAATATTAATCCAGTTGATGATCGGGCAGTTTGTCAATTTATGTTTAATGTCATTAAATTATTCTAATTTTGCTCGGTTAAAAAAAAGGAGCAACATTCAACAATTTGATTGTATTTCTTAGTTTTCAGAGTTACAACTTCTATTATGTTTTATAAGGTACTCATGAAATGTTTTATCATCATTTTGATAGCAGATGAAAATTAATTTTAAATCTTGAAAATCTATGAATGTAATATTGATGACTCTTTATAATTAGATTGCGATTATATCAGGAATTTTTAAAGATTCATAAGATGATTTCTTTATATCTGCAGAAAAAAGTCATATTGATTATATATGCAAACATATACATTAAATTTCCATAAATCTAAAAGAGAAAAGCAATAAATGAAAAGATAACAGGGTAGCTGAGGTAAACAAGTAATATAAAAAAAAATTTTAAGTTAATTCCTACTTAGGTCGACAAAGAAAAATTTTATTTTAGTTACTTTTTATTAAATAATTACAATCAATATAAATATGTATATATATATATGACAGAATCACAATATTAAGTGACAAAATAGAAAGCGATTTTCCTTGCAATTTTCCGTTTTCCTTTCTCTATAGGGTGTTGGACTATTCTTTTTTTTTGTTACTATTTATTCATTAAGTAAATTTAATTATTCCAACAAAATAATATAGTAATTAAAAAACTCTAAACAAGTAATATAAAAAAATTAAGTCAATTCCTACTTAGATTAACAAAGAAAAATTTTATTTTAGCTACTTTTTATTAAATAGTTACAATTAATATACATATGTATATACATAGGACAGAATCACAGCATTAAGAGGTGATTCATTTTCATTAATTATCATTAAAGTATCGTATTGTTATCCAAAACAATTGTGTATATAAAATTTCAGTTCAACTGAATGTTTTAAAACGTGAGAAAAAAACATTTTCAAGTTTTGACACATGTCGCCGAAAGGGTCGCTAAGTCGCCAACGTGGCTGTATATTTGTAATTCTTTAAATAATGAGTTTTAATCAATTAATTTTTATTAATTATAATTAAATTACTGTATTGTCATCCAAAATAATCATGTATATAAAATTTCAGCTCAATTAAGCGCTTTAAAATGTATTTTGTCAACGATTGAAAATTCCACCAAGATAAATAAATATATAGAGAGTGCGAGCTAATAATATAGGAATTGTGGCTTGTTCTATATCAATTGTTATAATTTCTTAATAGTTCTATTCCTAAATGCTGTGTGTAAAAATGCAAAGCACCTTATACTCTTTTACCACAATGACATTAATTTTCTCGTTAATAATTTTATTCTTATATTAAAAATTATTTTTTTACCTTTTAGATCGATTAAACATAAAAGCGTGTTTTTTAGTTTTTTTAAAACTATAATTTATTTTTCATTTTTTTAGTTCGATCTACAATAAAAGCACACATTTTTAGTTTTTTAAATTATCATTTATTCATTGATGAATAAATGCGTCATTTTTTTAGAATTTTGAATACCCATTGGCATCCTATCAGTGTTTCGATACGGTCTGGTTTGCAAAATGTAGGATCAGCCAACTGAAGGAACTCTGGAAGAGCTAAGTTTGATATATTTCATGCGAAAGAAGGTGTTAAGTCAATGATATTTTTCACTAAAAAGTGTTCAATATTCTCCCAGAAACTTGCATCAGTATTAGACCCAAAAGTATACTTTTTGTATCGAAGAGTTTGTGAGAAATTATTTAATCCGGTAAGAGGCCTCTGAATCAATTCTCTGCTGCTTTGGTAAAACGAAGCAATGAATGATGTTTCATTCCTCAGATCCGGCAAGAGAATTTAGAAAACAGGCTTAAATTATGAGTTTAGCTGTTAGGACAGAGCTTCTCTCAAACTTTCCATATTTGCGACCCAATTTTCAGTCATAATTTTCATCTCGCCTCCCTCATACAACAACAATGTATTGAATGCAATAATAACGTACTTCTACGCTAAAGCTACAATGCGACTTTAATACTATAAACTGCACATATTATCAATACATATATTGCATTTTGTATGACAAACCCATGGAAGTCACTAGTAATTTCTAAATTTGCTTTTAATTAGTATTGATAAACAATTAAATACTTTTTTACCACACTGATACATTTATAAGTATCTTATATCAGAGTGAATATGTATTTTATTTTTATCATGTCAGAATGTATTTTGTTTTGCTTCTTTTCTACAAATTAAGAAAATTTTAAATCTTATATTTTGGACTTTTTCATATCCCCCCACGTAGGGTTATCCTGCCCCCACTGCAAGGAGGGCGCGTGCCATAGTTTGAGAAACGCTGGGTTAGAAAATAATTTTTTTTTCCATATGCACGAATTTTTTTTTTTTTATTTCCATTTTCAGAAAAACTAGAGAAGTGTTTATATTATGGTAAGAAATTGTGTACGCAAACGTTTTCGCTTTTATAGGGTTGAAACTCAATCTTTTAGTCGCCAAATCTGGAAATGGACTCTGAAATTAGTCGGCAAATCTTCAAATGGTATAAGGAATTAGTCGCCAAATCTGGAAATGGAAAACGGAATTAGTCACCAAATCTGGAAACGGTACAATGAATTAGCCGCCTAATCTGAAAATCGTTATTCCCGAGGATAATAATCAGGATAATGGAACAAAATTACTGTATTGTCATCGGTCCCTAACAAGTATGCAAAATTTCGAATTAATCTGACCTTTTAAATCGAGTAGAAATCAAGTTCAAGGATTCCGTTACATACAAGGGGACTTATAAAAATGCGTGTTGAAAAAAATCATATTCTCAGAAATTAGGCCATCTAAGGTGGGATTCGAACCCACTACCTTTGGATTAATAAGCTCAACGCGCTATCTATCGCACTACAGGGACACAACGAGCGATTTTCCTTTTTATGTATGGTGTTGAACTATTATTTTTATTTGTTACTATTTATTCATTAATTAAATATAATTAATAAATTAATATTTGAAAGAAATGTAATAACCTCAAGCAGTGGAGCACACAAGGGGTCCTGGGGCCCGGCCCCAAAATTTTTTTTTTCCCGATTGAAAAATTTAAGTATATAGTCAAAAAAATTTAATTAATATTTGTTATTAATGATTAATTTTATTAATTAATGCTAATTATTTATTCAATTTAGTTTTTACTCTTTTTTGTTCCCGAAAATCGACAAAATTAAAAAAGGGCATGATAAAAAGAATAGTGAACTTTCGACCCCGGCCCCCCTTTAAAAAATTCCTTTTCACTATGACATCAATTCCCTATAAAGTTTTAAAATATGTTTTTTAAACTTGAGTGATGAATAAAAAGTATTTTATTAACGATTGAAAATTTGAACAAGATATATATATAAAAAATATATAATATATAGAGAGAAAGTGGGGGAGCTAATAGTTGGAATTGAATAAGAAAGCCTGGTTAAATATAGTTTTATGGCCACTCAATATCCTCCTTTACTTTACTCCTTATTGCTTTATACTGCTGTGTGTGATTATGCTTATATAAATATATATAGAACATATATTATAACTAAAACTAGTAACAATTTTTTTCTTAATGAGAGAAAATTTAGCCACTTTTGTTAGCAAAATTTTCTGGCTATAAGGACTAGAATATAGATCCCTACTTAGATGTTATTTAACGAAGTCGCTAAATCCCCAAAAAAAGTTCGTTATATTGAAAATTCATTAAACAGAGATTCCTCTTTTAATGGACGTTTTAGAAGCGATATAAAACAAATTTAAATTCATAAATACTATATTATTTTTTAAAAAAAGAATTATTCACATTTTTAAAAAAACTAGCATCTTTTTATTTTATATAAATTTGAACCATCAAAAAATAATCTGCAAGGAAAACAAGAAAAAAAATAACATTGCCTAGTATGTAAACACTGTATTTTGTACTTTAAAAAAGAATTTTATATTAAAATTAATGAGAATTTAAGTGACATTTTCTAATTTTAAGCCTCCAATTAATTTTAAACATACATTATTTTATAACCAGTTAATTTAAGCTTACATTACCACATCCGTCCTTAAATTTAATTGCTGATAAAATCCGTTGCATTATTTGAGATTTTTCTTTGAAAAAATGCGGCAATTTTTTCGCTGTTTTCGCTTAAGCACCTGAGAAAACCAGTCCAAAGAAATTGATCAACATAAAATGTGTTAAAAAAGAAAATAATTTGAAATATTCAGATATATGTTTTTAAAATAGGAAGGAAAAATTCGAATCACAAGAGATAATTTCGTTAAATAGGAAGTGCACTTTGTTATTCGGAAGTTGTTTTACAAAGAAAATAGTAAAATGTTCTTGGTTCCAGAAAAAGTTCGCAAAATAGAAAAATTCGTTAAATAGAGGTTCGTAAAATGGAGGTCCGCCTGTATTTAATATCTCAAAAAAGGGGAGCATTTTTCTTGTGCTTATGTTTAAGAAACTGCGAAAGAAGTTAATTGTGAAAAAAGAATAATGTAATTGGAAAAAATATTACAGTAATGTGATTTTTGCCACGAACACGGCACTTTTGTAACTTACTTCCAATGCCAGGATACGTCAAATCTGATCAAATCTTAAATGTATTCATTATTTTATGTATATTTTACTTGAAGTGGATTTACTTCCCACTATTGTTTAGTTCATAATTTGTTTTATCAAGCAGAGGCTTTCTCGTGTGTTATATCTGCATTAATTCTTAATATAGTTTGTTTTAGTAAAAGAAAAATTTCAAAAGTTCGTAATTTCTTTTAAAGTTTGGTAATCTCTATCCTGGACACTTTGTAGATCATCTGACATTCAATTGATCTCCACGCGTGTACCAAAGTCTTAAAAACTAGATTTAAACTATTTTCCGGAAATATTTTTAAAAAATTAACTGTATCATAGAACTGTCTTTAAAAAAAATTTCATTAGCAGTTTTTTTAAGTTTCTGCATGTAATTGACTTTTCCTAAGATATTTTATTCTGAAGTAAAGAGAAAATTTAAATTCATGAGAACAAAAGGTAACCTAAGTTCATGTTTTCTTTATAAAAATAATCCAATAACATTGACCTATTCATCTCAGGATTCTGTTGAAACAAAATCCACATATCCAGTTTCGGACTTTATTTTATAACCATAATAAAGTAAGGAAAACGAAAAAAAAAGATTTCTAATCCCATTCGATTTTTTTTCATTTTACATAACAAATATTCTGCACAATAAAATTTATCGAAAATGAAAGGCATTTAAGTGTTAGTCTCGCAGCTGGAAACAGACTTATACAACCAGGATGACGGCGCAACTCTGATTTACACATGACCGCCACACCCAAAGCTTTCTTACAAATGTAACATTTTATTTTCCGTGCGCATGTCTCGAACAGATCTAGACTCTCACCCCCACCCCTCACACATGTAATTCCTCTTACACACAAGGCCTTCAGTATCTCACACAATATATAATTAAGGCATCTCATATACAGATACCACATTTATTAATGAGATAGATATTTTTAATTCGATAAGATTTTTTTTCATTTATAAATTATATATATATCTATATATATATACAGTTATTTGTTTAATATTATTGCTATCAAAAATAATGCAGTAGAACGTCGTTTATCCGAACGTTTATTATCTGAAGCATCAAATATCCGGACCAGTTTTTTCAGAGATCTTGCAGCGAAAAAACGAAGGTATACAATGGTACAGCGAAAAATAAGTTATCATTTTCCACAATAGAATTAAAATTCCGACATTTTGCACCTGTTTTGCTTTTTCTTCAAGCACGTTTCCTACATGTGATGCTTTTCAATATTCGTATAATGTCCGATTTCATATACTGCATGGATCGCATTCGGTTTTCGGTTATCCGAACAATCGCGTTTCCGAACGGTGTCCGGTCCCAGTTGATTCGGATAAACGACGTTCAACAGTATAAGAAAAACTCTTAATATTATAAAAAAGTATTTTTTGTTAACATAAAATTATCATTATTTTTTTATATAATTTCGGAATAAACAAATTCACTATAGTCATTTCTAGTTTCGATTTTATTTATGTATGACCGATTCTGGCAATAATTTGTTTGTTGTTCTATGAATCGAGCTATGATTTAAGTATGTTAGAATGCTTTTTTTGGTAAATTCTACTTTACATAATTAGTTATGGATTCAGAAGATTTTTTAGTACTACAAACAGAAAAGAAAGGTTAACCTTCCCACTAATATTATACGGTATAAGGGAAAGTTCTCACGGTTTTGAACACATGCACTTTTATGTATTGTCGATCCTTTGCAAGAATTTTAATCCAACCGAAACTGGTTTAAAATACCAGATTAGTATATTATAGATGGTTTATACACATTTTTTTGCATTTAAATCAATTTTTTTAAACTTTTAAAACTGTCAATGTTAAAAACCAACCAATTGTGCTCAACCAACTATGAACCACGCATTCGCACACCAGAGGACGCTAGTTGCGTCAGAGATAAGATTCACCAGAACAGAAGGAACAAAACTGAACAGATCAGAACAGAGGAAGCGATTTCGTCGAAAGATTTGGGGATACGCCCCAAAAAGTTTACCTCCATTTCTACTTATGTCGTGTGGTTATTTGTAAATACAATGTATATACGTTCTTTAACAATAATTGAAATTAAAAGTTAATTCGGAAGCTGCGTATTTCTTTTGTAATATTAGGACCGGATACACCACATATGCTCTCTGCCCAAAGAAATATCAGAAAGGTAGGACATTATTTGTTCAGGTAATGGTTTTTCTAATAAATTAAGAGTGATTTATTACAGTCAACATGAGTGAAGAAAAAGTGCACTTAAGACATTGTATGCTGTTTGTCCAAAAAGGGAATAACATGATGGAGAGGCATAAAGGAACTTGTGCTTCATGTTTGGAGGAAGCAGTAACAGTTCGAACACTCCAAAGATGGCTTGTGAAATTTCTCTAGGGCAATTTTTAATTGAAGATGAATCCAGATCAGGAAGGCTATCGGATGCTAGTGACGAAGTGCTACGCAAAATGATCAAGACACAAATTCAACTTTAACTTTCAGAGAAATAGCCTTCAAACTTGGAATTTCTCACACTACTGCTTTGAATCATATTAAAAGGCTTGATTTCGTGTCCAAATCCTATGTTTGGGTGCTACACGAATTAAGCGGGAAAAAGGCAGAATTTCGATATGTTTGTCAAATCTTGATCGTCGCAAAAGGGAATCGTTTTTGGACCACTTCGGGACTGGAGATGAAAAGTAGATAGTGTATCAAAAAGCGGTTAAAAAAGCATATGTTTACAAAGGGGAGATATTACTACCCATATCCAAAGCTGGAGTACATCAGAAAAAGATTAAGTTGTGTTATTGGAGAGACAGCAAGGGTATAGTGCATTAGGAGTTTCTGAAAGGAAATGAAATGGTCGTTCCTGTTCGCAACTTGATGTTTTGAATAAAGAAATTCAACACAAACGTCCACCTTTGACCAACATAAAGGGTGTGATTCTTCATCACGACAACGCTAGACTACATGTAACAAGGAACACCGCATGAAAAATTGCAGAGTTGGGTTAGGAAACTTTACCTCAAATATACTCCGATCCTCAGATATATATATATATACTCCTGATATTGCACCCTCTGACTATCATCCGTTTATTTCGCTGTAAAACTTTCTTAATCAAAATGAATTCATAAATTATGAGGGTGCCTAAATGGCAGTCGATGAAACTTTGTCTCCATAAAACAGAGAACTTCTTTTTCAGGAGATTAGTTTAGCTGCCAGGACGCTGGCAAACAGTTGTAACTAACAAAGGACTTTATATATTTTAAATTATATTTTAAATAAAAAGTGAAAAAAAAAGTTTTCTTTTCCTCTTTAAGAAAAAACGACAGAACTTTCCCTTATACAATAGTTTTAACTGCATAAAACAGTCCTTAGCCTTCTACGTTTACATATATCGCAATGCTATCTTAAAATTTGGTATTTACTCTTTAATCTTTTGAATACATATAAATTTAGAGAAGGTAATTAAGTAAATATGCACTGAAAAACGGACAAAATAAAGTGAATATGTTAGGCACATTCATTTTTAATCCAGTCCATTGCGTGAAAATAACAAGAAAAAAATTGGTACCCAAGAAAATAAACTTAAATTAGCAAATAATTCAGGATTTTACATATATATATTAGTAGATATTGCTGAAAAAGAGCAACCATAATTGCAAGATGAATTTTTTTTAATCCAGAAAAACATCAAATATATCTGATGTGTTTTGATTAATTAATTAATATCGTAATTAAATCATTAGTGATAGTAAAATCGTAATTAAATCATTAATCATATCAAATAGTGAATTTGAACTACAACCAAGTAACGAGGGTAATGCCTCGGCTGGAACCTCACTATCTATATCCACATCATATCAATGTTAGAACTTAGAAAAGAATCTCTTGCAAATTTTAAAATACATCAACTCCGGTACATGACAGTTATAGAATGTACCCTTTACTTGTCAGCTATGGGTCTATTACGCTCTGTATACCAAATTACTGAGAAAGAGTCGGGCAAATGTTGTACAGTTAATAAATATAAAAGCCTACCAAAATTTTTTAAACTTGTTATAGTATCTTTTATTAAAAGTTTTGTTAGATAGTAAGCGTTTATAGTATCCAAAGTAATTGGATATTTAGTTATAATAATTATATAAAAATCAACCATAAAAATTTAGTAGAATTATAAACGTGAGTAAAAATATGAATTTGAATAAATTTTAATATATACAATATATTTCATATTGATGATGATTATTATTAACCCTTTTTGTGTTTTCGACATACATGAATGAATAAATTACTCAGTTATACCCAAGTTATGCAAGTTGTGCACCAGTTTATTTTTGAGGTATTAAGTCATCATTTATTACACTTTTAAATAAATAAATTGCTTAAATAAGTTTATGTATAGTGAGTAATGAAATAAAAATATATTTATCCGAGTTTTGACGTCTTTAATTTATAAAATAATACTTTTAATGCAAATTAACAAAACTTCCGGAGTATAAAAAAAATTAATAAAAAAAGCAAATTAAAATCAAATTAATTCTTCCTTAAAAAAAAAAATCATTTTTATTATTTTTCTGGTTATGCACGTAGATAACTTTAATCAATTTACCGTAAAATCCGGCGTATAACGCGCACTTTTAATTCAAAAAATGCTTATCAGGAATTTATGGGTGCGCGTTATACTAATACAAAAATGATAGCTTTAAAGCCAAAAAAAAGATGAGCAAGAAAGTGGGAAAAATACCATAGATCGAAATGCTGTTTATTTAAAAAGCGGCATTTCCTTATGAGCTTAAAGAGTTTTAGTTTAGAAATAGCCTATTTTTCAAAATCCTGGAATAAAATACCTCGAACAAATGGCTGCAAAACACAATAGTATTACTAAGATGCACTGTAGATTCCCTCGTAAAAAAGGTGGTGAGCGTTATACGGCGTACACCTTAAAATTAAAAAATGCAGCTTGAAAGCATAGGTGCGCGTTAGGCGCCGAATTTTACGGTATGTATTTTTTACAAGTGAATTTTTTGAAGTTCGAGCAACAATTTGTTCACGTTGTTTTTAGTACGACTACAATAGTTGCATCTGCTCCTTTTTTTTTCCGTAGTTCTTCAGATGAATAAAGGAATAATTGAATAGAGATTAAATCGGAAGCAGATGTTAGTCACGTGATTTCTTTGGAATTTGCGAAGGGTTTTTCACAGAAAGGGACCGTCTCACTCTGTGCACCACCTGTGTCTTCAAAACTTAAAAATGAATCCTAAGAGTACAGTGAGATGTAGTCAAAAAATTATTTTAGAAATTTCGATTTTTTATTTAAATCATAACAGCTTCATGATGTTCAGGTTTAATTTATTACTTTTATGCTTTTCGATTCTTTTAACTCATGTTCAGCTAATATATATATATATATATAAAAGAAACAGTTTGGTTCTAAAAATTTTCCCATATAATATAGTAAGTAATTTATAACGTATTTACTAAATTCTGGCCACTTCTCTGATAGCAGGAGAAAACCTGTGCAAAAGAACGGCGCGAGACTACAAAAATAGATATAAGATTTCATTTAAAGTTTGCAAAGAAATTTGTGGAGAAATATTTCGGGGCGGCATTTTGTTTCCCGATACTTGGGATGGATGCGTTAGATGATAGAATAGGTTTCATTGGGCAAAAGTCAGTCTTGGAGACTCAGATTTAGGCCTAGGTAACAAATTTCGAAAGGAAAGCGACTGGGTACGTTTTCATTTGGTAAAAATAATAAAAATTGTTTACAATTATTTGTATTTACTATCTTTGGCTTGGGGTATATTACGGTGTTGGTGGTTAAAGAATTAATTTACTGGCAGGAACAAAAAAACTCTATCATCACTTTCACTTAACAGCCATGATGTATATGAGTATCGTTGGATCATTTGTTCCTTGTGAGCCAAGTCACGAGCGGAACCGCTTGGATCCCAGAAGACTTGACAGACTGTTGTTTTTAAAAAGCTTAGATATTAAGCATTGGGAACTATAAGCTATAGTATTTATTTTCTAGACTTTTTATAATGTAACAAATACATTTAGAAAATAAATGTCTTCTTTTACGCCTGATACTTTGATATGGAAATAAAAATAATTGTAAGTGTAGAATTTTCTGAACTAAAAAATTCCCTGATTTTACTGATAAGAGATCGTTTATTAATGTATCTTTCTTGTTTTTCTTGAAGGGATGAAAGGCTGAGTCGACCTTGCCCAGCCCGGGGTTTGAACCTCGGATCTGTGGGGTGGAAGCGTGATGCACTAACCACTCAGCCACTGGGCTTCAAACAGTTATTAACAGTATAATATTTTTTAACTTTAAACAGGGTCGCTTTTTTGCTTAAGCTCACTAGGCGCGTGCCTTGGGCGCAAAAGATTTGGAAGCGAAAAAAGAGAAAAAATTAAAATCGTAGCGAACATACCACCTCCTGGATAATCATGGAAGAAGTATTTCTGTCCTTTAGAGAATAAAGACTGAAATTAGATCTGTTATGGAAAGTGAAAAGCTTTACAGTATCAAGTTGCTACGCACTCAACATGACATTACCATAGAAATTGATTACAATGATGTCATTAATGATTTTGCAATGAACAAAGCTCGAAGAAAACCTTTGTTGTACCAGTACAATGATTTAACAAATAATAAGGATGTCTAAAAGTAAAAGAGAGTAAAGCGATTCGCTACGAAAAAGATGATAATAAACAAGTTGAAAACAGTTCATACAATAATGTGTATATAGTGTAATTACAAATGAGTCCATTAATTAAGTACACTAATTTACAAAAGGGTTGCTGTGTGGTCCGTGATGTCGTAAGGTAAGAAATGAACAAAAGTGGCCAAACCATGCCACTATCCTTTCCTTACGGTTGTCAGTCCAGGACACGGTGGGCCCATAGGGGGTGGATAATAGAAAGACTCTCCAAACAAAGAAAGAGAAAAGAGTGAGAGAGTTAAGGAGATGGTGGACCTTCACAGTGTCAAATTTAGGACAAAATTGCGATTGTGATTTTGTATACTAATAATATTCCTTATATTTCATGGAAAAATTCTGTCAAAGAATTTTGTCAATTTTATTAATGATTACTGAATTATTATTTTTTTATTTTACTCAAATACATTTTTTAAAAGGCACTTTTCTTAGTTCGTAAATTTTCCTTTTTCATTGTTACGTAAAATACTCCTTGCGTTTCATATTACGTCACATCTCTTTTAAATTTTCACAACTTATGAAGGATGATATAATTCACATATTTGTGCATTAGTTTTCTATAATATTTAACGATTTTTTGTGTGTGTGTGTGTTGTTTTGAATACCTTGAATGGGTGATAGCTGGTGAAATATTTCATATAGTATAGAAAATTTATCTTTTTTTCTTCAAATTTTTTATTCTGACTTTAAAATCTGTGCACATATATATTTTGTTGTGGTTCATCGATACATAGAACAAAATAGGTGGCACATACATAAAACTAATAATGCACCAAGAGGAATTTTTTAAAAATAAGAAATTAAATTTTATAAAAAAAATCAGTTTCTAATATTTTTTTTAAAAAAATATATTTAAATTTTGAAATATAATAATCATTTATTATACTGATTTCATTTTCAGCTTATTAAAGCTAACAATTTAAGAAATACGTTTTAATTGTCCGCCATTCCCTTAAGAGAAAATCCCTTCTGAACCCAAACTGGCAATGTAAGAACTGAAGGAAGGGGTGCTCTGAAAACAGTGGGGTTGGCGGAACAATTTGAAATACATAGGGAGCCGAGGAGGTTAAAAACGGCCCTTACTCAGTGTATAAAAGTAATTTAAAGATTGTGACATAGCATACTGCATTAGCTATGTCTTGTTGGATCCGCGTAAGCTAGAGGTGTGGGATTACATACAAAAGATGAGACATTTTGTGATTCTTAACACAACTTTTATTAAAGAATAACTTAAATAACTTAATTTCTAAATAACAACTTTCTTTAGAGTGAGAATAAGCCACAAATTAATCTGAATATTTAAGTCCAGATTGCACAATAGATAAGCATCTTAGTATATTTAATTATCTGCCTAATCTAACTTCCTATACAAAGCTTATTACCTTTTATAGAGTAGCCTCTACCTTGGTTGAAGACTCACTTATTCTGCTACTAGTAGATAGGTATATTTAAGGATTCTATTGCTCCTTCTTATAATTATTATTTCTTAGCGACGATGAGCGTATCCTTCTTCCTTGCAGGTAGGTCGTCTAACACTTATTCCGAACTGTTCCGCACTAAGTTATCTCACAGATTTGCCGTCCAACCTCACTAATCCCTCTATCCTTTTTAAAATTATATCTTATTTGCATTTTTCGCCCTGTTTCTCTTCTTGGTATTGGGTAGGAAAAGTTTTGCCATTAATCGTGGCCGTCAAAGAACGTAGGAGTTATGTTAGAAGAAGAACGCGAGAGACGTCACAAGATAATTCACTGTATTTTCATAATTCCAAAAGAAAAAATAATTGAACTAATATGGAAATTCAAATGTAGCTCTAAGCAATGTTTGTTTCACTAGAAATTTACCTTTTGTGTGAAAACATAATCGGTATCTTTAACTTTAAAAAACGTAGAAAATCTACATTAAACTTAACTCCACTATATACACTTATCACTTAAAGCATAACCCAGACATTGTTTCCCAAGTATATTCATCAAGCCATTTTACAGTTCTTTCACGTTTCTTCGGATGTAGAATCCCCGATTCTGATAAGAAAAGAAAATTCAGCTTTTCAAGTAGTAAATCTTTTACTCTATCTGACCTAATACATCCACAAACCCACACCTTTGGGTTAGTGTAATTGAAAAAAGCAAATGAGTTTATCGCCACGGAGGTGTCAAAAAAGAGCAGTACTAAAATCCATTATACAAGCTATTAGTATTCTACTAAGTAACGTTTTATAGCTTTTAGGTTTTGCTGAAACCTGATGGAATATTTTGGGAAATCTTCATCATTTACCTAAGGAAAATAGATAGTTTTGAAAAGTATTTTCATTCAAACAGACGTGAAGATTTTCTTAAATATTTATCCGGTGCAAAATTAAAATCATGTTGCATTTAGAAATTACTAGGAGTACAAATAACAAAAAACAGTTACCGAAATACCTTGAAAAACAAAGGAGAAATACCTCATAAACATGGCTTTGTGAAAATGTTAAGAAAAATATGCAATAATTATATTACCAACCATGATATTTGTGTGTGTGATCTCGTATTTTATTTCTCAATTCTTATTCTTTTTAACTGCGAATTTTGCTGAAAAGAGAATATTAAGCCATAGATTCTGAGAGTTTTCTAGCGAATTTAGTGTATACTCTAAGAGGTTAGTTCATATTCTTTTTAAATAAGAAGATAATATAGATATTGCTTACATAAACGTACAAAAATCTTAAACAAAGCGAAGCTTTGGGAAAAAAATGCTCATGAAAAGCAATATTTAAAAAATGGCGTAGAAAGTGTTTCTACACAAATATAAATCACTTTTTAATAAATTATGAAAATTATTTATAATATTTACTGAAATTTAAATACCAATTTATCATCAGGTGATGTTATATTTCTTGAGAATCAATTTGGGATATAAATTAGTAGTTGTTACTCCCCCTTTCGCGTTGGGTATTTCATGTTGTCGTATGACTAAATAATGGATTTTTTAAAGTTATTGATATCTTACTCCTATATAGCAGGGTTTTTTTTCACGCTGAAAAAGGATTCGGTTACTCTAACTTTCCAGAGGCTTTTAAAAATTATAATGTCTCAGTTATAAAGCTTTGAACGACAATATTTAAAAACATTAATTTGCTTAAGAATATTAATCAAGAATTATTGACAGCAAATCTTGATTTATTGAACTGGTTTTTATACTTCATGTTATTAACCCGCGATCACTCGCGCGGGGTGTTCTGTACACCCCAGCAACAAGAAAATCCCCCCTCCCAGGATTCTTAAAAATTTTTTTGGAACCATGTTTTTTTGGTGGCTCCCCCTTTAGGTCATTGAACCTTCAGGTTTAATACATTCCCTTTTCTCCCCAACGATTGGATTGTAAGCCTTAAAATTTTTTCTGGAGGGGTGAGAACTCCATCAGAGTTGAGCATTAAAATTTTTAGTCTCTCTGAATGCTTGGGGAAAAAGATTAAAAAAATTTTTTTTTCTACTTTTTTACTATCATTATCTCATTATTTATAAAAATATATTTATCACTTTGGTTTTAGACGTTTTTTCTGGATTATAAAAAAATATGAAATTATATATGTGTTTTTAAAAAAAATTTTGTAAAGTTTATTTAAATTAATGTTAGTCTCATTTTTTATGCAATAAATTTAATAATATTATTTTTTATAATACAAAAAAATCTTGTACTTTATAAAAATGTATCATAATGAACTTAATTTTATTTTTTATTTAAATTTAAAAAAAACGTGTTAAAGTTTGGGGTGTTCTCTACACCCCGCGAGTAACGACGGTAGAAAAACAGGCGCGAGTGACCGCGGGTTAAAAGTAATGTACGGTTATTATTGATCTTGTAAATTTGAGTCACAGTTAATTGATAAGGTATCACACCTTATTCTTACACTTCAAGCTGAATGAGAAGTTTGAACGAAATCAAGACTGGAACCCACAATTTGACTGGAAAATAGCCGAGTGTTATCCTACCCCTTAAAACTAAAATGTATAGAATAATTCGATGCCACATTGGAATCCATAACTATCGGTAGTATCAAGTCCCTAATACATTCGACTTTTAGCTAAACTCAGTGGCGCAACAGCCCATGAGGGCTAAGGCCTACTGTGCCCAACTCAGTATACGTGACCTTGCGCACTGAGGTGCATGAACTGATGTTCCGGTCAGGTGGTCAGTTTGACGCAAAAGCTCTAGTGTTAAGTTCCCAAGTAAGCTTGGTACTCATTTATCAACCCGCTGAAGGGATGAAAGGCTGAGTCAACCTTGCCCAGCCCGGGGTTTGAACCTCAGACCTGTGGTGTGGAAGCGCGATGCACTAACCACTCAGCCACTGGACTTCTTTTACTACTGATAAATGACAAAGTTGGCTCCGGTGGCTTAGAGGTAGCGTGCCCGCTTCGTAATCCTAAGGTTACGGGTTCGACCCCAGCTGGAATCGATAGATTTTCTGGATGCGAAAATCATTGGCACGCATGTCATATGATTATGTAGCATGTAAAAGATCTCTTGAGTGTCAATTTGGGGCTCTGGTGCTCTCGCCAAAATGCAAGTGCAGCAATATTTAGCATCCGAGGACAGCATGAATTTAAAAAGAATTATTCAAGTGTCCAAATATATATATATACTGGTAGAGAGGCCGCCACTAGATGGTGCCACCATGAAATGGCTCTCATGTTTGGTACTTGTGTCTGCAAGGGCTAAGTTGCTAAAAATGCAGCCCCATTGGGGAAAAAATGATAAAAGTAGAAAAAAATTAGAGTTGTGACGTCTCTCGCGTCTTTCTGTTAACATAACTCCTATGTTCTTTGACGGCCACGATTAATGGCAAAACTTTTCCAACCCAATACCAAGAAGATAAACGATCATAATATGTAAATAGGGTATACTATAAAGGATAGAAGCTTTTTATGATAAAATATAGTGCAGCAAGCCTAGATATAGTGTGGGAAGCTTAGATATAGCGTGGGAAACCCCAGAATGGGGCGGCAGGCTCAAAAATAGTATTGTGGAAACATTCGTCGATAGCGTGACAAAGCTTGTGTGAATCTTACAGATCAAAAGGGTTTGCAGTCCGATAGTTTTGGGAAAGAATAGAAGCCTAAGATAAAGAAGTTGGAATCATCGTTTATAAAGTTTATAGATACCATTTTTCTAGGTAAAGGAAGGAGAACTGAAAAAGGTAATATTAGATTTTAAGTAATTAGATGAATAAGATTATTAATGATAATTTAGATAAAGGATCTAATTGCGTGATCTGACTTGAATACGT